>JAJQQW010000002.1:588952-1078952 GCA_025583905.1 Ia io | reverse complement strand
ACCTCCCGGTTCATAGGTCGATGCCCAACCACGGAGCCCGCCAGCCGGGCTGTGTGGCCACTCGCAGCCTCCTGTATCGATGCCAAACCACCCAGCCCCCTTGCCCCCACAGACCTGTTTCCTCTCCTCTGCTCTCCCCGCGGACCCAGGCACAGAGCCCGGGGCGAGAGCCGCCCGCCGCCTGCCCCACACCCCGTGTCTGCTTCTCTGCGCAGGGCCTCCCCGGCCGGGGCCTGCTCCTCGGACAAGGCCGTGCCGGAGGTGGCGCCCGTGGCCACGAGAGAGAAGATGCGGTCCCGGTTCCATGGCAGCCACGACCTGATCCATCGCCTGTTTGTCTGCATCTCAGGTGCCGCGTGTGGCCGGGCCGGGTGGGCTGGCGGGCGCGGGGCGGTGCTTTGGGGGAGCAGCCAGTGCCCGTGGGGGCTGAGGTCAGCTGCGGGTGAAATCCTGACGATGACGCGATGATGTTGGGGGTGCTGGCTGATGTCGGGGTGCAGGGGTGCCCGGCCCTGTCCGCGGGCCCGCTCTGTCTTGTCATCGCCCCACGCCCTGCGCCCAGCAAAGCAGGCTTTGTTCGTGGTCAGGTCCCCGTGATGGCCCCTCGGCGGCCCCCGGGGTTCTGTGCATCCTGAGGTTCACAGTCGTGTGCGTCCTGACTAGTTTGTCTTTCCTTCCTCCGTGGCTCACAGAAGGGGGCTCAGAGGGCGTGAGCAAAGGGCGCCTTTGTCACGGGTCCTTTACTTTTGTGTGTTTTAAATGAGCGCAAACCCATGTGGTTCAGCCCCCCACACGTGCCCTCCCCAACCGCCCGGGGAGGGGCTTAGGGAGTGCCTGTCCTGCAGCGGGCTCCGCCGCCCACAACCTCTGGTGCCCCCTCTGCCCCCCCTCTGGTGCCCCCTCTGCCCCGGCTGCAGGGAAGAGGCAGGAGCCAGCACAGCAGGGTAGCCTGGGGTCATAAGCCCAGGAATCATTGCCAGGGGCCCCCAGGGGCACAGCCTGAGCCAGGCCCCCCCTCCACTCCCGGGTGGGGGCACGAGGGCCTGGGGGACTCTGAGCTTCAGTTCACTCATCTGCCAGAATGGACCCCATGGTGTTTTTGTGTTTTTTAAAATATATTTTTATTATTTATTTTTTTAAAAAAATGTATTCTACTGATTTTCCACAGAGCGAAAGAGAGAGGGTTAGAGAACTAGAAACATCGATGACAGAGAAACATCCATCAGCTGCCTCCTGCACACCCCCTACTGGGGATGTGCCCGCAACCAAGGCACATGCCCTTGAGCGGAATCGAACCTGGGACCTTTCAGTCCGCAGGCCGACACTCCATCCACTGAGCCAAACCGGCCAGGGCTAAATATATTTTTATTGATTTCAGAGAGGAAGGAAGGGAGAGGGAGAGAGAGATAGAAACATCAATGATAAGAGAGAATCATGGATCAGCTGCCTCCTGCACGTCCCCAACTGGGGATTGAGCCCACAACCTAAGCATGTGCCCTGACTGGGAATCAAACCAGGACCTCCTGGTGCATAGGTCGACGCTCACCCCTGAGCCACCCTGGCTGGGCTCCCGGGTGGGTGTGATGGCTGAGGAGCGTGGTGCCTGGCAGGCTCTCAGCACAGCGCATGCCGGGAGGCCCTGGGAGCTGGGCTGCAGTCACTCCGGGACGGTCACAGGGCGTCTGTACTCTGGGGGTGCGCACCGCTCCTCCCGGCTTTGCTGAGCGCAGCCCGGTGGCCCCCTAAAGAGCCGCACTGCTGGTCACTGGGAGAGACCGAGTCCACCCGGTTTCTGGAAGGAGGGAGCCCCTGCTGAGGGGTGGGGACGCGTTTCCCGCCCGGAAGCGGCTGGGGGCTGGGGGCTGGGCACTACCTCCTGGCTGGTCCTCCTGCGGCCCGGCAGTCACAGTATTTGGGGCAGCGGTGTTTGCCATGGGGAGGGCACGTCCAGGTGCCGCGTGGCCGTGACCGCGGGCGGTGCTGCCGGGGTGGGTGCGGTTCGGGCTCTGAGATCCCCTCAGTGAGGGGCCAGGGCTGCCCGGCGGTGGGCGGTGGCCCGAAGGAGGAGACGTGCCCGAGCTCCTGCCTCCGCCAAAGACGCACCCGGGCTGGCGGCTGCTTCGCCCTGACCAGCTGCAGGCATGCGGTCCCCAGGCGGCCACCCACTGCCTCCCCCTGCCCCCCCTCCCCAGGGGTGGCTGACCAGCTGCAGACCAACTACGCCAGCGACCTGAGAAGTATTCTCAAGACCCTCTTCGAGGTCATGGCCACCAAGCCGGAGATGGACGACAAGGACAAGCTACGGAAGGGTGAGTGCCCTCGGACCGGCTCTGCCGCCTGCTGACCGGGACGTCCAGCGCCCAGGAGCGGGGCACCCAGAAGCCCCCACTCCCACCCTGGGCGGAGACGGTCCCTCCACGCTGCCCCGGCCCGGCACGGCGATGGAGCGTGGACCCAGCCGTCACTTCTCTTCCAGTGACCCAGACCCTGCGGGGCGCGGCCTTGGAGGACTGCGCCCTGTGCCAGGAGACCCCGTCGTCCTCCGAACTGGCAGCCAAGACCCGGGACGGAGACTTGGAAGGTGTGTGGAGCGCTGGCTCGTCTGACGCTTCCTCTTTGTCCCAGACCGAAGCCTGGAGGTCGGGGACCCCTGCCCACCACTAGCCTGGAGGTCGGGAACCCCTGCTCCCCAACTAGCCTGGAGGTCGGGGACCCCTGCTTCCCCACTAGCCTGGAGGTCGGGGACCCCTGCTTCCCCATTAGCCTGGAGGTCGGGGACCCCTGCTCCCCGACTAGCCTAGAAGTCAGGGACCCCTGCCCCCCACTAGCCTGGAGGTGGCGGCTGGAGGTGGGTGGCTTGCTGGTCAGGGAAGGAGCATCGGGCGGTTAGGGCACTGTGGAGGACCCCGAGGCCTGGGGGGCTTGCGGCCCCCCGAGCCTGGAGGTGCCGGGAGGGTGAGAGCATTTAGGCCCGAGCAGGGTCACAGTCGACCGGAGCCCAGGAGGCGGAAGCTGACCCTGCGATAGGCCAAGGGTCACACCCTCCCTGCGGCCTGGCTGCCGGCTGACCTCGGGTCCCAGCTCAGGGCCTGTCCTGCGCTGCCTGGGGACATTGCACCCCGAGGCTGCGGGGTGAGGAGGGGCGGGTGGCTCGGTCGGGGCTGGGGGCGGGCCAGGCCAGGAAGTCCTCGGGACCCTCAGGTGCCCACGGGGGTGCTCTCATCTGCCTGAGCTGGAGGCCGGCCCAGCGTGGCCCCGCGGCCCAGGCCCGTCCAGGGCTTCGCTGGGTCCAGCAGGGGTTGGACGGGGTGTCGGGGGCAAGCGGGAGAACCAACCCCCTGTGGTGTGGGTGAGCTGAGGGGATCTGAGAGGATGGCTGGTAAGGAGAGGCCAGAGGGAGGCGAGGTGCCCTGGGTGTCCGGTGGCCGGGCGGCCTTCACCAGTTCCATTGGAGGCGCTGGGGGGGCCTGGGGTCTGCAGGGTGGACGGGACCTCTGAGCACCTCTGTGGCCGGCGCGACGGAGGTGACGCCCCCCTCTGGGTGTCATGCTCCCTTTGGCCTGGAACATGGCGGCCCCTGGGATGAGGGAAGTGACTGTCTTGTACAAGCTGCTTCCCACATTTCAGAGCCCCTGAGAGTGGGAGAGGGTGACCCTGTGACCCTGTGGGAGGAGGGGGCCCTGGCCCTGGCCCCTGCCTGGGCAGCACAGGTGACGGGCGGGGTGGCACCAGCCTTGGCTTCCCGAGATGGACGGGAGTCTGCCTGGGCCTCCAGGACCCCAGGATGTGAGAACTGCGGGGGGGGGGGGGGGGGCGGGGCATAACCTGGGCGGGGAGGGGGGACCAGGGACCCCTGACGCCCGACAGCGTTGATTGAGCAAGTGACAGGGGTTGACTTGTTTATTTCTCAGCCCCTACCATTGCCCAAGGGCCTTGCCAGCTGGGTGCTGGCAGGGAGAGGCTTGGGAGAGGGTGATCCAGGTGAGGCTGGGTCTGACCCACAGGCTGACCGCCCACAGGGGGCCACCCGTTTCCCGAAACCACAGCCAGGGATGCCTCCAGGGTGGACGGAGACAAGGGGGCGGGGGCTGCTGGCCACGGGGCCAGGGGCTCCTGCACACCCACCTCTGACCCCCGCCCACCTGACCCCCGCCCCCCCCCCCCCTGTCGCGGCTGCGTGGCTCCCTGTGTCTGACGCCCCCCCTCTTGTCACAGACCCGCCTGAGTGGGTCCCGGACGAGGCCTGCAGCCTCTGCACTGCCTGCAAGGCGCCCTTCACCGTCATCCGCAGGAAGCACCACTGCCGCAGCTGCGGGAAGGTGGGCCGCGCCCCAGCCAGTCCCACGGGCTGCGGGACCCTGCGCTGGCCCTGCTCTGACTCAGGGCATGGACTTGGGCACTTGGCCCACGGGGTCTGGATGGTGCCCTGTCCCCTCCCTGCTGCTTCAGAGCTGGGAACAGAGGTGCGAGGGCGGGAGGGACAGGGGGTCTAAACAGGAGCCTGCAGCGCCTGGTGTGGGGCCTGGGACTCCCCATGAGCCCGGCCTCCTGGAGCCCCCACCTGTCCCAGGTTTTCCTGAAGGCCCTGCCCACTCACGCCGGCCTGGCTGGTGAGAGGATGTTCAGGAGGCCGGGGTACTCAGGGCTCTGACACTGTCCTCTGGGTGCTCTCCCTGTGGGGCCAAGGTCAGGGTGCGGCACAGGTGGGCGCTTGGAACCCTCCCAGCTCACTGCCCCTCCCCCCCCCCCGCGCCCACCTTCCAGATCTTCTGCTCCCGCTGCTCCTCGCACTCGGCCCCGCTGCCCCGCTACGGGCAGGTGAAGGCTGTCCGCGTGTGCACGCACTGCTACGTGTTCCACGTGACGCCCTTCTACAGCGACAAGGCGGGCGTCTGACCCGGCACCGGGCACTCCCGGACCCGCCAGAGCCCGAGAGGACTCCCAGGAAGGCCCCGCGCTCCCCGCACACGGTCCGGAGCGTGTTGACCGCATTCATCAGGCTGTTGCCGCGGAGACTTGCAGAACATCCTGCACCTCCGTCCGGCCACGCTGGCTCCCCACTTGCAGGGCCAACGGGAGGGGGTCCCTGGGGCGCCGGGGCTGCCCGGGCAGGGTGGGCTCTCCTCCTGCGCGCCCACCCGCCCCGCTGAGCTGCTGCCTGGAGGCTGGGCCGCAGCACAAGGCCTGCTCGGGGTGCCGCTGGGCAGCCTCAGCGCCGGGGGCCAACGCAGCGATGGTGGACACGGCAGGAGAGGGCCGGGCCTCCGTGCCCCGCAGGCTTCCCCACGCGCTTGCCAAACCAGTGCCCAGAGCCGGGACCTATCTCACCCCCCACCCCCCGCACGCCCCCTCGGGGCCTTGGCTGAGCAGCACACGGCTCACTGTGCCCAGGGGTCCTTTGGGCGCGCCCTGCCCCTGTGTGGCCTGCCCACCATCCACCTGCGGATGGGGAGGGGCCGTGGAGACCCACAGACAGGTTCCGGGGCCTTAGGCCGGGGCTCCCAGGCAGCCAAGGACCACGGGGCCCGCCCCCTCGGCTGCCGCCACCCGCTTCCCGCACCCCTGGGACCCTGGCCCGCCTCCGCCGGGGTGGGGCCCAGCAGGACTCCTCGGGCTAAATCTCAGGCTTCAATTGCAGTGAGGGTTGCAGCTTTATCTTTAGAGAGAGACACACCTACGGCTTCTTTCATAGGAGAAACCCGTTACCGCTTAGCGTGGACACGCACGGCGGCGTCCGTGGGAGGAGAGTCTATGACCGAGTGACGGTTCTGTATGGAGATTATTTTTATTTTCTAAATGCTGTAATTCGACACCATTTCCATAAATCTATTTACGGACTGCAGACTCCTCGTTGCCCTGTGAACATGGACGCCTTTCTCTCGCTCAGGGAGCTGGGGGGCTCTGGGCTCTGGGGACAATCCAAGGGCAGGACTGGCTTCCTCCCCACCAGCCCCAGGAGGAGGGTGGCTCCCCACCCCCCACTCATCCTTTGAGGGCTCCAGCGCCGCCCCCCCCCCCCAGGGGACGGCGGTCACTCCGCCCTCTGCCAGGCTGGCCCACCCAGGGGCAGAGCCAGGACCTGGGGGTGCAGAGGGGTGAGTCTAAGGCCTGCGGTCACCCGCAGGGAGGTCAGGACTGAGAGGCCTGGGTGGTGGCAGGGATCAGCCCTGCAAGCCAGCCTGGCAGCTGGAGCAGGTCTGCCTCCTGAGCCTCAGTTTCCCCATCGACACCACATCACCTTCTTGTCCCTGCTTTCTGAGCGCTCCCCCTCCACCCCCCACAACAGCCCTCAGGGAGCAGCACCCCGTGCTGAGGAAGCCAAGAGCCTGGAGCCACTTCCGGGGACTCAGCTCTGGGGACAGGCCCTCCACTGGCATCGGGCACTGGTCTGGCAGCAGGAGGAAGGCGGGGCCGCAGGAGCCGGCACGCTGGGCTGGACTGCCCACCTCACCCTGCTCTGGGCTGCACCCAGGCCTGGGAGAGGCCAGCATGCTGTCCAGCACCCTCCTTCCGCTTCCTGTAACAGGGGTGGGGGGTGGGGGGAGGGGGCTGGGCCTGGCTGCCCACCCCCACCCCCACCCCCACCCCCCCCCCCACCCCCACCCCCAGGGACTCAGGACCCCAGGGGGCAGGTCACCAAGATGAAGGGCCTGGCAGGGAGCACCCAGAGCTCCCTCTCAAAGGCAGCTCAGAGGTGGGGGAGGAGGGGCAGAGAGCCACCATGCCTGGCTGTGAGGGGGCCGCCCTGGGGTAGAACGGGGGAGCCCCAACCGGTCCACCCTCCCACTGCCGCTCAGCTCAGTGCACACACCCCACACTCCCTGGCCCCTGGAGGGGTCCCTTCTGCCTGCCCCTATTTGTGGCTCATCTGTCCCCACAGACATGCTCAGGTCCAGCCAGCCTGCTCTCCGGCCCCGCCCACACCCCTGGGAAACCACAGGTGGGCAGCCACCCCCCCCCAGCTGGCTGTGTCACCCTGGCGGGGGTGGGGGCACGTGGAAGGAAAAGGCTGTTAGTGTTACCATCTCTGAAGAAGGTGATGAAGGCCAAGTGGGTGGGGCAGGATTGGGGGGTCCTTCCCCCTCCTTTCTGTGGCCTCGGGGCCCTGCTGTAGCTCCTAATGGCCACCAGGGGGCGCCCATCCTCCCGCCTCCTCTCCCAGTGTGGCCTGATGACCAGGGTGTTGGGGGCCGCTGGGGTGCTGCCTGCAGGGGTCCCCCACTGTGGACGGGCACTCCAGGTCCTGACAGTGCACCGGTGCCGCCACACCTGCTGGCCAGGCCCTAGCCTGTGGGTTCCTTAAGGGGGTGGAGGGTCCAGACAGGGTCCTGGCCCAGCAGAGGCCACAGGCAGGGCAGACACAACCCGAATGGCTCCGGGAGAGGGAGAGAGGGGTCCTGGTCGGGACTGGACCCCAGGGCAACACCATGGAGGGGCGGCTCCGCCTGCGCTCTGGACTCCGCAGTGAAAGCTCGGGGAGGTGGGCAGGACCCAACGCGCCCACCCACGTCACGCACGTGACCTAGAGGCGCTGGCCTCCTGCCAGGCCTACCCAGAGCCACCTCCTCCAGGCAGCCTTCCCATGCCCAGGCCCTCACACACATTCTCAGGGCAGGGGCCAGCGAACCTGTCAGAGCCTCTCCTGACGCTGAGGCGGGAGGGACGGATTCCAGGCCTGCACGGAGCAGCCACTTAAACACGAGCAAGGCTTGCGGCTCATTTGCTCCCAAATGGTCAGGGGAGCTCAAGCTGGAGCCCGCCCCTGAGCTGGGCAAGGATGGCACCCAGACACTCCAGACCCGCCCAGGCCGTGGGGCCTGCAGGTCCGGGGTCACCGAGCTGCCGTGCCGGCTGGGCCTTGTGGGCTGGGTGAGCAGGGTGGTGTGGAGAGTTGGGTGCCGGACTACAGGGGCACAGAACAGCCCTGAGAGTCTGACAAATGGTGATGCTCCCAGCAGGGGGGTGGGGAGGGGGGCACAGACGGGGAACATGGCTGGGTCACCCCAGGCACCGAATGCCAGGCTTCTTCCTGAGGGCACTGGGGAGCCATGGAGAGTTCTGAGCAGGGAGGACGTTCAGGTTTGTGGTGTGGACACCTCGCAGGGATGGGGGTGGGGGGGCAGAGGCCAGGGCCCCACTGCTGGGACCCGAGCGCAGTCAGAGGCAGTAGTGCTTAGCCAGTCACCCCTCTAACCCTGCTGTCCCACCCCATCACTCAGGACCCTGTAATCTGAGAGGCCTCTGCACCTCACACTCACTGAGCGGCCTGCTGCCTCTGGGGAGAGGCTGTTGGATGACCCAGACCCAGGAATGGGGAGGTCCTTCCCCCTCCTTTCAGCGTCAGGAGAGGCTCTGACAGGTTCCTGGGCTGAGGCCCTCAGGGCATCCGGCTGAGGCCCTCAGGGCATCCGCCTGAGAGAGATGGGACCAGGCGTGGCCCTAGAGCCACCTGAGCATGGCCTGGGGGGCCAAGGAGACCCAGGCCGGAGAAGCCCAGGCAGCAGGACCCGGAGCGGGTGCTGGGGTGAGCCCTCTGGTTCCCCTCGTTCGCGGCGGATGAAAGGCGGTGGGTGAGGAGGCAGCTGGCCCAGCCTGGGCTCAGGGCAGTCTCAGGGAGGAGGGATGGGCACCTGCCGCAGGCCGTCCTGCAGAACCGGGCCCGGGGCGGCTCTGCGGTCAACCAGCGGGACCCTGGGCGCCTATGCCCCGCCCCACGCGGGGCCAGGGGTGGAGACTGCGGGCCCCAAGCGAGACTGGTACACGCCCCCCCAAGTAACGTCTTCCGTGGGGCCCCCACCCGCTGCCCCAACTTCGGCGCAGCCCGCAGGCGCACAGCCCCTGCCCACTCGGTGCCGTCTCCTGGGCTGCCCCTCCGCCTGGGACGTGGGAGCCTCTGCCCGCCAGGCCCCGGCCCTGCCCTCCGGCCCAGCCCCCTGCGCCCCGCTGCTGGCGGTGCCCTGGCGCCCACACTCGGAGGCGGTGGGGAGCCCCGCGGGCACGCGGCTCCCATGGCCACCCCGTCACCCTGGGCCATCGGGGCACAGAGTGCACCGCCGCCCGCCGCCCGCCGCGGGAAGGAGCTGGCACCCCGCAGGTGCGCTCCCGGGGATGTGCCTTCAGGACAGGCCAGCAGCCCACCCTTCACCGGCGCAGGGGTGGGGACCCGCAGAATGCTGACGGGCAAGTGGGAGCCGCCTCCGGGACCCAAAGCCCAGAACGCGCCCGCCCCTCCCAGAGCTGGGTGCCCCCTTTTCTCCTGCAGACTAACCCGGAGAGGACAGCGCCTGGCTCTTGTCGGGGCTCTGCCCTGGCCCCCGGGTGGCTGTGGGGCGGGAGCAGGCAGGTGCGGGGCTAACATCAAAGGGGTGTTTAATGTCTGCAGGGAGGAATCCACGTCCCCAAGGGCCCTGCCCTCTGCCGGGTGCGCGGTCCTAATCCCGTTTCTCATCGCCCAGCTGCGGCTGTCACCCCAGCGGGTCATGCTGTGTCACCATCCCTGCACCACTCTCCACTCGGCTGGACTCCCAGTTTCCGTATCTGCGAATCAGAGATGCAGACACATACAAGGAAATGCAGTGCGTCCTAGGACCGCAAGTGCGCAGGTCTTTATAGTTTTTACTAGGGGCCAAGTGCACGAATTCGTGCACCTTGAAAGGAACTGTGGGCCACGAGGCTGTGGTAGGCACAAGGGCAGGTCTCGACCCATCCTCTGTCTCCCGGCCCGGCCCGTCCTGCCACGGCCCCCAGTCGGCCCCGCTCACACACCCACTGATGGCACGGAGCAATTGGGGCCAGCGCCAGCAGAGGTTGCAAGCGGGGCCAGTGCCGGGTGCCAGCGGCGGCTGCTGCCCCAATAGCCCCTCAGGAGCATGGGGAGGTGGAGAAGCCCTCAGGGGCGATTGGGGCCAGCAGCCGCTGCTTGCACCCACTGACCGTGCCGCGCAATTGGGACTGGTGCTGGGCACTGGCAGTGGGTGCGAGCGGGGCCGGCGCCAGGCAGCACCGTGGCGCGTGGGAGCAAAGAATTTTCAGTAACCACCAGAGGCTTGCCCCACCTTCTGGCACCCCCGGCTCACCTGCTCCAACATCCCGCCGCAGCCGAGGCTCGCCATGTTCCGCATGCGCCCCCTGTTGGTCAGCGCACAGCATAGCGACCGGTTGTTTGGTTGTTCTGCCGTCCCGTCTATTTGCATATTAGGGTTTTATAGAGATATTTTGTTTTAGGACTGGGGCGCAGCAGCAGTGCCTCCCATTTAGAATGTTTGCGTGTGGAGGGGGCCCAGCCACCTTGTCCCCCACACTCGGCAGCCTGCAGGTTCCACGCTCAGGACCTGCCAAGCCACCAGCAACATGGAAGCTCCCGGGGACGGAGGCCAGTCCCCGCTCTTACTGGGCCAGCTTAGGGCCAGGGGCCACCAGGGCTGATGGGCAGCTGGAGCTTGGTGAGGCGACGCTCCTCCCCAGAGAGCGCTTTCTTGGCACCTCCTCTAGAAATGCCCAATACACGGGGGCACGCAGTCCTCCCCTCGTGGGAGCCCCTCCCAACCGTGGCGGCAGATCTTTGCCCCCTCCCTTTGCTCTGGAGTCCTCTGGGCGGTCAGAGACCGCCGCCTCCGTGGTCCCGTTCACGTCCCCGAGGAGATCTCCTCCAAGCCTGGGGCTCTCCTGCGGTCGCTGAGTCCGGCGGGGAGGGGTGTCTTTTGCAGCTGCGCGCGATCGCCCCGAGGACGCCGCGAGGCCCGGTGCTCTCGTGGAGCCAGTGTTTCAGACGGCTCGGGGGTACGGGCTCCTCGGGCGCACGGTGTGCAGACCTGGGGCCGGCAGGGCGCTCCAGCCGCTCCCCGCGTCCCGACGGGCTCGCGCGCAGGGCCAGGCGGCCTGCGGTCCCACCGCGCTCCGCTTCCTCTCGGCAACGCGTCCGGCCGCGGCTCCCTCATTGGCTGCGCGCCCCGCAGCCGGCCATTGGTCCGCGGTCCTATTTTACATAGGTCGCCCTGGGCCAATCGGCGTGCAGCACCTACTTAACATGCACGCCGGCCACCAGTCAGCGAGCGCAGGGGCCGGGCCACCACGTGCTGTTGCTAAGCTTGGGCTTCTAAATTGTTACTAGTGCGGCGGGCCTATCCGAACCCAGCTTCGCATCTGTCAACATTCTCGGCCCAGCCCGAGGCGTTCGGCCGGCTCCCATTGGCCACGTCCCGGGCCAGCGCCCGCCCCCGAAGCACGAGTGCCGCCCCCCATTGGCTGCGCCGGCCGTCGTTCGCCCTCAAGTGTCAATTTGAGGGCCCGAAGCGGAGGGTGGCGGCTGAGCGCACTGGGAGCCCGCGGGAGTCGGGGCAGTGGGGCCGCGGGGCGCGCGGGGCGGGCGGCGAGCGGAGCCGGCCGGAGCGGGCCGGGCAGCGGCCGCCGCCGTCCCGGAGCGCGCGCGCGGGCGGGCCGGGGCCGGAGGATGGAGCTGAACTCCCTGCTGATCCTGCTGGAGGCGGCCGAGTACCTGGAGCGCAGGGACCGAGGTAGCGCCCGCGCCCCTTTGTGCGCCGGGCCGCGGGCGGGCGGGCGGGCTGGCTGGCGGCGGGGGGGCCGGGGCGGGGCCCGCTGACCGCGCCGTCTGTCTGCAGAGGCCGAGCATGGCTACGCCTCGGTGCTGCCCTTCGACGGCGACTTCGCCAGGAAGAAAACAAAGGCTGCCGGCCTGGTGCGCAAGGCTCCGAACAACAGGTACCGCCCCCCGCGCGGCCGTCCCTGTCCGCTGACTCCCGAGTGCCCTCCCGGCCCCGGCCTCCGGGCCCGCGGCCCGGCTGCCGCCCGCCGCCGCGCGCTCCGGCGGCCAGCCTGGAGGAGGAGGCGCGCCCGGGCCGTGGCCGCAGCCCCAGCCCCGCCCGGCCGGCCCCGCCCGCGCCGTCGCCATCTTCCTGCGGGCCGCGCCTCCTCGGCCTCTCGCGTAAACAGTGCCACGCGTACAGCCCGCCGCCGCCCGGGGTCTCCTCCCGGGGCTGCTCTCCGCCCCCAAGTTGTCAGGGACTTTCTCGCGCAGGAAGAAAGTTGTCAGTGGGCGTTGGCCGGTGCCCCTGGGGTCCGGGGAAACTGAGGCTCGGTGCAGAGCAGCGTGGGGCTGGCCACCCTGACCTGGGCTCGCCGCGGTGGATGGGCCGCTCCTCCCCCCTGTCGCCCTGCTGCCGAGCTGAGCCCCCCACCTCCAGAGGCCTGGACAAAGAAGGTGCCAGAGGCCCTGTCCTGACCCCACTCCCCCACGGTATCCACGCTCTTGCCCGGCCTCCTGACACACGTGAAGCCCGGGCCACAAGTTTTGGAGTCCCCTTTGGCACTGGAGGCCCTTTTTAAGCGGGTGGGGAGAGGGGGCAGGTCCTGCAGCTTCTCCCCGCCCCCACCCAGGTGGCAGAAGCGCTGAAGCTGGGGTGCGAATCCCTGGGTGGGAGCAGTGGGGGCCTTCAGCTCCGGCTCCCGTGGGGTTCCACGCTCCTGGCCACTGTGAGGACCAGAGCACACCTGGCACTGCCCAGGGTCCGCCTTGGCCCAGATGTCTCCGGGCTGGGAGCTGCACTGGTGGGGGGCTTTGGGGCCCCTGGGGGAGGGTGTGGTCCATGGTCCCTGTCTGAATGGGCCAGATGGGTAGAGCTGGAGAAACAGAAAGGCTGGCACAAGGACCTCCCTCCTGTGACATCCTGGCGCCCTGGGCCTGGCAAGGACCCGGTTCAGTCTCCATCCGCCCTGGCTCGGGACATGCCTGCGTCCCAGCTCTTGGTCCCCTACTGGGGGCAGTCTGGGAAAGAACTTGAGTGTTGGGGGGGTGGCACTGCCTCAGGCCTCTTCAGAGAGCTGGCCAGGCCCCTGCTGCTGGCTCTCACTGTCCCCAGTGCCCTGCCACCCATGGGAAACTCCAGGGTGTGACGCCCGTGCACAGGGTGCCCAAGGCTGATAACCAGAATCACAGCGAGGCTCTGCGTGCTTCCTGCGTGCTGTGCTCATAGCCACCCGCCCTGAGGAGATGCTATTTTGTCCCCATTTTGAGGCTGAGGACACGGGCACAGAGATTGACTGCTTGCCGCCCTCCTGCCTGGGGCTCCTGTGCAAAGTGGGGTCCTAGCCTCCTGCTTTCTGCCAGGGTGGAGACTTTGAGGCACTCCTGGAGTGGGGTGCACCTCACTGCTGCTCCTCGGGGCAGAGCCTGACTCCCCCGGTGCCCGAGGCACCGAGGCTCCAGACAGTCCCTCGAGGCTGTCCTGGCCCAGATGGGCCTCAACCAGCCCAGCCCAGGGGCGAGGGCACACCAGGGCCCAGAGGACCCAGGGCTCTGACCTGGTGGGACATCCCCACACCTGGGTGGTGAGGCGGGAGGGTAGGGTGTGGGGGCCCCAGCAAGCGCTTTCAGAGGCAGTTGGTCAGCAGGAGGGCTGGAGCCAGCCGGCCAGGGGTCAGGTCCTACAGGAAACGGGCAGAAGCGCTACCTCCAGGGGTGGACAGGAGGGGCAAACCAGGCGATACCAGGAGCATGTTCAACATCGCCCTGGCCAGGGCGCCCCCCTCTCCCCAGGCCACGTGGGAGCATAACCCAGAACAGGGTGCACTGTACCTGGGACCCGTCTCCCCACAAAGCTCCCACTGGCGTCTGGACCAGGAGGGGCTCTGGGCCCCTGTCCATCCTCCGCTCC
This sequence comes from Ia io, assembly GCA_025583905.1. Lineage (NCBI taxonomy): Eukaryota > Metazoa > Chordata > Mammalia > Chiroptera > Vespertilionidae > Ia > Ia io. The sequence goes on along the minus strand of JAJQQW010000002.1, from coordinate 1,065,282 downwards.
TGAGGAGTCCCCTCCTGGCAGGGTGGGGTCCAGGGGTGGGCGTGAGGGCTTCTCTCTATGCAGGGCTCTTGCTGACCCCCACATCCCCCACAAGCGGGCAAACGGACTCACACTGCCCCTCTGTGCTTCAGGCCAGCACTGGGCCCTCCTAGCTCTGGGGAGGTTCTGAGGCTCCTTGCCCAGCCCACGTGACCAGCAGGCACTTGAGGCCCCTGGAACCTCGGCTGCACAGGAGGCGCAGGAGCCTGCTGCCGGGAGGGAGGGAGGCCTTGGGCCCAGCTGGCTGTGGCAGGTGGCAGAGGCAGGTGGCAGAGGCAGGCGGGATGGGGAGGCACTCCGCCCCACGGGTGGGCACAGGAGATGCCTGACCGAGGTCCTGGAGCAGGAGAGACTGAGGGCGGGCAGGCAGAGGTCAGCAGAAGCTCCAGGCGCAGGGCTGGGCTGCCCCAAGGTGGCCTGGCGCTCTGCTCACATGTGAGGCAACCTGGCAGCCTGGGAGCCGTGTCTGGCCCGAGAGGTCCCTGTCGGGACTGAGGGGAGGGAGGGTGATGTGGCACTGCCCACTGCGGTGCTCGGGACTCTGCACCCCTGTGCGAATGGCCGGGTGGGTAGAGCTTGAGCAGCAGATGGGGCCCCTGCCCCCCGAGAGGCTGAGCTCGGGCCCAGGGTGGCCACTTGGCCAGACCATGCCCCAGAGGGGAGTGGAGGGCCAGCTTTGGTCTCCCCACTGCCCTGGCACATCTCAGAGGTTCCCTTGTGGGCCGGTCCCTCATGGGCTGGGTCTGCCCTGTCCTTGGGTGTCCCCATGGGAGCAGTGGGCTGTGGTGATGCAGGTGTGTGAGCCTGAGGAGGAGGGATGGCGTCTGGCCGGCAACATCAGGGACACCGCTGGCCTCGGGGAGTGGGGAGCAGAGAAGGCAGGCAGCTCAGTGCCCTGATGGGGGCTCAGGGACGCGCCTCAGGAGCACAGGGGGGTGTCGGCTCCAGGGCTGGCTGCCACGGCCTCCTGGCCCCGCCCACCCTTTCTGGAGCAGGACCTGGGCCCTCCTGCGGCCAGAGCCTTACCTGCCTCACTGCAGGTGAGCTGGCTGGCCCTGGGCACCCCTGGACATGGCTTTCTTCTGAGGGGCCTGTCCTAGTCCCCGGTACAGGGTCCCCCCAGCCTTTGGCCCGCAGCTGCTCACCTGCCCAGCCCTCCCTGCTCTGGGCGGACCTGCAGGTGCCAGTGCTCCGGGGGATGGCAGTGCAGTGAGCTCTGTTTTCTGTCTCTCTAAACAGGTCTTCACACAATGAACTAGAGAAGCACAGGTAAGTGACCCCTCTCCCCACCTCCAGTTTCTGCTGCGGGGCTGTGCGGTCTCCCCGACCGACCGCTCGCTGTGCCCCGGGGCTGTGCGGCCTCCCCCCACCGCTCGCTGTGCCCCGGGGTTGTGTGGCCTCCCCCCACCGCTCGCTGTGCCCCGGGGCTGTGCAGCCTCCCCCCACCGCTCGCTGTGCCCCGGTATGGCTGACCGTGCCACCAGTCGTGGGAGGTGTCGTTCTTGAAGGAAGAGGCCGGCTCTGTTCTCAGGCTCACCCTTGCTGGGAGGCCGGGGTGGGGGCCCAGACCTGGGGGCTCAGCCTGGGTCCAGCGCCAGGTCGGGGACAGGGACTTGGGGCAGGGTCCTGTGTGCTGTGTGGCAGTTAGGCCAGCTCCCTGGAGGAGGAGATCCGTCTGCTTTGGGGCATTTAAGCCTGTTTGGGAGCAAGCCTTCAGCCCTTAGAATGCTGGCCTCCGCCCAGCTGGTTCAGCCCTCTTGGTCTGGGGCCTCCTGCCCCTGGGACCTCCTGCCCCTGGGACCTCCTGCCCCTGGGACCTGCCTCGGAAGGAGCCTCCTGCCAGAGGCTTGTCTGCAGGGCAATGGGACAGGCAGCCAGTCCCAGGCCATGTGGGCCCAGGGCTGATCCCGGGAGCCCACCTCATGCCCACCCCCTGGCTGTAGGGCCAGGTCCACTGGGGTCCTCCTGGAGGAGGGGCCTTGGTCACTGAGAAGCAGGAAGGGCAGCAGGTCACCAAGGAGTCTCCTTGCTCAGCCTGTCACCCCGGGCCCTGCACCTTCCGCTCTCGGGCATCCCTGCCCTGACCGCCGGCCTGGCCGCAGGCCTCCCTCTGTCCACAGGGTCTCTGTGACCTTGGGCCTGCTCTGCAGTGGGGACGAGGCACTGGCACGCATGGCCCCTGCAGGCGGTGCCCTCTGGGCTGATCTCAAGGGGCTGTTGGGAGTCGTGGGTAGGCACGGAGGTCCCACAGGCAAGAGCCCTGATGCCAGGACCAGGGATGACCCCCAGGGACTCTGTGCAGAAGCTGTCTCCTGACCTTTGCTCTCATCTGTGCAATGGGCCAGTTCTTTCTTCCCTTCTTGGGTTGGAGTGGGGAAGGGGGGGGGTGGTCTGCATTCCAGTTGAACCTTCCCAGCCTGCTCTGGGAAGGTTTGGAGCTTGGCCAGTTCTCTTTGTCTCCCACCCCCACCCCCCTCCACAGCCAAGGCAGCGCCAACTTCCGCTCCCCTGGGATCAGGCCTGCTCTGGGCGGGTGCTGGGTAGGGACAGGACACCGTGTTCTCTGGAGGAGCTGCACTTCCTGGACTGGCCCTGTGTGTTTGAGGGGCTCCCAAGGCCATGGAGGTGGGGCAGGTGCAGGGCCCAGACAGCCAGGCAGGCCCCGTGGTTGCTGCCAGGCTGGGGGAGGTGGCCCTGGACTGGGACCCAGGAGCCTAGGCAGGCATGCGGGGTGCTCTGGGGAAGGCTTGCTGGGGTGGTGCCTAGACCAGCCCCTCAGTGCGTACAGACAGAAGGGATGACACGGGGGAGGTGGAGGGCAAAGGCATGGTAGCCCTTCCAAGGAGGGCTTTGACCCCTGCAACTGCCCCTTGACCTTGACCTTGGCCTCGGCCACCTTATTCCAGAGCCCACCCTTAGGCTGAGCCTCGTGGGGCCCTCTTGAGACACAGGCAGGATGGGTAGGCAGCCTGGCCAGTTGGCAGGTGTGCACAGCCCTGGGGAACCCACGGGCCTGGAGCTTGGGATCCTAGCGGGGACCTCGGCCATGGCTGTACCTGTGGCTGCCAGTGCTGACGCCGGATGCGCCTGGCACCGGCCACAGGAAGGGCCGAGTGCCGTCCTCAGGAAGGAAGGAAGCACCTGGTGGGGGTGCCCAGCTGCTCCCGGGGGGGCAGCCGTGGACGTCACCTTCCCCAGCAGCGTGCCGTGTTGGGCCTGCGGGTCCTGCTCTGAGCCGCCTGTCAGCCCCCGGCCACCCCAGCCGGGCCTGTCCCTCCTCCTGCCTCCCAGGCAGCAGCTCCAGTGCGTCTCTAAGGCTGATGCTTGGCCACTGGCCCCGGAGGCCTGGAGTCATTGAGGCCATGTGTTCCTTGACGGGGTGACCCGGGCTTGAGCTTTTGCATGTGTGGAGTGGCGGGGCTCACCCCAAAGGCCAGCCCCAGGCCCCCAGTCAGACCCCTGCCGCCTCCCCCGCATGGAGATGGTGGTGCAGGACTGGGTGGGTCCTCCCGGTGCAGCCACAGGCGGCCTTTATGAACCTCACAGCTAGAGAATGCAGGTGAACAGAGGGGAGAAGGGGGCATGTTCGTTGTCCCCCGCCCCCGCCCCCCCCCCCATTTCCCTGCTGCCTCCTCTGTGACAGCCAGGGGCCTGGGGTGCTCAGAGCACAGACGGCTGGGACACAGCCCCTCAGGGGCTGGGGGACCCTCCATGCAGCTTGGGGCCTCCTTGGAGGAGCAGGGCTTGCGGTGAGAAGCCAGGAAGGGCCTTTCAGAGCTGGGCTGTGGCAGCCACAGCGACGGAGGGGCTGTTCACACGGATGCAGTGACTCCCAAAGGCAGGTTCTGCCTCTGAAGCCGCACAGGGTTCCTGCAGGATGTGGTGGGTTTTCAAGCTCCAGGGATGCTGGACATTGGGGGGGAGGCGGGGGGCAGGGGGGAGCCGGGCACTGCAGCCGCCACAGGGAGCTTGGCTTCAGGGCAGCTGAGCAAGAGCCCCATGCAGCCCAGGCTGTGGGGCCTCGGCACCCTCCCGCCAGCGGACCTGGGGCTGCCCACTGCCCGCGGGGATGGGACCCTGGGACCTGCCCAGGGCCCCACAGCCAACCCTCCTGGCACCGGTGGGCATGTCCGGTGTTAAGCACGGCACAGTATAGGCGGGCGGGGAGGGGGCTCTCTCTGTCTCTTGAGAAATGCCTGCCTTGTGGATGCTCAGGGACCTCCCTTGAGCCCCGCCGCCCCGCCGCCAGCTGTCCTAGGCCGCCTCCTCCGCCAGGCGCACACTCACCTGGGTGAGAGCAGATGTTGTTATCCGCTGCTCCTCACTGGACCTTTCACCTGACGCTACCTGAGCGCTGCCCCCCGCCCCCGCCCGGGCTCTCTCCTCCTCCTCCTCCTCCTGGCAGCTGTCCCCCCGCTCCTCGCCTGGCCCTCTGGTTCCCACTGTCCACCCGGAGGTAGCTCTGTGGGACCCACCCTGAGTAGGAACGTGCGTTAGAGGTTTGAGGCACTGGGGCGGCCTTGGGGACCCCCGCCAGCGACACCTTCGGGGCCCACGCGCTGGCCCACGAGAGTCACCGCCCCATTTCCACCCAACTAGTGCCTCCTCCGGGCGTTCACGGCCTGGAACCTGGGCTGGCCCGCTCTGTGTCCGGTTAGCCGTCTCTGTTCCGCTCCTTGCCTGTGTGTATCCTCTGCCCGTCTTCACATCCCGAGATCCCTCTTTTTGTTTTGTGTATGAGCTCCGGATGTCACGGGTGCTAACCGTTTGTCTTTTATATGTATTGCAGATATTTCTCCACTGTTATTTGTCTTTTAGCTGTGTTTTTTCTTTTTTGTACAAATGTGTCTTTTCCTGATTGTAAAAGTAATCTGTGGCTTTTTTAGCCTAAAAAAAACCTGGAATATATATATACACACATACACACGTATTTTTAAAAAGCGCAAAGCCAAAGAAATAAACGTTGCCAACGCCTCCCCTGGAGACGCATGCCTCCTGCTCTTCATTGTGTCCTGTCCAGTCTCTTGTGTGCGTCTGCTGTGTCCGTTCTCAACAGTGTCGGGCGGCTTTCTCACGTACATCCCTGAGGTGGACATACATGCAGAACATGTGGGAAGGATGGTGCTGTGGAGTGTTGGGGAGTATGGAACTTGGGGGTACTTTTCCACTTACGTTTTCCTGCTGATTTACATTTGCTAATTTTCACCAAGGTCACATACTGAGTTTGTAAACCCGGGGTGGGGACTGTGGGGCCCGCGAGCCCAATGAAGCCCCCAGAATCATGTGGTCTGGCCCTGCCGAGGCAGGAGGGGCGAGCTAATGAAAGGGTTGACAAATCGCAGGCCGAGATCGTTCTGCATGGCCAAGAGTGATGTTACCCACATTCAGGTGGCCTTGGCAGGAAGAAGGTAACTGGGAGGTTGTAAGAACTGCCATTTGTTACGGAACGAGTGGGCGAGGGAACCCCACTTTCCCACGGGGCGAGCACGCTGGCCCTGGGCAAGTGAGGAGGCGAAGTCCTCGGACTCCGGGTGTCAGGGCTTGTACACAGTGGCCTGGGACCCAGAGGCGCGAGTTCCAGAGCCCACCCAGCGAGCCCTTGTCTAGCCCTGCACCATGTGGGGGGTCACGACCCTCTGAGGATCCCCAGCCTCGAGGCAGAGCCGGCTGCTCTGCACGCAGGCCGCAGGGATGGCTGCCGAGGCCCGGCTGCTCGTGGCCCAGTGGCTGAGCCGGCACAGCTTCTGCCCTGCGTCCTGGAAGTTCTTCTAACGTCTGACTTGGTTTCACCTGGAGAACTTCCAGGCCCCAGGGTGCCCAATGGGGCGCTGCTCCGTCTGCAGGAGGTCCCGTGTGGACGTGGGTGACAGACAAGGCCGGGCTGCGGGCGCCTGTCTGTCCCGAGGAGGTAGCCATCTGCCCTCCCTCCTCCCAGGGTCTCTGAGGCTCAGTGAGCTGGGGTTACTGAGCTTTGGGACATGGACAGCGGAGGTGAAAAGGGGGAGCGACAGGGTAGCCTGCACGGGTGCTGGAGCAGGCGGGGCCCACGAGGTGGCATCGGGTTAGGGTGGGCCGCGGCCCCAGGGCCTGCCCTCCCCCGTCTAGATGAGCAGGACAGGCAGCACCTCTGAGCCCTGTGACTCAACAGTTTTGTGGAGAAACTGCCCTCATCTGCATGGATATGGGCAAACTCTGGAAGAAAGCAGTTCCCCCCCACCCCGGGATGCCAGCCTGGGTGGGTGGGGGGTTGGGGGGAGGCGGGTCCAGGCCTGCGCCTCCCTGGTCCAGATGGGCTCATGTTTCTGTGGTGGCGAGAGTGGCCAGTGAGCACCCCGCACCTGGCGAGGTGGGGGCGTAAATCTGTCTGAGGCCCCCAGATCTCTGGGGGCAGCTGACCAGCACCCCCCCTCCAGGCTGCCCCTGCCCCCCTCCAGGCTGCTCCTGCCCCCCTCCAGGCTGCCCCTGCCCGCCCCCTCCAGGCTGTCCCCTGCCCAACTCCACAGTGGAGATGGTGACAGCAGGGTGTGCTGGGCGCTCGGGCAGTGCCCTGGCCACGGGTCCTCTTCTTTTGCTGGGGCATCCGGAGGCTGTGTGTGCTGGACTGCCCTGCGGCCTGGGGAGCTGCGGCCAGGTGGGACGGCCCCTCAGCAGGTCCGCGGGGAGGCTAGCTGCTGCCACTGCCAGGGCCTGGCCTGCCTGACAGTCTGTCTCTGGCCCTTTCAGACGAGCCAAGCTCAGGCTCTACCTGGAGCAGCTGAAGCAGCTGGTGCCCCTGGGCCCCGACAGCACCCGCCACACCACGCTGAGCCTCCTGAAGCGCGCCAAGACGCACATCAAGGTGAGCAGGGCTGCCCCTCCACCACCGCCCAGCCAGCGGCGTGGCTGGCCCCGTCCAGCCCTGTGCACCTGGGAGCATGCCCACGGCCCGAGGGTGGTGGGGGCTGCCCGGCAGGTGCATGCTGGAGGCCTGGGGGGTCTCAGGGTGCGGGTGGGCAGCACCAGGGGCTGCCGAGGGGTGAGGATGTCATTAGCACGCGCTGGGTTTTGTTGGGGGGGAGGGGGAGGGTGACAGATGGCCCTCCGGGGTCCTGGGCTGTGAAAGTGGGGCCAGGAGGGCAGGGTGCCTTTGATGCTGGGAGGCCCATGGGAAGTAGGTGCCCAGTGGTGGGGGAGCTTCTCGGGGCCAGGCTGGCCGTGGGGTGTGGCTGAGGGAGGCATTGCCTGGGGCAGGCCCCAAGGTCTGAGACGGAGACCTGGGGGTTTTGGGGTCCTGTGGTACTTGGGCCAACCAGGGTGGTCTTAGTCCCCTTGCAGGGCCCCTGGGGCGTAGAGTCCTGGGCACCCCAGGCAGGGTAATGGGAGCTTTGAGAGGCGCAGCGGTGCCCTGGGGCCATCCGAGCAGGCAGTCTCAGTTCAGGGGTCCAGGGGAAGGGGCCAGGAGGGCCTGTGGGTGCCCGGTCAGCGGGGAGAGTGGCGGTGGGCAGTGCTGTCCCCCGGGAGGAAGTGCCAGCCCGCTGGCTGGTGGCAGAGCGCAGGCTGGGAGGTGGGACCTAGCGTGACCACCTGGAGGGCTGAGGCCGGGGCGCATCACCATTGGGGCCCTGGACCCAGGACCCAGGCCAGTGGGGGACGGGGAACCTGCCCGGACCTCAGTGCCCATGCCGGGTCCCAGCATGGGGAGGTCCCCGGCTCACAGCTCCCCGCCTCCAGAAACTGGAGGAGCAGGACCGCAGGGCGCTGAGCATCAAGGAGCAGCTGCAGCGAGAGCACCGCTTCCTGAAGCGGCGCCTGGAGCAGCTGTCGGTGCAGAGCCTGGAGCGCGTGCGCACGGACAGCACGGGCTCCGCCGTCTCCACGGACGACTCGGAGCAAGGTGGGCACAGGCCGCCTGCAGCCCGGTGGGGGCGGGGGCGGGGGCGGGGGGCGGGGGGTGATGGCAGTGGGCAGCAGTGTCCCCGGACTGTCCGAACACCTGGCGTGTGTGCGGGAGTGACAGGAGGAGGGGGCGGCTGACCTGCCCACCGAGGCCGTGTGCTCCGGGGCTGAGGCCCAGACCTGCGGCCCGTCTCTCCTGCACCCCCTGGAGCCTCTGTTCCCCCCAGTGGCAGAGACCTGCCCTGACTCTGCCAGGAGCCCAGCTGGCACCCTCAGGGCCCGACCCCGTCCTCCCTGCTTCCCCAGAGGTGGACGTGGAGGGCATGGAGTTCGGCCCGGCGAGCTGGACAGCGTTGGCAGCAGCAGTGACGTGGACGACCACTACAGCCTGCAGAGCGACGGCGGCTACGGGCCCCCCTGCCGGCGGCCGGCCCGCCCCGGCCTCTCGTAGGCCCGGTGCCCTCTGCTCCTTGGCCTGCCTGCCGCCCAGCCACGTACGCCAGCCCTCCCGTCCTCTCAGCCTCTTTGTGGGTCACTGCTGTGCCACTCGGGAAGCTCCCGCAGCTCCGGGGCTGCCGCCTCCCCGCCCGCCGGTCAGGGCCCACCTCGCCGCCCGCCCCTCCCAGCTGGGCCGGGACCCCGCAGGGAGGCGGGCCCAGCTCCCGAGCCCTGGAGCCCAGCATAGCCACCCACGGTCTGTTCTCAGATTCCTAATCATTCCAGAAGTATTAAATGTCGTTGCTGCAAACCTCGGCGGGCGCCGTGTGAGGGGCTTACTGACCACGTGGGCAGCTCAACCCCCACCCCAGGCCCCAGGAGGAAGGAGTGGACTGAGGAAGGAAGGAGTGGCTCTCCATTCATCTGTCCATCTGTCCGTCGGTCCACGTAGGCTCCTGAAGCCTGGACAGAGAGAGCCATGAGGCGGGATGCGGGTGAGCACCCTGGGCAGGGGGAGGGGAAGGGCCTCGGCACCCTGAGGGTGTCCGGAGCCCGGGCTGGGCTCCTGGGGCAGGCCAGGCCACCCCCCACCCCCCGGGCAGCTTCGGCTTTGTTAGGTACCTCAGGTGTACACATGCACGCACCTCGTCACGTCCACCCGCCTGCACAAATGCACACACGCACACACACGTGGCCTCCGGACCCGGAGGTGCCTGCGACCCAGAGGTCACCCGGGCAGCACTGGCCCTGCCTGTGCCTGGCTCCCCTCCCGCGCAAGTGCCCTGCTCAGGCTGCACGGGGGTGTGCCGGGGCCCAGGAGGTGCAGCGCTGGGCCCGGGACCGTCTGGTCTCCGGTTTAAAGGAAGGGCGTGAGCTGGGGCGGCTCCCTGCCCAGCAGCCCGAGGCCGGAGAGGCTGCCCGGGAGGCCGGGCTTGCAGAGAGAGGCGGCTCTGAGGACTCGGGCGGGGCTGCCCGCACCGCCTCTGTTTCCTGAACCAGATTTTTGTACTCTATTTTCCTAGTCGTGGCGCGCTGTTTGCGGAGGGGGGGAGCGACCCAGCGTCTCAGGGACTGGTCCGTCTGTCACCACTGTCCGAGTGTGCCTTGTGTCCCGTGTCAGGCCCCACCCCGGCCACCACCACCAGCATCTCCCTCCCACGTGCCCGACAGGTGTCCTCCCGGCCCCGGCCCCTGCCCCGGAGCAGCCCTCCCAGCAGCCACCACCTCCTGGTCAGGGCTGCTTTCTGTCGCCTTGGCAGGAGGAGCTGTGACCGGGCCCCAGTGTCACCCTCCAGGGTGGCTCGCAGGGACCTGCCGAGCAGCTTGGCCTCCAGTCTGGAGGGCCTGCTCACACAGACCTAGGGTCTCACCTGGACCCAGCTTGACCCCGCCCTGCCCCCCCTGCCCGGGGCGAGGGCTCCGATTCCGACATTGGCAGCTGATGAAGACAGCGTCCTCCCCGGGGGGTCAGGCCTGAGCATGAGGCTTCTCCTGGCCTTTCGCTCTTAAGTCCTCGTCCCCGGGGACCGCACAGCAATACTCGGGGGCGGGCGGTGGGGCCGACCCACGGCGTGTCTCCTCCCTCTCCGGTGCATTGTAACCTCTTTGCCAACCGCATTTATCTCCAGTCCTGCCGACAGGCACCCCCGCGTGGGTGGCCTAATGGAGGCAGAAAGGGGTCCCTGGAGACATGTCTGTCTGGCACAGAACCTGCCCTCCGAGGCTCGGGATGGTGGGTGCACGCGGGCCCATGGGGTCGGGGCTGGGGTCATAGGAAAACTCGTCTGCTGGCACCTCCTTCCAGCTGAACTGGGCCCCCGGAGGCATCTCCCGTCTGCCTGAGCGTGTCCACCGGGCGTTAGGGCAGGAGCACCCGCAAGTCCGGCCCCGGGCATGGTCCTGACTTCTTACAGCATCAGCTCCCCACCCACCCCTACACCTGTGGAGGCTCTGCTCCCGCCTCTGGCCTCAGCATCCTGTCCCGTGACCAGCTGTGGCCCTCGGCCCACCCGACTGGCAGCTCCACCCATGGCCCCTCAGCCGTGGTTTCCGCGTGGGCCGGGAGGTGGCCTGGCTGGCCACCGGGGTGCTGCCCGCACCCGCAGACATGAGGGGTGGCCCTCGGGGCCAGGCCGGGTGCTAAGAGTTACATCCATTGCCCTCCCTCCAGCTCCCTGCATATGCCCAGGCTGGCTTGGTGGGTGGCCATGGTGCCCGGAGAAGGCCCTGCTGAGGCCTGTTGGGTGGCTAAGAGCACACCTCAGCGTTGTCCGTTCTCTATAAAGGCACCGTGACCAGCACGGGGCCCCTGGGGGTGCCTGCGCCCTTTCCATGTGCCCTCCCATGCCCATGTGGGCCACTGTGGCACTGGGTGGCTGAAATCCTGGAACTCCAGGCCCAGGTTTGGGTCCCCACCCTTGTGCAGTGGCCCCCACACTCCTGGCCACCACCCCAGTGTAGGTCCAGCTGGCTGGGGAGGCTGCCGGCAGCTCCCCCTCTGAGCCTTGGCCCGCTCTGCATGCTCAGTCTGAGAGGCCCAGTGCCCGAGCCTCCTGTCCTGGGCAGATGGAGCCCTGTGCCCACCATGGCCCCGAGGGCCCCCTCCTGCCTGCCCCAGATAATCCCCATCTGCTGGGCGAGGCAGGCTCCCCCACTCCCTACTCCCTCCTTCTCTCTGGGCCAGCTAAGCGGGGCCCCCTCCCCACCTCTGTGCATATAGGACTCTGACCCCGGGCCACATCCAGGGCACTAGGGCAGGTTCCGTGCCAGGGTCTGGGGCTGCCCAGGAAGCCTGGTGCTGGCCAGGGGGGCACATTACAAGATCCTCACTGGAGAGAGAGGGGTCACTCATCCTCTGCTCATGGGAGGGGCTGTGCTGTACCATTCTGTCTTTGTAATATAAATACAGATTTTTATACCTCACCCCTCTGGCTTCTAGTTCTTTCCATGCCTGTGTTTGACTCTCTCCCCCGCCTCTGCAGGGAGCCTCTCGTCCTCACTGCCCTGCCCAGGGCCTTTGCTCTCTGACACCCGATGGACCATGGGCCTCCCACCTGCTGCTGGCCACCACCTAGACCCCACCCTCTCAGCTGCCTCCCTGGACTTTTTTTCCTTCTTTTTAATATGTTTTTATTGATTTCAGAGAGGAAGGGAGAGGGAGAGAGAAACATCAATGATGAAAGAGAACCACCAATCAGCTGCCGCCTGAACGCCTCCTACCGGGAATCGAGCCCGCAACTCAGGCATATGCCCTGACGGGGAATTGAACCGTGACCTCCTGGTTCATAGGTCGATAAAAAATATATTTTTATTTTATTTATTTCAGAGAGGAAGGGAGAAGGAGAGAGAGAGGGAGATAGAAACATCAATGTTGAGAGAGATGGTTGATTGGCTGCCTCCTGCACGCCCCCTACTGGGGATAGAGCCCACAACCCAGGCATGTGCCCTTGACCCCATTCAAACCCAGGACTCTTCATTCCACAGGCCGATGCTCTATCCACTGAGCCAAATCGGCTAGGGCAATATATTTTTGTTGATTTGAGAGAGGGAGAGAAAGGGAGAGGGAGAGAGAGAAACATCAATGATGAGAGAAACTTTGATCGGCTGCCTCCTGTGTGCCCCCTACTGGGGATTGAGCTTGAAACTGGGCACGTGCCCTGATTGGGAACCTCCTGGTTCATAAATGGATGCTCAACCACTGAGCCATGCTGGCTGGGCTGGGCTGCGGACAGCTCGGTCCCTACGGTGCTCCATGCCGCCCAGGTGTCCTTGGTGAGTGCCCTTGGCCTGCCTCCGTGTGCCCATCTGCACAGCAGCTGCTGGCCCTCTGGACACCCCTGGGGCACCCTCCTTGGACCTGTCCTCAGCATCCCATCCCCGGAATGTCCTAGACACGGCCTCTGCCTCCTGCCCTCGGGACCTGCCGTGTGGGGAGGGCTGTGAAATCGCGCAGCCCCAGCTGGGGACAGGCCCCAGCAAAGGACAGCGGGGGCAGAAATGCCTGCCCAGAGGGAGGGAGAGCTGGGCACCAGAACACGGCTGCCACCCTGGACACGCAGCCACAGCAAAGGAGATGGCTGGAGGCGACCCACTGGCAGCTTCGGGGTATCTTAGGGGGGAGGATCGGTGTCCCTCCTCCCACAGCAGCAGGCCGAAATACTCTGGCCTCTTGAGCCCGTGTGGGTCCCCCTGGGGGCACCCCTAGAAAACAAGGGCCTTCCTACTGGGATGCAGCTGGGTCCACATATAAAGGGGGCGTTTGGGTTCCAAATGTTATTGACCCACAGTCACCACTTCCTCACTCGGCAGGAGGGCTTGGGGCTGTGCTGAGCACGTTCACATGATCCGCACAAACCCCATCTCCCTACTTCAGGCCTGGCTTCCAGCAAGCAGCCCCAAGGGGGACCCCTGGTCCATCTCCTAGGCAGCCAGAATGACCCCCATGCTCTTGTTGCCCCATCACCTTCGGTGTGAATCCGGCACCTGCTCCCTCCCCATCCATTCCTATTCCTCCACCTGAGCCCACTCCCGCCCCTCTTCCCTGTCCATCTGCACCCACCAACCCCCAGCTCAGCTCACGGCTCACAGCTCAGCTAGGGCCTCCTCTGGGAATGGGCCCCGCGTCTCCCATGTCCCTTCCCGTCACATTTTGGCTGGGATTATAGCCATCCAGACTGGGTGCTGGTCTAACCTGGGCTTATCCGAGAGGGGACCCTTTCACGCTGCCGGCTCCTTCATTCCCGGTCCTGGGCCAGGCCCTGGGCACACTGGCCCCACAGTATCTTCCCAGAACGTAACTGGGATTATGCTACTTGCCCATTTGGCTCCCAGTGGCCCTCAACCCCTCCGAGCTCAGTGCCTCCTGCCTCCTCATGCTGTTCTGAGGTCCTTTATGAGGCCACATCCCCCCTCCCAGCCCCTCTGCTGCCCGCGTCCCCCCAAAGCCATCCTGGACACACACACACACACACACACACACCAACCTCCCAGGCCATCTTGGTGAGCTCCCGAGTTTGAGGACTGAGGTTTCACCTCTGTCACCTGAATATCAGCGTGACGGAAGACAACTTGGCCCCCCTCAGCCGCAGAATAAGCGTGCCTTCAGCTCCCTCAGCATCGAAAGGCCAGCGGGAAGAAGGGCCGCTTTCTTGTTCAGCTGGAAACCGAGTCGCCCAGCCATGTGCCCTCTGGCCAGCAGGCCCAGGGTTCTGCCCTCAGCCGGCTCTCTGCCCCTCTGCCCACGTACCCTGAACCAGCTCCCTCCTCTCTCCCCAGTGCACCAGGCTCCCCTGTACCTGCCTCTTGCCACTTTTCGTTAATTTTGTGCAGAATCAAGCTTTTTCTTTAAAAAAAATTTTTTTTTATTGATGTCTGAGAGGAAGGGTGAGGGAAAGAGAAAGAGAAACATCAATGATGAGAGAGAATCATTGACTGGCTGCCTCCTGCGCAAACCTGCAACCCGGGCATGTGCCCTGAACAGGAATTGAATTGTGACCTCCTGGTTCATAGATCGAAGATCAACCACTGAGCCATGCCAGCCGGGCCAGAATCAAGCTTCTAAGAGTCTCAGAATGTCGCTCCTCTGCTTGGACACGCCCCCTCTCCCCATTGCTTGAAGGATGGAGTCCTGCCATCATCACTGAAAACTACATCTAAAACCAAATGCTCTTTAACATCAGACTGCAGTTTAAACACATGTGAAAAGACATCGTCCGAAACCTAACGCGCTTTTAATATCAGTAGGAGAAGAAAGACTCCTACAGGAAGGAGGAAAGCAGGGGGACACCCTGACACTGCAGCTCCGTTCAGGTCTACTTCGTCTGCTCCGATCCCTGGGCTTCCTGGGGTGGAGGCGGGGATCATCCCCAGTGGTTTTGATCGGGGAAAGAGTTTGTCCTGGAAGTAAGTGTAACGTATTTCTGTCTTTGCTTCCCTAAGTTCCAAGTGCAACCTCAAATGCAGACATGCCCTAGTAAGTCAAGGTTGCAAACGACCTTTCCAAATCTATAGAGTTGAACCTATTGTGTTTGTCATTTGTGCTCTGGGGACTGATCCATTGGTTTTTACTTTATATTTTTATGTTTGGGGCTTTTGTTTTTTGTGGGGTTTTTGTTTGTATTTTTGGCCCCACTAACATCTCTCAAACAATTAACTATGGTCAGTAATTCAAAATCACATGGAGAATTTGTGGGCCCAAGAAATGAACCAGGGGTCACTAGGAAAAGTGGGCTTCTAGAATAACCTCTTGTGCTTGGGGTCTCCCCCTCCTGACCCCCAGGGATCTTTTTAGCATCTTCTGTCTTCTCTGAGTTCCTCTTCACTGTCTATAAATATCCCTGAGTTCCTCCCATCTTAAAACAAAACAAAACCCAAACCCTCCCCAGCTCTGCATTCCCACCCCCCTCATCGCATATCTTCCTGCTCCTCCTCTCTCTCTCCTTCAGTTTTTGACTCCTCAGCAAAGTTTCTTGAAGGCACTGCCTGCACCGCCTTCACTTCCTCCCTACAAGCCGTCTGAGCTATCTCCTGCCCCAGGACAACCCCAATCCCGGTCCCCACTGTTGGCTGAGGGGGTCCTACTGGTCCAGGCTCTAACCTAGCCTCGCAGCTCACCTGCAGGCCCCCGTCTCCTCCCATTGCAGGCAGGGCACCGCCCAGTGGACCGCCCCGCAGTGATTGTTTTTCAGATCATTTATGGCTTTATTGTCCTTTAGAAGAGAAGGATAGAAAAGTAAAACAAATGAAGAAATAATAGAAAGTATCAACAACTCAAGATTAATTTGTGGTATCCGCCTTGGGACAGCCTTTTTCTCTCTCCTTAAACGTATTAGGAAAGATTATCTGCCCTTCCCATGTCACACTAGACTAGGACGTAGTCTAACAAGCCACCGTAGTCCTTTGGAGTGGAGAGAAACCTTGCGTATTTAGCGTTGGTTTGTAGAAGATTGGCAAATTAAAAACAAAACAAAACAACGATTTTTTGGGGGGCCTGGCATAGATTTAAATGAGCCCTGCCCACTACAAGTGAGAACCCCAAAGGTCTGGGTTCATTGGACTGGAGGAGATCAACCAGGTTTGCATTGAACTAGGCAACCTCATTTCAGCGCTTTCCTTCACTGACTACACAGCCTGCGTCGGGCCTCCTCCAGAAATGGTGTTCCATCCTGAGATGAAAACGTTTTAAAGGGTACGTCTAGAAAATGGGATTGTGCAGGAAGTCGGCTTTTGCTCAGCGGTCAGGTGAGAGCTGACCCTTAAACTGCTTTTGCAAAGTAAGGGTCACCCTGACCGGTGTGGCTCAGTGGACAGAGCGTCGGCCTGCGGACTGAAGGGTCCCAGGTTCGATTCCGGTCCAGGGCATGTGCCTTGGTTGCGGGCCCATCCCCAGTGAGGGGTGTGCAGGAGGACCCGCTCATTCCCACGCCTTCTCGGAGGGCTCTGACCGGACACGGGTGCGGGGCCGGGGCTGCCCGGGTCACGCAGCAGGCGAGCGATCGGGTTGGCTCCGCCCGCGCTCCCGACAGCCGGGCTGTCGCCCAAAAGCCTCCCATCAGGGGGCGGGGGCTGGGGCCCGGGAGTGCGGGAGGCCGAACTGAGCGGAGGAGCCCGCGGCGCGCGAAGAGCCCAGGCCGGCGGGAGGCCGGACCTGAAGCCCGGCGGGGACCGCGAGGCCGACCTTCCGCGAGGCCTCAGCCCCGCCCCCAAGCGCCTGGCCCCGCCCCTGCCTCGCCCCTGAGGCGGGAAGCCAATCAGCGCTCGCCCTGAAAGTAGTTGCCCGCCTACTGCGGCCCTGTGGTGGTCTATTCCGCGCCTGCGCAGACAGTCGCCCCGCGGTTCCGACGGGGGCCTCTGCGCGCGCGCGGCGAAGCGCTCCCGTGAGGCAGTGCGAGGCGAGGCGCGGAGCGCGGCGGGGGCCGCTGAGGGGCGCGGACTGAGCTTCCCGCGGTGAGTGTCGTCGGCCTCGCGGGCCTGGGCCGTGCGGCTTCGACCACTGGGGCGGAGGGAGCGGCTTCGACCACTGCGCCGCCGCCTCTTTTGTCCGACGCCCCTGGGACTCTCAGGAGCGCGGGGAGCGGCGCAGTCGGAGTCGGCCGGGACCAGCGGCGGGGGGCGGGGGAGGCCGGGGGCGCCAGGGCCGTCGGCGGGAGAGCGGCGGCCGGGGGTGAAAGCGGGGGCGCGGGTTGAGGAGCGAGGGGCCACGGGTGAGGGCGGGGACATGGCGGGTGCCGGCGGGAGAGCCAGGGACTCGGGGCGGGTTATGGGGTCCCGCTCTGGCCCTGAGGCGCGGGGCTGGGGGACGCGGGCAGACCCCCGGGCGCCGCGCAGCCAGTGCCCCTGGCGGGTAGTGCAGCTGGTCCTCGGCGCGCGTTGGGTGTGTTTTACGCGCCGTAAGTGAAGGACAGACTGACCAGCCGCCGGCGGTCAAGGTGGGTAGGCGACGTCGTCGCGGTGACTGGGGGGGCGGGGGGGACACTGTCCGGTCACCGCGGCTCCGGTCTTCCGTGCTGTCGGGGTGCGGGCAGGTCCTGACGCCTCGGTTTCCCCGGCGCCAGGTGATCCAGTCTGGGGCGACTCCCGGCGCCAGGTGATCCAGTCTGGGGCGACTCCCGGCGCCAGGTGATCCAGTCTGGCGGAGGCGGATTCGGCCGCCGAGGTGAGCTTGTAGTTGACCACGTTTATTTCTGTTTCTTCCTAGGAAGGGCCGGGAGGGAGGCTGCTTGAGTGCACGATGCCTGGTCTTCGTTTTGAATTGCAAACGGAGCTGCTGCTCTAGACACGCAGTGTGTTTTGAGCCCCTCATCTTTGGGAAAACAGGAGGTTTTCGTTATCACAGTCTTAAGTCACTCCCTAATTGCTTATTCTGTGTCTCTTGCCCCTCAAACGTTTCCGGTCCAACTGCCTCTGGGTTAATATCCCAGTGTCATTGGATATTTATCTACGTTGTTCTTTCAAAGTCGACTTCTTCATGGTCTAACACTTGTTTTTTATTATCCCCTAGGAGAAATCATTATATATTCTAAAAATATTTCCCCCTTCTCTATGGACTTAACATAAAATTAGCTCTGTTTGTATTTGAGTTTGTTTTCTAAATATCAGTACCGTAAACCCATATCAGTTACAGGAAATTTGGGGAGTTAAACCATGAGTTGTGGAAAAGACTTTGTGGAAACATTAAAAAAAATTGGTTATCCCAAAGCTGATGTTCTTAATGGGGAAGATTTTGACTGGTTGTTTGAGACTGCTGAAGGGGAGTCATTTTTGAAGTGGTTTTGTGGGACAGTGAATGAACAGAACGTGTTGTCTGAAGAAGAATGGGAAGCTTTCAGCATTCTTCAAAAATCCGGCAAGCCCATCCTAGAAGGAGCAGCATTGGATGAAGCTCTTAAAACCTGTAAAACTTCTAATTTGAAGATACCTACCGTGGATGACAAAGACCTAGAGAAATTAGAGGATGAGGTTCGAACTCTTCAGAAATTAAAGAACCTAAAAATTCAGCGACGTAATAAATGTCAGTTGATGGCTTCGGTAACTAGGCACAAATCTCTGAAGCTAAATGCGAAACAAGAAGAAGCCACTAAAAAGCTGAAGCAGAGTCAAGGAATTCTAAATGCTATGACTACTAAGATTAAGAATGAACTTCAGGCTCTTACAGATGGAGTTGCAAAATTGATGGTGTTCTTCAGACCTTCGAATTTGGGTCAAGGGACAAATCCTCCGGTGTTTTTATCTCAGATTTCCTTGGAAAAATACCTCAGCCAAGAAGAGCAGTGCACAGCAGCATTAACCTTATATACCAAAAAACAGTTCTTTCAGGGTATACAAGAAGTATTTGAAAGTTCAAATGAAGAAAATTTTCAGCTTTTTGATATACAAGCACCATCTATTTATGATAACCAAGAAATCCTTGAGGAGAGACTGCTAGAGATGGCTAGGCTGCAGCTGGCATACATTTGTGCTCAACATCAGTTAATTCACTTGAAAGCACGTAACTTGAGCATGAAATCAAGTATAAAATGGGCAGAGGAGAATCTTCATAGTTTCACTAGCAAAGTAAGTATGAGAAATTAGGCTGGATTAATACTGTAATTTTTAGTAATGGATATAGTAGATATTAAAGTGTTTTATGAAGGAGGCTATAGGAAGTCATTACATTTTCTTTGTTCAGTGCTTAGTTGTGATGTGTGTCAGTGTTTCATACAAATAGATCCTCCTATTAGTGCAGGGCAGAAATGGTAATTATAGCCCCAACCATTTTATCTAACTAATTTTAAAGTATTTTTATATTCTGAATTTGAAATTGTGTTGATTTCAGATACAGACACACTGAAATTTCCTTTTTTATGATGTATGAACCTTATTTTTATGAGTAAAGAGCCTTGTTGCTGTGTTACTGTATTCTGCCTTGTTTGCTCTGACCAGAATATAGTGCTAATGAAGTCAGAGACCCAGTTTAGTGGACTGGAAACCCTGATTCTTTGTTGAGAATGTATAGCTGTATTGCACATAGTCATTTGCTGTCTTGGACAGCTTGCTTTATTGATAATTTAACCACTAGATAGTTGAGTAAAAATACAACTTTCTGAGCCCTGACTGGGTAGCTCATTTGGTTGGAACATTGCCCCATGCGCCAAGGTTGATGGTTTGGTCCTTGGTCAGGGCATGCACAAGAATCCACCAATGAATGAATAGATACGTGTAACAAATTGATGTCTCTCTGTCCTCTCTCCCTCTCTCATCTCCCTTCCTCCCCCTCCCTTCCTCTTTATAAAATAAAATAAAATAAATTAAAAAACAAACAAACAAACAACTTTCTGAAACTGAATACCAGTTACTACCACTGACAAACTTTGGAATAATGTATGAAGTCCTGTTAAAGACTTGTTAGAATTGTTAAAATCAGCTGACAAAGTAGGAGAATAGCTAGTGATTAATTTTGAGAAAAATTGAAATAGCATACATTTGCAATTAGCAAGTAGTGTGCTAATAATTTTTATAGACAAGAATGACAAGATCTCTATTTTGCTAAACATTACTCTATATTTATATGGTAGTAATAGCATTAAAATTTAGCAATTCATACTGGCTTTACCCTTGACTTGGTCCACACTTTTTCTTTTTAAACTGTGATTTTGGCTTTTGCTAATAGGAAATTGTTTATTATTGAGCATATTACCAGCTAATCTAAAATGGAAAGTGAAAATAATTTTAAAACTATTTGAACTTTATACATACAGTTTGAAATATAATTGCTTTCTTTGTGTAGGTTCTTGGAAAAGATGATTTGGATGCTAAAATTTCTAGCTTGAACATTCAGATTCTGAAACTCGAAGAACAAATTACTCATATAAAAGACAAAAGTTTGCCTGCTGTGGTAAAAAAGAATGCCCAGTTATTGAATATGCCAGTTGTGAAGGGAGATTTTGATCTGCAGATTGCCAAACAAGACTATTATACAGCAAGACAAGAGTTCGTTTTAAATCAGTTGATAAAGCAAAAGGCATCGTTTGAACTTCTGCAGTTATCATACGAAATTGAAATGAGAAAGCATTGGGACATACATCGTCAACTTGAAAAATTGGTTCATGAACTTAGTCAAAGTAATATGATGCTCCACAAGCAATTAGAAATGCTAGCTGACCCATCAGTATCTCAGCAGATAAATCCAAGGAATACCATTGATACCAAGGATTATTCTACTCACAGGTATGCTTCATTGTTTCTGTTGTAACTAACTATTTTCCCTTTAGTTTTGTAAAATACTAGAGAGAGTTTGAGTGGAAATTGTGGAAGGTTAAAAAATTTTTTGCACTCCATTTTTGGCTTTTTTATTCTCTCACTTTTATATGCATCTTTTTCCTTTTTTAATTACTTGCTCCCTTTACCATTCATGTTAAATGTGGAAGTAGCTTCTGTAGAGCTGAGAGAATTGGGTTGGAGGAATGAATATATACCAGGTCTTGATCATCTTTAACACCATTCGATGCCTTATTATATAGATTGGGGGCCGGAGTTTACAGCAGGAAGTTTGAATACAGCTTATGTACAATAGGTATTGCTGGATAGAGAATTGACTCCATTTGGAGAAGGTCGTAGAGAGGGGAGAAGACTTCAGTTCTGTGTCTAGTCAGGTGAAATCACTGAGAATGAATGCTAGCTCCCCACCTTTTCTGAATGTAAGCAATTGATGGTATGGGGATACTGAAATTGGAGGGCTGAAGTAGTCAAAGGCCTTGCCTGGCCGGCGTGGCTCAGTGTTTGAGTGTCAACCTATGAACCAGGAGGTAATGGTTCAATTTCCGGTCAGGGCACATGCCCGGGTTGAGGACTCGAGCCCCAGTTGGGGCGTGCAGGAGGCTTCCAGTCAAGCATTCTCTCTCATTGATGTTTCTATCTCTCTCTCTCCCTCTTCCTTCCTCTCTGATATCAATAAAAATACATTTTTAAAAAACTAACAAAAGCAAAGGTCTCAAAAATCTGGATTCTACTCCTGATTTTTCTCTAGGACAAGAGGAAAATCATCTAATCCTTTGTGTGTTTTTTTTATTAATGAAACGAGGGACCTAGATAGGGCTGCCTCATTGCAAAATTTCAGGGGGTGGCATTGACATCATGATTTATGTGAATGTTGTCCCCTGGAATTGTGTAGTTCCCACAAGAACAAAGTTGGCAGTCTTGGTCTTGACTAGTTTTATGAATTCTGTTGCAACTTGTTAAAATAATTAAATATGTATCAGCTCTACAGAAGCTACTTCCACAGTTAACGTGAATGTATATTACATATATAATTATATCTTCCTATATAATAAAACCCTAATATGCAAATCGACTGAACGGCAGAACAACCGGTCGCTATGATGCGCACTGACCACCAGGGGGAGGTGACCAGCGGTTGCGATTGGGGGGCAGGACCGGCCAGCAGGTGGTGCCAGGCCGCCAGCCAAGGCAGTGGGGAGGGCCCCCCCTGCTCGCCCTGCCCAGTCACCCCACAGATTGGCCCTGATTGCTGGCCAGGCCTAGGGACCCTACTCTATATATTGGGAACAGTCTCTTAGATTTAAAATTAAAACCTGGCAAGGCTACTCTAACATTGAAAAAACGATGATGCAGTGATGACATGCATGGACTCTGGCTTGCACATTTTGTGGTCAGCCCTGATTCTGACTCTCATAACTGTGTGACAAAGCCAATTACTTCTCTCTGCTTCATTTTTTCCACCCATAAGATGGGGGAAATGGTACTACTGCCTCAGAAGGATCATGTTATGTACTACTTTTTATAATCAGCAAAAAAATGTAGCTGCCCGTACAACAGCAAGATGCCTTTCACCTGTATGGAAAGTATGATCACTGGTGCATGCAGCGTCCCCAATTGCGAGGGGGATGTCTGACTGCCGGTTTAGGCCCAAGGGCGCAGGCTGGGCCGAGGGACCCCCTTTCCCCCCCCCCGCATGAATTTCGTGCACCAGGCCTTAAATGTGTGTGTGTGTGTATGTGTGTGTATGTATATGTATGTGTATATATATAATTATAAGGAAAAGAGCAGACTCTTTTGGTCAGATATGAAATGCTGTCTCTCAGTTTTCCATTTGCCCAGTAGGATTTTCCTGCCATTAATGTTTGAAGTGGTAAAGTGGCTTCCTGGCTTATCAAGATTGAAATAGCAAGTTTGCTATTACTATTTCTTTGTTGTTTACTTTTTAAATATTTTACTTAAAAAAATGTTTTTATTGATTTTAGAGAGAAAGGGCAAGGGAGAGAAAGATAGAAACCCCCATGCTAAAGGAACATTGATCGGCTGCCTCCTTTATGCCCCCTGCTGCTGAACTCTCCCTCCCCCCTCCGCAACTAGGGCATGTGTCCTGACCAAGAATTGGGAATGGAACCGTGACTTCCTGGTTCATAGGTTGACACTCAGCCACTGAGCCACTGTGGCTCAGCAAGATAGTATTTTAGTTGGAATGTTTTCAGTTGCTTGGTTTAACAGCAGGCAGATTAATATTTTTTTAAGTTGTTAGCTATCCCAAAAGATGCCCCCATACAGTGAATTGTAATTTTGAAAACTATACTGACTTGAGGGTTTCTTTCTCTAATTTTTATTTTCACATTTTAGGCTTCATCAGCTTTTGGAAGGAGAGAATAAGAAGAAAGAATTGTTTATAACCCATGAAAACCTGGAGGAAGTGGCTGAGAAATTAAAACAGGATGTTTCTTTAGTACAAGATCAACTGGCAATATCTGCTCAAGAACATTCTTTCTTTCTGTCCAAACTGAATAATGATGTGGACATGCTTTGTGATGTTTTGTATCAAGGAGGAAACCAGCCTTTGCTTAGTGATCAGGTGGGTGCTTGCCATACAAGCATTTAAAAATGGTTTAAAAATAATGTTCATTGTGAAAGATACTAAAGAAAATGTTCATATGAGGAAAATATTACCCCAAATCCTATTGCCCTAATGCAGAGTTTATTTTTTTACATACCATATTTTTTGTTCACATGTAGATACATTTTTTCAGATAGTTTTTATAGTGTACACAAAATTCTTAAATTTATAAAGTATTTCAGACATACAAGGAAATGTAATACTAATGCTAAGAATTAAAATAGTAATTATAAAACCACTTCTGTATTTTTTTCACCTGCCTTAGCAAATACAGGATTAGAGTTATATTTTTAAAATACTGTGTATACTTAGTGATAGAATGCTTTTCCTAATAGTGTTCCTCTCTCTATGCTTACTTTTATCATTTGCTTGCTTTTATTTGTAGTTTTTTTTTTAATATATTTTATTGATTTTTTTAGAGAGAGGAAGAGAGAGGGATAGAGAGTTAGAAACATCGATGAGAGAGAAACATCGATCAGCTGCCTCTTGCACACACCCTACTGGGGATGTGCCCGCAACCAAGGTACATGCCCTTGACCGGAATCGAACCTGGGACCCTTGAGTCCGCAGTCCGACGCTCTATCCACTGAGCCAAACCGGTTTCGGCTATTTGTAGTTTTATTAGATATGTATTCCTAGACTATATTGTATGTTTTGAGCTTTATATACATGGTATTATTTTATATGTATTATTCAGTAACTTGTTTCTTTTATTTATTTTTTTTTAATCCTCACCCAAGGATATGCTTTAATTGATTTTTTTTGGAGAGAGAGAAACATTGATGTATATGTGCCCTGACCAGGAATTGAACCCTCAACCCTTTGGTCTGTGGGCTGACACTCTAACCAATGAGCAACTGGCTAGGGCCACAAAAACTTTTTAATTTGATGTAGTTGCTTATTCAGTTTGATTGTTCTATAATTTAGTTGTAGTTACAGTTTGGTTCTGGGAGGAGGTAAGTATAACTTCCACCTACTCTACTGTCATCTTGGATCTCCAATTTATTTTTAATTCTTTGGTTTTGTCAGGTACTCAAGTAAAGTATGAGTATATGTTACTTGAAGAAAACCCACTACTGAATAAACTTAGCAGTGTTCCTTATACAGTTTTGGATATGTCCAAAGCACAAGTCTAAATAATTTTCTTAATTTTTAATGTTACAGTACTCCATTGATTTAATTATTGTGTCATAATATCTGTAACCAATTCACCATTGCTAGATACTGTGATAGTCTTTTTCTTGTTTATTCTTGAATGACATCATATATATAGCCTTTTGTTGTTAAATACTTTCATTTGGATGAATTCTTGAAAGTAGGATTATTTGGTTTCTTGAATGTGCACTTTTTTTTTTGGCCTTTGATACTGCCATATTGCTTTTTAAAGCCACCAGTATAATTTAAATGTCAACCATTAATCATATGGTATACTATCAAGTTATGAATTGCTAAGAAAAAAACTTTCTGTTAAACTGACACAATACATTCTTAGATTTTTTATTTTATACTTATATCTTTTAGGTGTAGATAGACAAATCTTTATCATATTTTGAATATACATTAAAAGGGGGAAAATAGCCAATTTAAATATGGTATTTCTAAAGCTCCACATTTAGTCCAATTATTCTATGTTGTAGGGTGGTGGTTTTTTTATTCCTCACTAGAATATATTTTTTTCCATTCATTTCTATAGAGAGTGGAAGGGAGGAAGGAGAGGGAGGGGGAAAGAGGAAGAAACATCCACCTGAGAGAGACACATCCATTAGCTGCTTCCCACCACTACTGGTGCTAGGGAACCTGCAACTGAGGTAGGATGTCCTTGACTGGGGAATTGAACCCAAGGGCTCTTGCTCTAACCACTGTGCAACTGGCTAGGGCCTTGTATGTTATTTTTTGACTCAAAGTTGTAGTCTGTATTTTTTCACAATAAACATTAAGAATGTTGTTGATAGCAAAACAAAAACAATAATCAGATTAAGAAGTAGGCTAATGACTTGAAGGAATATTTCTCCAAAGAAGACAATACAAATGGCTAACAGGTCATCAGGGAAATGCATCAAAACCACAGTGAGATACTACCTTACACCTGTTTGCTATTATCAAAAAAGTAAAGACAGGAAGTCTTTGTGAGGATGTGGAGAAATAGAAACACTTGGACGCGGTTGGTGGAAATGCCAGGTGGCGTAGCTGCTGGGGAAAACAGTTTGGAGATTCTGCAAACTGGAGAACTACCATGTCACCCAGCAGTCCCACTTCTGGGTGTTTAAGGCATTGAAATCAAGATCCCAAACAGATATTAGCACTCGTATGTTCATGCAGCACTACTCATAATAGCCAAGGTGTGAAAACAACCTAAATGTCTGTCAGTGGAAGAATGGATAAAGAAAATGTGGTATAGAGAGAAACCAAGATGGCGGCATAGGTAAACACCTAAACTGCAGCCTTGCCCAACAATTTCAAAAATACAACTAAAAGTCAAAACGGACATCATCCAGAACCACAGGAAGGCTGGCTGATTGAAACGCCCACAACTAGAAGGAAAGAGAAAACCACAAGGAAAATCAGAGGAGCCGTAAAAGCCTGAGGTACAGAGACACGGGCACGCGCACGTGCGGGGAGTATGGAGCCGGAGAGGACGGGGTGGCTGAGTGCCTGGCCGGCGTTCTCTAGCGGGAAGGAGATAAAAGCTCCAGATTGCGCTGAACCCCAGTTCTGGGCGAGACCCTGGGGAACCAGGCTCATACTGGGGGAATCTGGGCTGTAAGGCGGAAACTCGGGAGCGGCGAAAGGCAGAGCTCTGGAGGCGCGCACGTGAATGCACACAGAGGACGGACTGTTGACTGTGCCGCTGAATTGCCTTAGCGGGAAGGAGACAAAAGCTCTGGACTGCGCTGAGCCCCAGTTCTGACTTCACTGAAACCCAGTTCTGGGCGAGAATCTGGGAATCCAGATTCATTGGGGAAGAGACTAGACTGTTTGGCAGCGGGCGAAACTCAAGGGCGCCTTTCTCTCAGAGGTGCTTGCAGGGAGTACAGAGGGACACTGAGGTTCCCTCATAGGGCGGGGCTGACAGGAAGCCAAGGCAGTAGGCGCCACCCTGAAACTCCGCCCCATTCAAGCTGAGCACAGAGGCTTTTACAATTTTGCAAGTCTAGCTGAATAAGGCTGTCTCCTGGCGTAGACACAGCTGATCCTCAGCCAATTGGACTGGAGGTCAAATCCTCCCAGTGTACCAACAGCAATCAAGGCTTAACAACACCAAGACTTTGCACTCAGCCCACAAAGGGGGGTTACCAAGAGTGACCACCTAGGGAGATTGGGGAAGCTGAGCTACTGGCTACTATAGGTCACTGACCACACAAAGCCACTCCATCAACACAGGGAGGCAGCCAAAATGTGGAGACACCGAAGCAGGTCATGAATAGAAGAGATGGAGGAAAGTAAACTAATGGACGACACAGTGTTCAGAACCACATTTATAAGGTTACTTAAGAATCTTCTAAAAACCGCTGATAAACTTGAAGAGACCTTCAAGGACCTTAATGAGAATACCAAAAAAATGGAAAAGGACCAGTCAGAAATTATGCATACACTGTCTGAAATAAAGAATATACAGAAACTCAACTGTAGATCACCGTACCCCAAGAGTCAAACCAAAGATCTGGAACATGAGGAAGCAAAAAACACCCAACCAGAGAGGCAGAAAGTAAGAAGAATCCAAAAGTGTGAGGATAGTGTAAGGAGCCTCTGGGACGGCTTTAAGCGTACCAACATCTGAATTTTTGGGGTGCCAGAAGAAGAGAGAGAGCAAGATACTGAAAACCTATTTGAAGAAATAATGACCGAAAACTTCCCCCACTTGGTGAAAGAAATAGACTTACAAGTCCAGGAAGCACACAGAACCCCAAACAAGAGGAATCCAAAGAGGACCACACCAAGACACATCATAATTAAAATGCCAAGGGCAAAAGACAAAGAGAATCTTGAAAGCAGCAAGAGAAAAACAGTTAGTTACCTACAAGGGAGTACCCATACGACTGTCAGCTGATTTCTCAACAGAAACTCTGCAGGCCAGGCGGGAGTGGCAAGAAATATTCAAAGTGATGAATAGCAAGAACCTACAACCAAGATTACTCTACGCAGCAAAGCTATCATTTAGAATTGAAGGTCAGATAAAGAGCTTCACAGATAAGAAAAAGCTAAAGGAGTTCATCACCACCAAACCAGGATTACATGAAATGCTGAAGGGTATTCTTTAAGAAGAGGAAGAAAAAAAAAAAAAGGTAAAGGTAAAAATTATGAACAACAAAAAGACATCAAATACATACCTACCAACAAGTGAATCTGAAAATCAAGTGAATAAAAAAATCTGAAGAACAGAATGGACTGGTGAATATAATAGAATCAGGGACACAATTCTCAGGGGGAAGGGGGTCTGAGGGGTGCAGGAAGAGATTGGACAAAAATCTTGCACCTATGGATGACAGTGGTGGGGGGGTAAGGGTATGTATGGGGTGGGGTGGGGAATCAGGTGGAGGGGAGCTATGGGGGGGGGGGGGGGAAGAGGAACACCTGTAATAATCTGAACAAAGATTTACTATAAAAAAAGAAGAAAATGTGATGTATACATACAATGGAATATTTCTCAGCCTTAAAATCCTGCAGTATGTGACAACATAAATGAACCTTGAGGAAATTATGCTAAGTGAAATAAGCTAAGTCACAAGGGCAAATGCATGATTCCACTCGTGAGATAGGTAAACTAATCAGACTCAGAAGCAAAGGGTAGAATAATGGTTGTTAGAACTGGGGAAGGGGAAATGGGGAGTTGTTAATCAGGTATAAAGTTTCAGTCATGCAAGATGAAAAAGTTCTAGAAGTCTGCTGTCTAACATTGTGCCTATATTTAACAGTACTGTATTGTCCTCTTAAGAGGGGAGATCTGTTAAGTGTTCTTACCACAATACATTTTTTTTAATGTTGGTGATACAACATTTCTTATGAATATATCTGTTCAATAACAATTACATCGTGCTCTCCAATATAAAAATGCATGTTAATTTCAGATATGTTAACATGTGAAACATTGTATTCTAAAATAGGATAATTTTACTAAATCTTATTGAGGTGTCATGATTCAGTTTTTCCCTAGCCCAGTGAGGTACAAAATGCCATCCATTTTAACTTACATTTTTATTGTTAATGAAGTTGAACATTTTCAGTATTTATTGGAGTATTATTTTAGCAACTGTTATTAAGATCTTTAGTATTGAAATTAAAGGTGAGATTGTTTCTCATTGTATTAAGATTTACCAAATTTTTCCTCAAAAGGAGACCACTTAATGTAGATACTACTTGATTTTTTAAAAATGTAATTTAAGTATTGCTGTCTGGCATTTATGATGTTAAGCTGTCATTCTTGAACTTGTACATTAGAATTACCAGGGAGCCTGTTGAAATGTAGCTTCCTGGTCCTGTTGCAGAGTTTGAGTAATTTACTTTTTTTTTTTTTTTAATCCTCATCTGAGGATATTTTTCCATTGATTTTTAGAGTGACAGAGAGAGAGAGGAGCGGGGAGGAGAGAGAGAGAGAGAAACTTTGACGTGAGAGAGACTCATCATTTGGTTGCCTCCGCTCTTGCCTGGACTGGAGCCAGGTACCTGCAACCAAGGTATGTGCCCTTGACCAGGAATTGAACCCGCAATTCTTCATCTGTGGGCTGACGCTCTTAACTACTGAGCAAAACCGGCCAGGGCCAGAGTTTGAGTAATTTAGAGTGGAGTGAGGTATAGGAGTCTGTATTCATAATAAGTACCCCAGGTTATAACCATGATAAGAACCTGTGGAAGGTTATGAGGGAGGTAGAGCTACAGGTTTTCTGAGAACCTCTTTGGTAAGTAATACTGGCTGTAAATACTTGGTTAGACCGCCATGGAAACTTGGTAGTAAGCTGCTTTTAATGTTGGGAAGTGAGAAGGATTGTAGAGTATCTTGTAGTTTTATCTTCTACAACAATTTGGAAAAAAAGGAAAAATGGAGATTTTTGTTGAGGTAATTGTTTTTCATTGGTATTCCTTTATTTCAAGGCTTTCTCAGTTTCTCTTAATGTCTAGAATAAATAGAGATTAGGTTAAAACAAGGTTTGATTAATCAGAATGTAAGCTCCATGAAGGAGATGGTGTTCTTTCTTACAATCCATAGAGTTAAAACAATACTTGGAACGTGGTAGGCATTCAGGAATACTAGTATTTGTTGAAAGTGTGAGTATGCAGAACAGTTTTTATATAACAGATACTCTTCAGGGAGGAAGAGTTTGCTTTGAATCACTTAAAGTTGCCTGTCAGGAGTTGCTGTAATTGATCTTACATAAAATTTATATTAAACCTATGGATTTTTAATTGAGGGTCATTTATTGTTAAAATGGTGGGAATGAGTACATCATTTATATTTTTTCCATATAAGTTGCATTTTAAATTTATGGTGTTGCAATAGAGCTCTTGCATTAAAAGCATTTTAATTTTCCTTTTAGGAGTTAACGGAGCAGTTTCATCAAGTTGAGTCTCAACTGAATAAGCTAAATCATCTTCTCACTGATACGCTTGCTGATGTAAAGACAAAAAGAAAGATTTTGGCATCTAATAAACTGCATCAAATGGAAAGAGAATTATATGTATATTTTTGTAAAGATGAAGATTATCTGAAAGAGATCGTGGAGAATTTAGAAAACCAATCAAAGATTAAGGCTGCTGATCTCAAAGATTGAAAATTACTACATACTGAATCTTTACTACATATGCTATGTTTTAATGTTTTACATATTAGGAGAATATAGCTAATGAACACTACTAAGAATTTAAGTTCGAGGTCAATGGAACATTTAATTTAATGAATTCAAGTATTATATCAGTTTGTTTTTACTTTTTTTTTTAATAAATCTTCATTGTTCAGATTATTACAATTGTTTCTCCTTTTTCCCCCCATAGCTCCCCTCCACCCGGTTCCCCTCCCCCGCTCTTACCTCCCCCCACCACTGTCCTTATCCATAGGTGTACGATTTTTGTCCAGTCTCTTCCCATACCCCCCCACTCCCCTTTCCCCCTGAGAATTATCAATCCACTCCCATTCTATGCCCCTGATTCTATTATATTCACCAGTTTATTCTGTTCCTCAGATTTTTAATTCACTTGATTTTTAGATTCACTTGTTGATAGGTATTTGTTGTTCATAATTTTTCTTTACTTTTTTCTTCTTCCTCTTCTTAAAGAATACCTTTCAGCATTTCATATAATACTGGTTTGGCAGTGATGAACTCCTTTAGCTTTTTCTTATCTGTGAAGCTCTTTATCTGACCTTCAATTCTGAATGATAGCTTTGCTGGGTAGAGTAATCTTGGCTGTAGGTTCTTGCTGTTCTTCACTTTGAATATTTCTTGCCACTCCTGTTTGGCCTGCATAGTTTCTGTTGAGAAATCAGCTGACAGTCGTATGGGTGCTCCCTTGTAGGTAATTAACAGTTTTTCTCTTGCTGCTTTTAATATTCTCTCTTTGTCTTTTTGCCCTTGGCATTTTAATTATGATGTGTCTTGGTGTGGTCCTCTTTGGATTCCTTTTGTTTGGAGTTCTGTGCGCCTCCTGGACTTGTAAGTCTATTTCTTTCACCAGGTGGGGGAAGTTTTCAGTCATTATTTCTTCAAATAGGTTTTCAGGGTCTTGCTCTCTCTCTTCTTCTGGAACCCCCATAATTCTGATGTTGGTACGCTTGAAGTTGTCCCAGAGGCTCCTTACACTATCTTCATATTTTTGGATTCTTTTTTCTTTTTGCTTTCCCGGTTGAGTGTTTTTTGCTTCTTTGTATTTCAAATCTTTGACTTGATTCTTACGTTCCTCTAGTCTACTGTTGAGTCTCTGTATATTTTTTATTTCAGTCAGTGTATGTTTAATTTCTAGTTGGTCCCTTTTCATATCCTCGAGGGTCTCACTAAATTTATCGGCCTTTTCTAGGAAATTCTTGAAAAACCTTATAACCGTGGTTTTGAACTCTATATCCAGTAGTTTGCTTTCCTCCATTTCTTCCATTTGTGACCTGTTTCTTTGTCTCCGCATTTTGGCTGCTTCCCTGTGTTGATAGAGTGGCTTTGTGTGCTAGGTGTCCTATAGGGCCCAGTGGCTCAGCCTCCCCAGTTACCTGAGGTGGACACTCTTGGTGGAGCCCTTTGTGGGCTGTGTGCACAGTCTTGTTATAGTTAAGCCTTGATTGTTGTTGGTCTCACTGGGAGGATTTGACCTCCAGGCCAATTGGCTGTGAGGATCAGCTGTGTCTACGCTGGGAGAACTTCTGTGCTGGAGACACGCTTATGAGGCAAGACTTGCTTCAGTGGGGCTTTGGTTCTCACTGAGTCTGCCTCTTGAATGTGTCACTTATGGACGTGAGTAGTTGAAATCTGGTGTCATCTCACACTGACCACTAGGTACACTGGCTTCTGGATCTCCAATGGGGTGCAGGTCAGCTACTGTCTGAGGCCACCCAACAGGAGCTATAGCGAGAACTACAGTTTTCTCTTCTTAGCTTGGGGTTTGGAGGTTTTGGAGCTGTCTGACCAGAGCTGCAGTTTGTTTGGTTAAGCTGCGATAGGGCAGGCCATTTATATGCAAAAGCCGCTGTGCGGAGCTTGGGTAGGTTTATAGATTGTGCGGGGCGGGGTCTCAGGGAGTCACTAAGCTAGGGTGTGGCAAACAGTGATGGCTTCCAGTCAGTTGTCTCTGCGTCTCCGTGTTTCCAAGTCCCCGCGTCCCGCGCCCCAGTGCAGTCAACCATGATTACTGGGCGCATCTCTGCAAGAAAGCCGCCCTCACTTTCTGACCCAATGGCAGACAGTCCAGCTTCTCCCCATAGGAGTTTGGGTCCCCAGCGTCTCCCCAGAAACTGGAGTTCAGAGTAATCGGGAGCTTGTCTCCCTTTGGGTTGAAAGAAGCAGCACACCCAGACACCCGCTGCCAGTCCGATTCACACGCCTCCGTACCTCAGCTTTTCAGTGCTTGTGCACATCTCAATGCTCTTTTCTCTTTCCTTCTAGTTGTAGAACTTCCACTCAGCCAGCTTTCCCGTGGTTCTGGGTGATAGACGTTTTGTCTTTTAGTTGTAGTTTTGAAATTGTGCGAGGCAGCAGTTTAGTGTTTACCTTGCTGCCATCTTGGTTTCTCCTTTTTTTTTTTTCTTTCTATAACGTGTTTGTTCAGAATACCAGTGCTTAATATGACTTGAACATTTGCTTGGTGCCACTTAGTCCTGGTATCTTTGTACTTACAAGGAAAACACATTACAATAGCTGTCCCCTTATCTGCAGTTTTGCTTTCTGCTGTTTTAATTACCCGATGTCAACTATAGTCTGTAAATACTATGTGGAAAATTCCAGAAATAAATAGCTCATAAGTTTTTTTGTTATTTTTAAAAATATACATATTTTATTGATTTCAGAGATGAAGGTAGAGAGAAAGAGAGAAACATCAATGATGAGAGAGAACCATTGATAAGCTACCTCCTGCATACCCCCCCACCAGGGTTCAAGCCCACAACCCAGACATGTGCCATGACCAGGAATCGAACCGTGACCTCCTGGGTCATAGGTCAATGCTCAACCACTGAGCTACACCAGGTAGACTAGTTCATAAGTTTTAAATTGTGTGCTGTTCTGAATAGTCTGATGAAATTTCATGCCCACCTGCTCTATCTGGGACGTGAATCATCCTTTTATCCAGCATGTCTACACTGTGTGCTACCTGCCTGTTAGTCACTTAACTGTCTTGGTTATTGGATCAGCTGTTGCAGTACTTGTGTTCAAGTCACTCTTACTTTATTTAATAGCCTCAAAGTGCAAGCATAGTGATGCTGACAATTCAGATACGCCAAAGGGAAACCATACAATTCTTCCTTTAGGTGAAAATATATGTACTGTAAAGGAAAAAGTGTGTGTAGGGTTCTGTCTGTTTTTTTAATAGAGTTGTATCTCTCCTTTACTAATTTTTTTAGAAATAGAAATATTCTGCTGTTAAATGTTTTTAAATTTTGTAGAACTTTGAATCAGCATTGTTAAAGCTGTAAGCTTAATATATGGGATAGCTAAGTCTATATTTGACTGTAAACTAAAATTCTGCCACTCTGACTGTATTCCCTCATCATTTTCTACTATAGACTTTGAGTCTTAATGTTCTTATTTAGGCCACAGCAAATGTCAAGTCTCCTTGGCTCATTGTTCATTTTACAGACAGGGTCCTGGGGCCTCAGAATTTCTGCAAGACATTTCAGCTCTGGTTTAACTTTAGTGTGACTTACACATGAATGACTTTCAAATGAAATTTCAAAATTTCTTAGAAGTGCTTGCTCAAAGGATGCATAATGCTTTTTTAAAACAATCCTCACCCAAGGAGTGAGGATATTTTTTTCCATTGATTCTAGAGAGAGTGGAAGGGAGGGAGGCAGGGAGAGAGGGAGAAATGATGTGACAGACTGATTTGTTGCTTTAATGCCTGATTATACATGGCCTCTCTTATATGCCATGTAAGTTTTATAGAAAGATACAGGTATTACTTTCAAGAAGAACCTGCCCTTAATATCTGAAAACCTAGAATGTGATTTTTAAAAAAATATGTTTTATTGATTTTTTTTTTTTTTTTTTTTACAGAGAGGAAGGGAGAACGATAGAGAGTTAGAAATATCGATCAGCTGCCTCCTGCACACCTCCTACTGGGGATGTGCCTGCAACCAAGGTACATGCCCTTGACCAGAATTGAACCTGGGACCTTTCAGTCCGCAAGCCGACGCTCTATCCACTGAGCCAAACCGGTTAGGGCTAGAATGTGATCTTTATGGAATTTTTCAACCATAACTATCAGAAAATAGGTATGCATAGGTGACAGATGAGCCCTGATAATTTTTGTAATGTATTGAACAAAAATGTTTTGCCAACTACTGCATTTGTACATTACTTAAAATTTATGAAGTAAATCTTAAATGTGCTTGAAAAAACATTTTCCCCCCATTCTACCTTGGACTAGATAATGAAAAATTTTCTGCAGCAATGTGGAAAAATGTCGCCTGTTTCCTGGTTAATGAAATGAATTCTGTTTAGATTAGTGCCACATATGTCAGATAACCAACCAGCTATTTGGTGATTGGTGCTGTGGCTTCCAGACCTTCATGCTCTCAGCCCTAGGGGCCCAGTATAGCTGAGCAGAGCGAGTGAAAGGATGTCAGGTGGTTTGTCATAATCATGCCAGTCAGTTAGAAATAACTCATTAGGTTTGTGTATGTGAAGATTATAATAACAAACTAGGAAGTATTTGAGTCAATTGCTTAACAATTTGTTAACTAGAAAATATGTTCTTTGTTACTTATATATCATAATACTCCTAAAGGAGCCTCTAACCATTGCTTTCTTCTTACAATCCTGTGTGTAAAAGGGACAGTTTATACCTATTTCTTGTGGTTTTTAATATAAACATTTTTATGAAAGTCTCAGTACATAAAAAATTTCAGATTTCTTGTTTCTTATTTTGAAGGCTAAAAATTAATATATAGGTATTATGTTTATCTTATGTTTAGGATTTTATGAAAATGGAAAATTATGAGGCATTTGTAGGCTTTGATCTCTGTCAGATACCACTTTCCAGTGTTGCTCAGAAGATTATGTCTGCTATGCATTCAGGTGATTTAGTGGAGTCTAAGAATTGGAGAGAGAGTGAAAAGAGTGAGTAATATTTATGAACCTTTCTGTCTTTTGTTACTTTGGTGTTATTAATTCTTAAAACTAAGAGTTTGAAAATGAAATGTAGCAAAATTATTCTATAGAACTTAAATTGCGTGGGGAAGCTCCTGCCTGCGAACAAGTGGAGTCCAGCTTTCCCTCCCTTTACTCGCATTCAGTGATGACTGAGCTGCTGCTCACGGAGCCCTTGTTTTCAAATGGAACACTTCCTTGCCCCAGGCATTGCTGCCAGACATTCCCTTAGAATCCCATCGGCTGTTTATGTAACTTCAGAAGACATGGCCCCTCCACAGTGCCTGTGCTTCCGCCGTAGCTCGGGTCATTGAGCCTGTACACAGTGCAGTGAGCCCTCCATGTCCTCCCATTTCAAATCTGCAGGTTCAGCCGACTACAGATAGAAATATTGGCAAAAAATAAAAGTCCCAGAAAATTCCAGAAAGCAGCAAAACTTGAGGTTGACATGCACCCAGCACTATGCTGAGTCCACCCAAATGAAGTGATGTGTAGGCATACCCTGCTGTGATCTTTATGCCAGTAGAGGTTATATGTAAATACTGTGCCATTTTATGTAAGGGATTTGAGCTTCCATGAATTTTGGGAGTCCTGGAACCCATCCCCTAATGATATGGGATGACTGTATTTGCTTATTGTGTGTGGTGGACAAGAGAAGTGTTTTTTGTTTTCTAAGTTTTTTTGTGAATCCTCACCTGAAGATATTTTTTCCATTGATTTATTTTTTAAGAGAGGGAGGAAAAGGGAGGGAGAGAGAGAAAAACATTGATGAGAGAGACATCACTTGGTTGCCACATGTTCCCTGATGGGGACTGGGGATTGAACCTGCAAGCCAGGTACATGCCCTTGACCAGGAATCAAACCTGTGACCCTTGGTCTGCAGGCTAACGCTTTAACTACTGAACCAAACAGGCCAGGGAAAGAAGTGTTTTTGATGATATATGTATTGTACTGACAGAAGTATGTAAACTCTTAGGGAGCAAAGGTTGGTGAATCTGTGTATATGTATGTTCATGACGTGGTATAATAGTAAAAGCTGTGACATATGCTCATAAATGCGACTGAAATGTTTGGAACATATTTTTCACTAGCAAAGTAGTTTGTATTTTAAATTTGCAAGTCTGGGCCAATAAGTTGTTTGTTTCTTTTCTCCAGAGTAAGTTATAAGTGAGTGAGATATAATTGAGTAATTATATTGAGAATTAATAATTGAGAGTATTGACAAACAGTGCAAACACTGTTATAAATGCAGTTTCTTAATTAAGATATAATAACACTTAACATTTCACTCCATTTATATTCAGGCATCTGTTGCTTGTGTGTCTTATAGAAGTTACTAATAAAGTCACTGATAAGGATTTTTGGGTGTGGACTACATACCTAGTTTTTTAGGGGTAATGATGCTGGTGGTGGGAATAGTACAAAAAGACAAAAAATTGATCATTGAAGAGCTTTCTCCTTTATTCTGTATATATTTACTTTCTAAAAGGCAGTGTGCACTTGACAGGTGGAACTGTACCTCCCTTCAATAACTGGTAGGTAGTTATAATGTGAGTCTCTTGAGGAAAATTTCTGCTAGTCACCCATCTCACAAACTCTCTTGTCATAGTCTTAAAATACCCTGTTAAATCCCTAGTTTTTATAAACTTACTAGTGACCTGGTGCACGAAATTCGTGCACCTTAAAAGGGAATTAATTAGAGGAAATATTTTAATATTGCTATTTGCCCTTTCTCTATAATAGAAGTGTCAGAGATGAAAGAAAATTAGTAAAATGTATATGAAAATCTTCCTCCTGTCAGAGTCTGGGGCACGCCACAGGAACCAGAGTCAAGTCCCTGCTCATCCATGTGTGCCTCGAAATCGTGCGAGACCCAGACCCGGCTGGCCACACCCTCACTGGGCTAGATCCAGACCTGGCCGGTCCCACCCCCAAGTCCCGCTGGGTGGGGGGCATGGTCTCAGGTCGCCTGGCCTGGCGCAGGGCTGGGGGTGTGCCTTGAGGTCCCCTGTCAAGCCCCACCAGGCGGGGGGCGGGGGGGTGCAGCCTCAGGTCCCTGCCCCATCCCAGCGCCACGCAGCCTCAGGTCCCTGCTGATTGCTCCGTTAAAGCTCTTATGGGAACTCGGCCTCCGCTATGGGTGCAGCCATCTTGTGTTACAGGATCCCTGCCTCTGCTGTGGGCTCAGCCATCTTGTTACAGTGTGATGGTCAATTTGCATATTCCTTTTTTATTAGATAGTATTGAGAAGGTAGATAATAAAAAAATAGGTTTTTATTTTTTTTGTCAGGTGTTTTGGATTTGGAAAATGGATTTTCACAAGGATTCTGTTATCTGTTGTCACATAACACCATCACTGCAAACTTAGTGACTTAAAACAACACATTTGTTATCTCACAGTTTCTGTGGGTCGGGAGCCTGGGCACAGCTTAGCCGAGGCATCTGCAAGGCTGCAGTGCAGGTGTCAGCCAGGGCTGGAGTCTCATCTGAGGCATTCGCTTCCACGTTCACACGGTTCTTGGCAGAGTTCAGTTCTTTTCTATGTAGTTGTGGCCATAGGCACCTTTTCATCATATAGGTGCTTGCTTTTTCAAAGCCAGCAAGAGTGTGTCCCTAGCATGACTGACATTACAGTTTTATGTAGCATAATCACAAATATCCTGTCCTTTTCTTTATTCTGTTGTTTAAAAGTGAGTCAATAAGTCCCACCTGGACTCAGGGGAAGGAGTTTACAAGGGAATGAATACTGGGAGGCATGGGTCTTGGGACTGACCACCTTAGAGTCCGTCTACCACTGAGTCTCACCAGTTTTATTATTTCACTAGAGGCCTGGTGCACAAATTTGTGCACCAGTGGGGTCCCTCAGCCTGGCCTGTGGGATCGGGCCAAAACCAACTCTCCGACATCCCCTGAGGGGTCCCAGATTGCAAGAGGGTGCAGGCCAGGCTGAGGGACCCCACTGGTGCACGATCGGGGCCGGGGAGGGATGCAGGAGGTTGGCCAGCTGGGGAGTGACCATGGGAGGGCTCCAGGGAGTGTCTGGCCCATCTCGCTCAGTCCCAATCAGCCGGACCCCAGCAGCAAGCTAACCTACCGGTTGGGACATCTGCTCCCTGGTGGTCAGTGCATGTCATAGTGACTGGTCGACTGTCTGCCCTCTGGTGGTCAGTGCACGTCATAGGGAGCGATTGAGTGGCCTTAGCATATCATTAGCATATTATGCTTTAATTGGTTGACTGGACACAGCATATTAGGCATTTATTATATAGGATAGGAATTTGAATTAAAGTTGGATTGCTAGTGAGTTACTGATGAATGACGCTGGATGTAAGACCTAATGATTCCTGGGTTCTTTGTCACATGCTGAGCTGTTCTTATCTCTTAAAATATTGTAAATCAGCATTTAATATCTTAAAGCGCATTTCATATCAAGTATATATCAAACTTGCACTCAAAAATCGATGAAAATAAGCTACAAATATTTGGTTTACATACACTAAAGTACCAGTAAAACCAAACATTATTAATATTATATGTCACTTTGGGGTCTACTTTTCTGATCTGCTAGACTTCTTTTTTTTTAATTTATTTTTTAATTACTTTATTGATTAAGGTATCACATATTTGTCATCAACCACCCCCCCCCATTCCCATCCCAAACCCCCCCACACGCATGCCCCATCCCCTTGTTGTCCGTGATCACTGGTTAGGCTCATATGCAAGCACACAAGTCCTTTGGTTGATATATCTCCCTTGTCCCCACCCTCCCCTACCTTCCCTCTGAGGTCTGACAGTCTGATCAATGCTGTTCTTGTTCTTCAGTCTATGTTGTTCATCTCTGCTAGACTTCTTGAGGTATGTTGAGATACATATTCAGTAAGGATTGGACTGCATAAACTTTTTGCAAGATTGATCTCTTATTTTAAAAGCCTTTGCTGTGAAGAAGAAAAAAAGATGCAGAAACTAAAAATACAACTTTAAACCCTCTCCTTGCTCAGCAGCAACCATTTCTCACTTAATCACGGGCATTTTGTTTTGCTCCAAAAGCCTTTTGGCAAAGACTATGTGTTTGCCACGTCAGAGAATCTGTCCTTCCTTTCTGAGGCACACGATCAGACTACATGGCTCAGTCTTCCTACAGCAGGTGTGGCTAAGTGGCAGGTTCCTGTCAGTGGTATGTGCGTGCCATTTCCAGGGTGGGCCTGAGAACATCCAGCTTGCTTCCTAGCTGGCCACCTCTTGCCTTCCCTCCAGTTGCAACCTGAAAGGACTCCTTCCCGACCCTGCAGATGATAACGGTATCCTAGCGGATCGTGGAACTCCGTGCTGGAAGGAAGCGGGTCCCAGAATGGCTTCATGAACAGCTGCACCACCAGCTGAGGCTATGCACCTCGACCTGGGAAATAAACCTGCTTTTTGTTCTTGAAGCCATTGCATTATAGTGTTGGGTCTTTGGTGAATAGTAGTTCAGCTTTTCACCCTAATTCATACACTTTTAAACTAGATTCAGAATTGGGTTCATCTGACTTGAGTTTTCATTGGCATTTTATTGTTCAGTAATGCTATTGAAAGTCTTTGGTAAATACTGGGGAGGAGGAGTTTTCAGGGTGATTTTGGGCTGACCTGGTGCTGTACCTATGATTAAGAACATATTTATTAGACTACAACTCTATGTTTTGTCTAAGTACCTATAAAGATCAAGTAATGTTTTCTAGCATACATTTATCCAGGTTCTTTTTTATTTAACTTGAGAGAGCTTAGAGATGAATTTGGTGTTTTCTAGTAAAATAAAAATATTTTTACAGACATTGCAAATTAGGAGTTTGAGGCCCCTAGAGATAGATATTTGTCAAAATCCAATTTATTTATGTGAAATGTTTATTTCCATCATTTCATGGAAATCTTTGCAATTTTAAGGACAGATAACAAAGTGACAAAATATATCTATTTCGGTTATATTCATTCTAGTCCAGAGTGTATGGATAAACGACTTACATTATTTTTGTTTCTATCCCATAAACATAAACTCTTATTTTCAATCACGGCAAACCCTGCCAGGTGTTGGTTTCGGTTTGCTCTGCCCTGCTTCAGGGCCGCCTTCTCTCCCTTGGATTTGCAGTATTTCCTAATTGCAGTTTGCCTTCATTTTGTTGCGTTTGGTCTTGCCTTTGTGAGAATTAGCTCAGCTCTTATACTTGCTCTCTGCACAATTCATCTTTGGAAACAACCCACGTTCTCCTGCAAGGCTCTTGCCGGCCCCTTTTTAGTCTCGTCCCTCCACTTTCCTTCTTTTTGCCACGTTCAGATTTGACTGTAACTTCCAAACCCGTGACATTTTCCAACTGTCTACCTACCTTTCTTTTCTCTCCTTCACTCACAGCTGAGGAGGAAGTCAGCATTTTACAAGGTTCTGTTCAAACACTTCATTAGCAGCATGCGGCTCAGTTTAGAGAACTTAACTGTGAAGTGTTTTGGGTGCTTTAACTGTTGCTCTGCTCCCCAGCCCCTCCCCCTGAGCCTCCAACAAACTTCCTGCGGGCACAGCTCAGTCTGGTTCCCAGGACCCTGACATGCAGTTGGTGCAGGGAGTGGTCTGAAAGCAGACAGGGTGTCCTGGAGGTGGGTCCCTCAGGGAGGCCAGCCCGGTGACGTCATAGCAGTTGTAGTGGGAATGCCAAGGGTGGCAGCGCAGCTAAAACGTTCACTGGGCGCTTGGTCTGTACCAGTGACAGCTATTGCCCTGGCTGCTGGGACACCGCGGAATTGGTAGCTGTGGCTGGGAATAGCATGTCCTTTGGAAAAAGACAGATTGAGGGTGAATACTTAGCAATGAAAGGCTAAATGTGATGACCAGAGGGCTTCCCTGGTAGCCTACCAGCAGACCACCTGCAGCCACAAGCCAGGGCTCAGTCCGAAGACTTGTGGAGCTGGGAGCTCGGAGAAGGTTGGATTCTCGCTCAGCCCTGGCAGGTGTGCTGCCTCAAGGTCAGGCCTCGGTCAGGAAGAGGGCCAGGCCCTGAGATGTGCATTGAAATCTGAGTCCCAGGGACCTCTGGCACCTGCGGAAGTGGCTGCTGCTCTCTTAAAGGCCAGTGTCCCATCCCCGCACGCCAGAGGCTTGTCCTGAAAAAGTAATACCTGCTCCCTCAGGAACCGCCGCCTCCTTCCCTCCTGGCCATTAAATCATCGTGACCCGGCAAGAGCACCGGGCCTGTCAATAAGGTGCCTAGACCGCCAGAGTGCTCAGCCGGGGTGAGGGGCCTTCGCGCTGGCTGTAGAAGAGGGAGACGAATAGCTTTTGCAGCTTTGAGGCAAGCTGCAGTGCCGCTGCCCTTCTTTTGAAAAGTTTCCCCAGGAAGAGGCTACAGATTCCGGAAGAAGCTGCTCAGAATGATCTGAAGCAAGTGGCTGTGTGCAGCAAGCTGTGAGCCGAGTGTGAGACTCGTGTAGTGGGCACCAGGTGTGCCCAGGACTGGGTCCTTGCTGGTAGGCTGCTCACAGCACAGCACCTCCTGGTGATTGCCTCAGCTGCAAAGAAACTGCTTGGCCCAAGGACACACCACTTTCCCAGGAGCAAACAATCCGGTAGCTGGCTGGTGCTGAGGCCAAGGCACAGCTCCCTAGACCCACCAGGGACAACTCTGCAGGGCCATGGCAGCTCCCTTTGCAGGGACGGGCACCTTCACTCGCCTGCAGAGGTTGGTCCTGAGAGCGCTTCCCAGTGACCTTTCTGAATAGAAACTTCCGTCTCCTAGATGGCCACTGGGGGCAACACCTGTGCAGTGCATGCGTGTAACGTACACAAATGGGGAGATTTGGTCACTTTAGAAATGGGTTCACATTTTCACTGATTTCTGCGTCTCCAAGTCAACTGAT
Source organism: Ia io (assembly GCA_025583905.1). NCBI lineage: Eukaryota > Metazoa > Chordata > Mammalia > Chiroptera > Vespertilionidae > Ia > Ia io. Next base: position 1,023,900 of record JAJQQW010000002.1, on the reverse strand, counting down.
ACTGCTTCAAGTCATTCTTTTCAATGGCTATGTGCTTCAGAGTGTGGACGTTACATAACTTATTCATCGACTTCCCTCTTGACTGGTATCAGTCCTTTGCCATAAAGCAATACTGCCATAAACATTTTGATTTAAATTATTTACTGTTGCATATATTTCTATGAAACAGCCAGGAGTGAGGTTGTTTGGTTAGATGACTTATATATTTTGTCTGTTTTTAAAATTGAGGTTACACACACACGCACACCAACACACACACACCTCATCTATCCTAAGATTATAGCTCAAACTTTCCAAACTGAACACCCCTCTACCCTTCACCCAAAAATCAAGAGATAGCACTTCATTGGCACCCAAGAGGCCCATCTTTGCTCTCTTGGGATCAGTCCATTTCTTCCCAACTCCCAAAGGTGCTGCATATATTTTTGATTTTAATAAGTGTTGGCAGCTTGCTTTCCAAAAAGATTCTAACTACAGCAGGTCCTCCAATAACATTGTTTTGTCATCACTTTGATGAGGCACCGTAGGAACTTAATTCTTGTCTATTGCAATTAGTTTGTGGTACAGTTCATTTTCTTATACATCATTTGGCTGAAGTCGCAGAACCTATTGATAATGTTAAGTGTGGACTTACTGTATCCACATTTTTACCAGCAATGCATGAAACTACCTATCCCCATCCATCTCCAATTATATTGGTTGCATTTTCCTGACCGCTAATGAGTTTGAGCATTGTATCCTGTTTATTTGCTTTTGGGAATTGGCTATTTTGTGTGTTGCCTCTTCCTATCTTTTACTCATTTTCCTTTTAAGTTGTCTTTTCGTCCATGTATAAGACTTGTAGAATGCAGGTATTAGTCCTTTGTCGTTTTTGTCTCACGTAGTTTTCCCAAGTAGTTTGTATTAGTTTCTTTTTGAAGTGGTGCTAGTTGTACCACCCTCTTTCTTAATGTGTCCTTTGCTACTTAATTGAAACACCATCTTTGTTGTATATTAAAGTCTCGTAAGTCTTGGGGTCAGTTTCTGGATTTTTTCTAGAGATCTTTTCTTCTATTCCTATTCAAATACCATGTGGATTTGATTGTAGTGGCTTGATAGTGTATTCTGGTAATCTGGCAAGGCAAGTCTTTCATTTTTGTGACTTTGCTTGTCTATTTCAGATATTTAACATTTCTTTATTTTTTCAATTAAAAAAAGCCCTGTAAGGTCTCTGATTGACACCGCATTAAGTTGGTGTTTGGAAGAATTAAACATTTTGCATATATCCCAACGCTCTGTCTTTCCATTTGTATAGATCTTATTTTATGCCATTTCATAAGATTTTAAGGTGTGTTTTTTAAAAAAGTCTTTTTAAAAATATATATTTTTTATTGATTTCAGAGAAGAAGGGAGAGGGAGAGAGAGAGATAGAAACATCAATGATGAGAGAGAATCACTGATTGGCTGCCTCCGGCATGTCCCCTACTGGGGATCGAGCTCGCAGCCCAGGCTTGTGCCCTGACTAGGAATCAAACCGTGACCTCCTGGTTCATAGGTCGATGATCAACCTCTGAGCCACGAGCAAGATTTTAGGTTTTAATCATTGAGTGCCTAGTCCCTTTCTTGTAAACTTGCCCTAACTATAACTTTTTTCTATTGTAAGTGAAAGTGTGCCCTTCATTTGCATTTCTTGGTTGTTATCATTGCCACAGAGGCAACGTACATCACAGTGGTTATGAGCACAGACTCCTGAGTCATGTTGCCTGGGGGTGGATCCAGATTCTAACACGGATCAGCCAGGCTTATTAAAAGGAAAGAAAGCTAAATTTAAATCAGAAATTTATAGTAATGATGTTTTACTGATAATGATGTTTTACTGAATCTCTAATTGTTCCATTGCAATATTATTCAGTCTAAGAATTTCCTCAAACCTTTAATACTTACCAAGTTTCTTACAAGGGTTTTCAGAATCAAGTATTCAAATATAAATGCCAGATAGTAATTTTTAATAAATTTCACAATCACATGAATCTGCCTCCAGTTAATTTGAAGATACTTTACATAAAAAGATTCCTTACAATGGTAATACGCATTTTGATTGTGAATTTTATTGTGTTGTTTTAAGTAAGTAAATAATAAGTAAGTAGCACAACTGTAGAGGCTATTTTCAATATTCACTAATTATATGACTTAGATTTCAGTGATTCGTTAATGCCTCGTGTTTCTTTTTTGTGTTTTTAAAAGCTGCAGAAGTGGTAAACGAATCCAGTGTTAAGTATTCAGTACTACTTGAAGATGGGAAGAATCAAACTCTGGATAAAATGGTAAGTCATTGCAAATATGAATAATTAGATAACCTTCACTTATCGAACAAATATTTGTTAAGTGTCTACTATATGCTAGGCACTGTGGATACAATGGTTTGTTTTTAAATATATTTTTATTGATTTCAGAGAGGAAGGGAGAGGGAGAGAGAGAGAAACATCAATGATGAGAGAGAATCATTGATCAGCTGTGTCCTGCATGCTCCACACTGGGATCAAGCCTGCCACCCAGGCATTGCCCTGACTGGGAATCAGACTGTGACTTCCTGGTTCATAGGTCAACTCTCAACCACTGAGGCACTGCAGCCGGGCAATCCAATGGTTTAAAAAAAGGTGGGGGGTGGGGTGGTTATTGTTCTCCAGGAGCTTTTGGGTTGATTCATATGAGGGGAAGAGGAAGACAGAAGTACAAATGTCTCTACGACCAGGTATGTCAAGTGTCAGGAGGGAAGTCAGTTCCAGACAATAGGAGAGACATCTAACCCAGGCTTGGTGCTGTTTCCGCTTTCTTTTGCTAGGCGGTATGGAGAGAAGTCTGGGATGTCTTTCTTTTAATTATGAAAATTATACCTGAGTTGAGATCTAAAGTGTGATTAGGAGATGGTCAGCCTTTAGAGAGTTGGGGAAGGACTTTGAGAATGCTTTTCAGGTTAAGGGAAGAGAGCTTGAAACTTTTGGCTAGTGGAAATAAAGAGAAGTTCAGAAAGGAAAGGGCATACAATTCACAGTAGGGGCGTTACATGGTTTGGGCTTGAGGAGAGAGAGAGAGAAGAGGCCATATCACTAAAGGCCTCATCTATGAAACAGGTGGAGGCAGCACAGTGGTTAAGGGAATGAACTGTGAAGCAAACTACTGTGTTCAAATCCCTGTCCAACTTAATGCAATCTAAACTCCCTATAGTTAAATATGTCCCTGGGATGTTCCTGGGTTGCTGGGATGATAATTTACCCTGAAATAGAGGGAGTGACATCTTTGACAGAAAAAGGATTAGTAAGGGAATGCTCTCTCCACGGTGTTCAAACTGTGCTTCTTGGATCCCTGAGCCAGAGGTCCTCAAACCTTTTTTTGTCTTTTCTCTCTAAAGAATTTTGAAAAGACATGTACCTCCTGCCATTTCTAAGTTGACATTTAAAAGGTTCATCACAAATTTTGAAAGTTTCATAGGGCATGATTTCTGGTGTATTGATAATATTGACCTTTTAAAAACTGTATGTCATTGTCTAGAATATATCCACTAAAATCTAAATACATACTATACCCTGGTAACTTACCACCCGTAATCATCCCTTTAAAAAAATACTTCAGCAAGACATTCTTCAACAATCTGAAATTTTATACTTTCCTTTTCTCCATAAATGCCTTTTTAAAAAAAATAAAACACAAAATTTCTATTGATTTTTAGAGAGATAAGAAGGGAGAGGGAGAGATAGAAACATCAATGAGAAAGAAACATCATAAAAAAAATAAAGAAAGAAACATCATAGATTGGCTGCCTACTGCACACCCCACACTGGGGATCAGGTCCTGACCGGGAATTGAATGGTAACCTCTTGGTTCCTGGGTTGATGTTCCACCACTGAGCCACACCGGCTGGGCTGACTCTTTTTTTTTTTTTTTTTGTATAAACCTCCACAGACTTATAATCTATATAATAAAAGCCTAAGTGACCATTATGGTGGAATGACCAGAATGACCAGTCGCTATGATGCGCACTGACCACCGGGGGTCAGATGCTCAATACAGGAGCTGCCCCCTGGTGGTCAGTGCGCTCCCACAGGGGGAGCGCTGCTCAGCCAGAAGCCGGGAGCCTCTCCTGCCTTTGGGAAGCGCTAAGGTGCAGCGAGCTGAGCAGTAAGGAGCACTGAGCAGGCAGTCAGTGAAGAGCAAGGGGTTTTAGACTGCAAGAGAGCACAGGCCAGGCTGAGGGACTCCTTCCTCCCCAGTGCACGAATTCGTGCACCAGGCCTCAAGTGTAATATAGTGTTATGCTTGACAATCTTTTCTTGAAAACTTCATAATATTTCTCTACTATAAATGAGTATATAGTAAAATTTTCTGTGATCCCATTACCAAGTGTTAAAACATTTTCTTTTAAAATTATTTAAAAGTACTATTAGTATATAGTTGTTTAAAACAACATAAATATATTATAAAACCTAAAAAATAAACATTAAAAATAACATTTTATTGTTAACGAATCCCATAATGAAATGGATAGCATGATCACCCCCCAACCCTTGGTTGGTCTGTGATACTTTGAATGAATATCGCATACTGCTAGGTTGAGGCAGAGGATTGCTGCTGAGCCATATTTTATTTTTGTAATATATATTTTATTGATTTTTTTACAGAAAGGAAGGGAGAGGGAGAGAGAGCCAGAAACATCAATGAGATAGAAACATCAATCAGCTGCCTCCTGCACACCCCCCAATGGGGATGTACCCGCAATCAAGGCACATGCCCTTGACCGGAATCGAACCTGGGACCCTTGAGTCCGCAGGCCAACGCTCTATCCACTGAGCCAAACCAGTGAGGGGTATATTTTAAATAAATTTTTAGTAGATAGATTAACACCGTGGTCGGCAAACTGCGACTCGCGAGCCACATGTGGCTCTTTGGCCCCTTGAGTGTGGCTCTTCCACAAAATACCACGGCCTGGGCGAGTCTATTTTGAAGAAGTGGCGTTAGAAGAAGTTTAAGTTTAAAAAATTTAGTTCTCAAAAGAAATTTCAATCGTTGTACTGTTGATATTTGGCTCTGTTGACTAATGAGTTTGCCGACCACTGGATTAACATATCAAATCATTGTGGTGGTTTCAGTTTCTCTATAAATGACCTTTACTTGGAAGTTGTGAGTTTTTAACCTTCAGTCTCTGCACATCAGAACTTACTCCCGTCCATGGCTTCTCTGGTCACTTGCACGAGTCCCGCCCAGGGGGTGGTTGCAGACTTTTTGAACTCCTGCCTGGTCCCACCTGGTCCCGCCTGTGATTCACATACGTGCTCCTGCCTGGGTGGAAAAGTGACCGCTTTGGAAGACCCTACTATGTAATTCACTAGACAGCAGGATCTCAGGGGTCCTCAAACTTTTTAAACAGGGGGCCAGTTCACTGTCCCTCAGACGGTTGGAGTGCCGGACTATAGTTTAAAAAAAAAAACTATGAACAAATTCCTATGCACACTACTAAGTCGGCTGCTAAGCAGGACAGGCAGCGGCGGCAAAAACACCCAGCGGGCCTGATAAATGTCCTCGGCGGGCCGCATGTGGCCCGCGGGCCGTAGTTTGAGGATCCCTGAATTCTAGATAATGCGGAGCTGTGTTCCCACTTTACTTCAGATGAGCTTTATAGATCTCTTTCTTATGGATCCATATGCTAATGAAATGTTTCCCACTTTTCCATAGGATCTTAATTCTTTCACAAGCCAGACATCAAGCGCTTCCCTCAGACTCTCTCAGTCCTCCAGTATCAGACTCACAGATCAGCTGTTTACTGACCAAAGACAGAACCTCAGCTCACAGGCTCCTTCCAGCTGTCCACCTCCACAGTGTAACCAAGAGGCTTCAGTGCTACAGAAGAAGGAACATAGAAGAAAACATTTCCTAAAACAACACGTCAATAATGAAAATAAAGAAAGCATAAATCTTAAAAGAAAACATATTCCATGTCATAACTCACCAGAGAAAATGAGTAAACATACGTCATTGAAAGAAGATGCTGAGGAGGTGGAAGCCTCCCTGAATCCTGGGGACTCACGGGCTTTCAGAAACCATTTCTGTGATGTCAGGCATCTGGAGGATTTGGAGAAAAGCCAGCTGATTGAAATGCTCCAACAGGCAGGATCCCTGGTGGTGACGCTGATGTACAAGGATGGTTCAACCCAGCTACGAGCTGACCAGGTCAGTAAACAGTGTAGCTTTTGTTTGCTTTGTTTTTCTGGCACCATAAGAGAAACCCATGCTTCTGGTGTCTGATTTTAATGGGAGAGCTAGAAATAAGATTTTAAGCTTTCCCATCTCCCCAGTGGTAAGCTATTGATAATGCATAGTGTTTTTTAAAAGTATTTTTATTGATTTCAGAGAGGAAGGGAGAGGGAGAGAGAGATGGAAACATCAACGATGAAAGAGAATTATTGATCAGAATCGAACCCAGGACCCTTCAGTCTGCAGGCCGACACTCTATCCACTGAGCCAAACTGGCTAAGGCGGTCTTTTTTTTATTTTAGTCATTTGAGTGGATATGACATGGTGTTTTATTTTGGTTTTAAATTGTATTTCCCTAATATATGATGACATTGAGCATCTTCTCATGTGCTGATTGGACATTTGTACATCTTCTTTGGTAAATGGTCCATTCAAATCTTTTGCTCGTTTTTTTAAATGAAAAGTTTTTAATGTTAACTATTGTAGAGGTCCCCAAATTTTCACCCCTTTTCCCACCCCGCCTCCCCCTGCCTTGGCCTTCACCACACTTTTGTCCATGTCTGTGTGGTATGCATATATGTTCTTCCGTCAATTTCTTCACCTTCTTTATCCAGTCATCCCCAACACCCGCTCTGGAACCTGCCAGTATGTTCCATGTTTCCATGCTTCTGATTCCATTTGGTTTGTCAGTTTATTCTGTCCGTTAGATTCCACATATTAATGAGATAATGCTATTTGTCTTTCTTTGACTGGTTTATTTTACTTAGCATAATACTCTCTAGATCTATCCATGCTATTGCAAAGAGTAAGAGTTCCTTCTTTTTTATAATCACACTAGAGGCCTGGTGCACAAAATTCATGTACAGGTAGGTTCCCTAGGCCTGGCCAGCAATCAGGGCCGATCTGTGGGGCAGCTGGTGGAGTGATCAGCCCCCCACTTGCACCTGCCTTGGCTGTCCTGGCGCTGCCTGCTCACTGGCCCCACCCCCTGCCGCAGGTGGGGCCTGCAGGCTGGGGGCAGCTCTTGCATTGAGCGTCTGCCCCCTGGTGGTCAGTGCGCATCATAGTGATCGGTCGTTCTGCCGTTTGGTTGATTTGCATATTCGGGTTTTATATAGATAGATAGTATTCCATGGTTTAAATGTACCACAGCTTTTGTTTCCACTCATCTGCTGAGGGGTACTTGGGCTGTTTCCAGACCTTGGCTATTGTAAATAATGCTGCTATGAGCATAGGGGTGTGATTTTCTTCATGCTTCTTATACTTGGGGTTTATTGATCTTCTTGGTTCTACAGGTTAACTTGGGAAAATAGACATTCAGTTTTTGGTACTCCAGGTGGGACATCAATGACATTCTTCTTATTTTGGGTTTTGTAGTCCTTGAGCTTGGTATGTCTCTCAGTTACTTAGGTCTTCTCTGATTTCTTTCACCAGTGTTTTCACCATACACATCCTGTACATACTATGATGGTTCCTAAGTATTTCACTTTTTAGAATAGTTATTAAAAACAATAATTTTTATACAAGTTCAGTTTTACATGTTTATTTTTTAATCTTTATTGTTAAGCTTATTATAGATGAACATAGTATTGTATCAGAATGCAATTGGTTTTTTTGTTTGATCTTGTATCCTGCAACCTTGGTAAGGTTTTCTGTAGATTCCTTTGGGTTTTCTACGCAGACATTTATATCATTGGAAACAGAGACAGTATAATTCTTCCTTTCTGATTTATGTGTCTTCTCTTTCTCTTTCCTGTTGTATCGCACTGGCTAAGACTTCTATTTCGATGGTGAATAGGAAGGAGACCAGATTTGGAGAGTAAGATCATGGGTTTGGTTTCTGGCCTTGATTGTTATTAAAGAGCTGTTCCTTTACAAATTTAACTTTAGGTCTTTTCTGTCTCTTTAATGACAAAATATGACATGTCTTTCTTGAATAAACATATTGTCTATGTTTAATATTGAAACTTTATTTCATTGTCTATTCGCAGGCTCCAGTTTCCTCTGTGAAGGGAATTGTGATGTTACCACAGAGCCGCGCAGAAGGCGGTGGTCTGGCTGCCTCAGCCCCGGGCCGTGTTCCGGAGGAAGGAGTCCTGCCCAGCGATCGGTGCATCTACATAGAGACGGTTCAGCCTGCTGTCTGCAGCCAAGAACAAGAAGCACACAATCAGTTTGCCCGGTAAGGAAATTTTACTCATTACCCTACAGTCTACATACGTGCCTGACTTATCCCAATTTAAGGTTTCCCGAGCTTCAACTTTAATTGTTTAAACTTTTAGGCGTTTCATATGGGCCCATGAAAATAAAATGGATCTAAAAGACAGACACCTCTATCACTGGTCCTCTGCCCCCCAAGAGCGTCTGTGGGGACCTGCTCCAGGATTTGAACCAACATCTCAGTAGAAGTTGGTGAGAAGCCACCCTCCCAGGCCAAACCCCTGTCACTGCTGGTCCCAGGTGCTTCTCCGAATCACGCTGGGCCACTCCCTCGGCGACAGTGTCAGAAAGTGAGGTTGCCGCTCCTTCAACACGGATTGTCCTCAGTGCCGCCGAGAGCCCGCCCATTTCAAAGCTTCGTTCTGGGGAGCAGGGCGGGCGGTGCCACAAGCACCTGCCTTCTGGTGTCTAGCATGTTAGCACAGGCAGGGCTTCTGTTGCTCCTCCTTGCTCCTAGGAAGTCCTGCTGTGGAGGGAGCCTGTGCCCCCCATCCTGGTTTCTTCACTGGGGGTGTCAGCCTGCCTGGGGCTTCCACCTCGGGTGGGCACCTCCCCTTCCTGTGCCAGCCCTCCGAGTGCAGGCCAGTTAGCTGCCCCGAGGGAGCTCCTTGAAGCTGCCGCCCTGAACAGGAGTTCCGGGAGGCGCAGGGCGAGAGTGGGACTGAGGCCTGGCCTTTCATCTGACCAGCCTCCGTGGGCCCTGGGTGAGTGCCCGGTCATTGCCGTGCGAGTCCTGGCCTATGGGAGTGAGGCGCTCTGCCAGGAGTGTTGGAGGCGCTCACCGCAGCCTGTATGGCTTGAGGGAGCCTCCACAGACATCTCCCCCACAGGGCCCAGCGTGGTGGCTGGACTGGCCCCTGTGGGTCTGACACGATCACAGGACGCCATTCAGCAAACACCAGCAGGAAACTGTGAGGAAGAAGATGTATTATTCATGGCCCTGGCGGGACGCGGCGAGGCTGTGTGAGGGAGAGCACGGACCTGGGGCTCTGCCTGACCTCCCATCCGAGGGTGGGTGCCTAGGGTTTTGAGCGTTCACTCTTTATTGGCTAATGGGCGCCTGAGCGGGGGAGTCAGGGCACAGGAAGGGAAAAGCAGGGTCACTCCTGCGGCCAGGCCTTTCTGAGCGAGGGACCTTCATGGTGGGGGTGGCCTCGATGCTGTGTGACTGGTTCGCTGGGGGCTGTGTCATACAGCTGGCCACACGTCTGTTCATGATGGATGTCTTTGAAAATGGATACCATGCGATCCAAAGCTAATGTCAGGCACTTACACGACAGTAATTTTTGGTGAGAGTGGGACAATGACAAATACAGCACTCTGCTCCCAAGAAACCCGTAACCTTCCTTTTATATAATTTTCATTTGAAAGGCCATCACTGAGGTCTGTCCTGTGGGAGACCCCTGAGAATAAGCCCTGTATTTGATGGCCTCCATTGGACATCTAATCGTCACTGCAGCCTGAACATGCGCAGAACTGACCTCCTGTCTTCCCTGAAACCTGCCTCCCCCAGTCATTCTCTTCCTGGTTCATGGCAGCATTAGCCCTCCGCGGGCTCAGGCAGAAGTCTTGGCATCATCTTCAATGTCTCTACATCCGATCTCGGTGAATCCCATTGGCTCTGCCTTCAAAATAGCTAGACTCTGACCCCTCTCCCCTCTGCTGCTGCCGCGGAGCAGGCCCTGCCTCCTGACTGAGTCCCAGCAAAAGCTTCCCGGCCAGTCTCTCACCTCCCCCGCCCTTTAGTCTGTGTTAGCACAGCACCCAGAGAGGTCCTGCTCACACATAAACCAGCCACGCCACCACCCGCTCCACACCCTCCGACAGCTCCTGTTCGCTCTGAGGAGAAGCCAGAGTTCCCACTAGAGCCTGCAGCTCCTCCACAGTCTCGGGCCTCATCCCCTCTCCCTGCTGTCCCTGTACCCACCTTCTTGCTGATCCCGAGATCGGGGAGCCTCTGCCCACAGGCCTCTGCCAGCTGCTCCTCTCCTGCAGCGTTCTCCCAGATCGCTGCACAGTTGGTCACCTTGTTCCTTTATGTTTTTTTAAACCAAAAAAGCAAATTATGAAAATGCAAAAGTGGAAAGAATCACATAACGCCCATATCCCATTCACCCAGGCCAGTTATCCAAACAGAAGGGGAGGAGGCCAGGGCTGGGGTTAAGGAAAATACCAGACATGTCATTTACATCACATGTCTCAGGATACAGCTCTAAAATCATGGGCTTTTGCCTTAGCTGGTTTTGCTCAGTGGTTAGAGCGTAAACCCTCAGGCTGAAGGATTGCGGGTTCAATTCCGGTCAAGGGCTCGATCCCCAGCCCTGGTCAGAGCACATGTGGGAGGCAACCAATCGATGTCTCTCTCTCACATTAATGTTTCTCTCTCTGTCTCTCCCCTTCCCTTCTACTCTCTCTAAAAACTAATGGAAAAAATATCCTCAGGTGAGGATTAATAGAAAAAAATAAATAATAAAAACATGGACTTAAAAAAAAATCTTTCTTGTTTAAAGTATTACATATGCCCCCCTTTTTCTTCCTTATAGCCCGCCCCACCCCCTGCCCCTGGCCTCCACCAGCCAGTTGTTGGTGTCCATGGGTTATGTCTATGTGCATACACGTTCTTTGGTGGTTCTCAGAGGGAAGATCCACCCCCACACTCACCCCCCACTCGCCACCCACCCCGCCTTCACTCTGAGATTCCACAGTCTGTTCCATACCTCTGTGTCTCTGGGTCTGGGGTGTTAAAGTCCCCTCGTATGACTGTATTGCTGTCCATCTCTCTCTTAAGGTCCTCCATAAGTTTTTATATATTTAGGTGCTCCTATATTGGGTGCCTATATGTTTACAGGGTTATATCCTCTTGTTGGATCGATCCCTTTAGTATTATGTAGTGACCTTACTGTCTCTTGTGATGGCCTTCATTTTGAAGTCTATTTAGTCAGATATGAGTATTGCCACGCCAGCTTTTTTTTTGTTTCCATTTGCATGGAAAAGTTTTTTCCATCTCTTCATTCTCATCCTGTGTGAGTCTTTTGTTCTGAGGTGGGTCTCTTATAGACAGCATATAGTTGGGTCATGTTTTTGTATCCATTCAGCTACCCTATGTCTTTTGATTGGATTATTTAATCCATTTACATTTAAGATTATTATGAATAGGTACTTATTAATTGCCATTTTAATTCTTTATGCCTAATAAATATTTGATCAATGTTTTTAATTAATTAATGAGTATTGAGTTTAAATTTTTGTAAGTTCCAGGACAATTATATGAAGACATTGCCTTAAATACTATACGGTGGAATGATCCCAAGTCTTCGATAGCATCTTTGAGATTCAAAATGAATTTTAAAAAATGTTTGCACAATACAAATTTAATAACATCTATTAAATACCCGTGCAAGGTCTTTTCACATACATGCTCTCTCTCCATCTTAGTATTAACTGTATGTGTCAGGGTTTATTATTTCCAAATTACAGATGAGGAAACTGAGACTCAGCGAGGTAGTCACGGGTCAGTCTTGAGATTCAGTTCAAGCCTGCATTTTACACTCTGCTCTCGCCTTCTCCTATTCCAGCGGCCTTTCTGTTTTGCAGGTGTGACATAACCCGCTTACATAACTGACTTATGAAACACACTGTTAGCCACTTGGTCTTACAGGGTATTCCTTTTAGTTGTTTGTCTTATCAAGATAGAAACCCGCGAGCCTGCATCTCTTATCAGTGGAGCTGTTGTAGGTAGATGCCCTGCCAAGGACTCCCGAGTGCCCAGTGTGTGGGAGCATCAGCGTGAAAGGAAGCTCCCGGGCCCGCTCTGCTCCCTCGTGTGCTGGCTCCCCCTCCCCACTCTCCTCCTGGGCACCACCCCAAGTCCCACGGAGCCAGACCTGAGCTGTTGGCACTTTGCCCTCCCTACCACCCTGGCCTCCCTCATCAAGAGAAATCAAGGTGAAATGTAAAGAAAATGCAAAAAGCCTGAAAGTGTCTGTCTGTGAGGCCAGCCAAGCAAAATGTAACTACATGCTGGCTTAGTGTGCAGAGCTGGTGAGCTCGGGCTTCTGGGCCTCCTGTCCTTCCAGAAACTGACCCCTCTCCCTTCTGCTGCTCGGCCTCTCCGAAGGCCCTCACTAAGCGTTACTGCGCAGGGAGGCTTACAGCCTGGCCCGGGCACAGTAGCCCCGGGTCCCAGACCTCAGTGTGGCCACTTGCCAGTTGTGTCACGCTGGGAAACGTGCTTACCCGCTCTGGGCCTCAGTTTCCTTATCTGCAAGTGGGTCTTAGGCCTGCTGAGGGACCGTGGTGTCTGTACAGCAGCCCCTCTGAAGCAGGAGCGTGCCGTCTGCACAAGGAAAGTGTTCGATCAACGAGCACCGTTAGCAGCCGCCTCCTCGGGAGCTCATGATGTGATGGGGAGCCGAGTTTCCAGGTGAACGCAGCGCAGCAGCTGTCCCGCGGCAGCGGAGGAGGGGGCAGGAGTGGAGAAGGAACACGGGAGGCGGCTCCTGGCCAGGGAATCAGGGAATCTGGCCCACCCTCCTGAGCGCAGCCGCGAGCAGTTTGCAGGAGTTGTGGGAGGAGGATTTTAGGCAAGGGCACAGCGTGAGCAGTGGCTCGAGGGTGAGGGGACCGGCAGAGTCTGGCGATGGAGGAAAGGGGACTCTGTGTGAGCCGGGGCGGGGGGACGGGGTGGGGAGGGGAGTGTTGGGAGGGTGTGCCGGTGCGCGGGCTGGACAGTCCTGTTGGGCCGGCCGTAAGGAGTCCAGAGGGTAGTATGTACGCTCTGCTCGGGAATTTGGGGCTTTGTCTGTAGGTATTGGGGCTTTGCCTGAACTGCTATGTCACCTTGGCTCACTACTTAGCCTCTCTGTCTCAGCTGCATCTCCTATAAACGCAGATGATAGGTAATACCTACCTTACAGGATTTTTGAGTTAATGTATGTAAAGCTCTTAGAAGGATGCCTGCAACCTAGTACTATGTGAGTGAGTGATAGCTGTTAGGGGAGTAGTCCTCGTATTTTTTTCAGGGTAAAAGTTCTTAATTAGCGTCTAAGTCAGTGAATTTCTCTTTACCTTCTAGGCGCGTGCTGTTTCAAATACTGAAATGTAGCCGCCCTGTTATTTGTTTCAATGCTAAGGATTTTGTGAGAACAGTGCTGCAGTATTTTGGTGATGATGACAGTTGGAAGCACGGTACGTTATGGCTGATGGGTAAGTTATGGTTGGAAGGACAGGAGGCCCAGGACCTGGGATTGGCGCTTGAAGCGGGAACAGTCTTGTGGGGCTGTGCCCTGAATCTGCGGGGTCTGCACCAGCTCCAGCAGGGTCCAGGCTGACATGGATTGTGGGCCCCCGGCTGGTGCCCACCGAGAACTGGAGAAGTTGGTGTGGAAACCCACACAGCTGGTCAGGGATGCACAGGAAACAGCAGACCCCCCACATCCACAATCCCCACGCCTCCAGCCTTCTTTCCTAACTGCCTCACTTCCTAAGCCCCGCCCCTAGGCTATTTCCTGTGAATCCTGAGCTTGATGCAGATTGTAAACATTTCAATCACGTGACTGAGGTACGAGGATTTCATTTCTAAGATGACGCCATCACTGTATCTCCCCCACAGATTAGCAATAATCTTTTAACATTATTAGATGTCCAGGCAGTGTTTGCACTTTCCAGTTGTCTTTAAATACTTTTGTTGGTTTGTCTTTGTTTTTACAGTTTGTTTGAATTGGGAGCCATACCTGGGATGGTGCAATACATTTCTTAAGTCTCTTCGACTCTGTATGTTCTCTTCCTCTGTTTTATATCCTTGCTATTATTTTGTTACTGTTGATGGAACCAGCTTGCTTGTCCTGGGGGATTTCCCACAGTCTGGACTTAGAAATTACATCCCCTTCTTGCCAATTAACATGCTCCTCTCTTTGCTCTCTTTCTTGTAAACTGGCAGCTAGATCCAGAGGCTGGGTCAGATTCATGCTGGATTTCTGGAGGGCAAGGCTGCTTCATAACGCTGCGCTTGACCCAACCCTGACCCTGACCCTGACCTCTGTGGTGGTGTGTCCTGTCAGAAGCTACATCCTGTTGGCTGTCCATCTTTTTTGTGATGGTGGAACTCCTATTCATATGTTAACTCTTCTCGTCTCTCTTTCATATTTACCACTTTATCTAGAATCTGTTTTCAATCTCTTCATTTTTTTATTTAAAAAATTCCTCTTTTCCATTTTTTTTAACTTAAGGCATTACCTATTACATTTATCTGATTTTGTGTAATGCCAGTTTTTATTTCTGAACATTTTTGTATTTCTCTTTCCTGAATTCTTTCACTTTTTCAGTTTTTCTAAGTCACCTACTTTCTAAGTATTTCTAATTATGATTTATTTACTTTTCATAGATTTTATTATTTTCTTAGTTTGTTTAAAGTCTATTTTGTTGAGGAGAACCCAAGATGGCGGCGTAGGTAAACTCCTAAACTGCCGCCTCGCACAACAATTTCAAAACTACAACTAAAAGACAAAACGTCTATCACCCAGAGCCATGGGAGGGCTGGCTGAGTGGAAGTTTTACAACTAGACGGAAAGAGAAAAGAGCATTCAGTGCACAAAAGCTGAAAAGCTGAGGTACGGGGGCACGCGCGATACGGGCGGGCAGCGGATCCCGGCTGGTAGCGGGCGTTGCTTTCTTCAACCGGAGACAAGCTCCCGATCACTCTGAAATCTAGTTTCTGGGGAGACGCGCGTGACCCAAACTCCTACGGGGAGAAGCTGGACTGTCTGCCATCGGGTCGGAAAGTGAGAGTGGCTTGCTTGCAGAGCTGCGCGGAGGAATAATTGTTTGCTGCGCTGGGGCGCGAGACGCGGGGACGCGGTCAGAGGCGCAGGATGGCGGGCTGCCAGCCGTTGCTGTTTGCCATGCCCTAGACTAGTGACGCCCTGAGACCCCACCCCGCACAACCTACAAACTCACCCAAGCTCCAAGCTGCGACTTTTGCATATGAATGGCCTTCACTATTGCCGCTTAACCTAACAAACTTGCAAACCGGTTCAGACAGCTCCATAATCTACAAATCCCAAGCAGGGAGGAGAGGACTGTAGTTCTCGCTGTAGCTCCTGCAGGGTGGCCTCAGACAGTAGCTGACCTGCACCCCATTGGAGATCCAGAAGCCAGTGTACCTAGTGGTCAGTGTGAGACACAGATTTCAACTCCTCACGTCCATAAGTGACACATTCAAGAGGCAGACTCAGTGAGCACCAAAGCCCCACTGAAGCAAGTCCTGCCCCATAAGCCTGTCTCCAGCACAGCAGTTCTTCCATTATAAATATAGTGGGTCCTCACAGCCAATTGGCCTGGAGGTCAATTCCTCCCAGTGTACCAATAGCAATCAAGGCTTAACTACACCAAGACTTTGCACTCAGCCCACAAAGGGGGATACCAAGACCATCCACCTCAGGTGATTGGGGAGGCTGAGCTACTGGCCCCTATAGGTCACCTAACACACAAAGCTGCTCCATCAACACAGAGAAGCAGCCAAAATGCGGAGACACAGAAACATGTCACGCATGAAAGAAATGGAGGAAAGCAAACTACGGGACGACATAGAGTTCAAAACCACACTTATAAGGTTACTCAAGAATCTTCTAAAAACTGCTGAGAAACTTGATGAGACCTTCAAGGACCTTAATGAGAATGCCACAAAAAATAAAATAAAAAAATGGAAAAGGACCAGTCAGAAATTAAGCATACACTGTCTGAAATAAAGAATATACAGAAACTCAACTTTAGATCAACGTATCCCAAGAATCAAACCAAAGATCTGAAATATGAGGAAACAAAAAACACCCAACTAGAAAAACAAAAAGAAAAAGGGATCCAAAAATATGAAGATAATGTAAGGAGCCTCTGGGACAACTTTAAGCGTACCAACATCTGAATTTTTGGGGTGCCAGAAGAAGAGAGAGAGCAAAATATTGAAAATCTATTTGAAGAAATAATGACAGAAAACTCCCCCCACCTGGTGAAAGAAATAGACTTACAAGTTCAGGAAGCGCCCAGAACCCCAAACAAGAGGAATCCAAAGAGGACCACACCAAGACACATCATAATTAAAATGCCAAGGGCAAAAGACAAAGAGAGAATCTTGAAAGCAGCAAGAGAAAAACAGTTAGTTACCTACAAGGGAGTACCCATACGACTGTCCGCTGATTTCTCAACAGAAACTATGCAGGCCAGACGGGAGTGGCAAGAAATATTCAAAGTGATGAATAGCAAGAACCTACAACCAAGATTACTCTACCCAGCAAAGCTATCATTCAGAATTGAAGGTCAGACGAAGAGCTTCACAGATAAGAAAAAGCTAAAGGAGTTCATCACCACCAAACCAGGATTATATGAAATGCTGAAGGGTATTCTCTAAGAAAAGGAAGAAGAAGAAAAAGGTAAAGATAAAAAATTATGAACAACAAAAAGACATCAAATACATACCTACCAACAGTGAAGCTAAAAATCAAGCGAATAAAAAGTCTGAAGAACAGAATGGACTGGTGAATATAATGGAATCAGGGACATAGAAAGGGAGTGGACTGACAATTCTCAGGGGGAAGGGGGTCTGCTGCCCATCCACCCTGTCTCACTGGAAGGGGCTGAGCAGCCAGAGCTGCCACCGCCGCAGTTCCTGTGTCTGCCCTTCCCGACCCCAGCTATGGTCCCCTCCCGCCCCCTCCCTCTGTTCTTTCTGTTTGGTGCGAGGCTGTTTACTGGGGTGGTAGTGAGTGCGGGGTCGAGGAAGGCTGAGGGGTGTGGGAAGAGATTGGACAAAAGTCTTACACCTATGGATGAAGACAGTGGCGGGGGGTAAGGGCATGGGGTGGGGTGGGGAATCAGGTGGAGGGGAGCTATGGGGGGGAAAAAAAAAGAGTAACACCTGTAATAATCTGAACAATAAAGATTTATTTAAAAAAAATAATTAAGTCTATTTTGTTGGCATTTCTTCTTCAACTCCTGGCATTTTCTCCCCAGTTTGGGGTTTGTCCTGGCAGGTTTCAATTTACTAGTTACAGAAGTTTATAGGGACCAGACCCCACTATCCCAGCACGTCAGACTCCCCCCAAGGATTTTCAAAAATACATGTTGGTAAGAAGCCTTAATTTGGGAATAATGGAGCTTTGAAAAGGCAAATGGAATGAAAAAGCGCTAGGGGTCGGTTACATGACCAGCCCTGTGAGGTAAGTCATGCCTAGCTGGCTTGGGGGCGCAGCCAGCGTGACTGCCTTCTCTCGCCCGGGGCGCCAGACCTCCAGCGTGAGAGGCTGCCAGGCAGCAAACAAAAACGTCAGGGCTGGCTGCTTTGGTGAATATCCATCCCTTAGACGGGCACAATGTACTGATGCCAAAAGATATATCCAGTGTGATATGATCTGAGACCACAGTTTGTTTAAAGGCAATGCCTTATTTTTTATAGCACAATTAAAAATGTTAAAGGAACTTGAAAAGCAATCCTTTAGGGTTCGGATTTATTTCTTAATTTATCAGCTTCGGAGCCTTGTATAACTACCTCCCCCCACCCCCAGGTCTAAAACACTCTGGTACAAAAATGTACCTATTTAGCAAACGTCACTCTTATTTTGTAAAAAGCACCTTCACTTGTCTCGCACATGCACACAGGACTCTTTCACCCAGTTTTCGGAGGAAACTAACACTTGGGGGACATGAGCTCCCAGGCCCGCAGGCTCGTCTCGCTGCTCTTTCCACACATCCAGCCGTCACAGGATGTCGGGCAGGGCACAGGCCCAGCGTGTCCAGCATCTGTCCTTGCCCGCCATCCCGCCTCCCCAGAGCGCGAAGCGGTATGCTCAGGCAGCTCCTCGCCGCTCTGCCCTCCGCCCGGGATACTTGGGTTCCTGAACAGCCGATGCGAGGCAAGGCAGGGTCCGGGGTGGCTGGGGAAGCAGCCCAGCGAGAGGCCAGAGGCTGGAGGAGGGGAGGACTTGGAAAGTAGGGAGGGTGCGAGGTGCCTGGGGCAGTGAGAGGGTGGGAGCAGGCGAGAAAGGGGAGAAGGGAGGCAGGAAGTGTGACTGAGGATTCTGACTCCATCTCTTTTACCATTCTGAGAGCCAAGGCCAAGTTAGTGTGGAGGCTCCAGCCCTCTGGGCCTTGGGGATCAAACCCCGTGAGACTGGCCGGGGCCTGGGTTTGCGGAGGCCACTTGGCCAAGGTGCAGAATTCCTCAGTATTGACAGCGCCGCCTGGCCCGCAGCCTGTACCTGAGGGGGTGGTACGATTCTGATCATTAATTTGAACCTTGAGAAACGTGTAAAGCAGAGAAAAGTATAATCCCTCTACCTTGTAACGTTACATGAGCTTTCTCTCCTCAGTGGCTGACTTCGTAGGGCTGGACCCTAGAATTGCCGCGTGGCTTATAGATCCTAGTGATGCCACACCCTCTTTTGAGGATTTAGTGGCAAAATCCTTCGGAAACGCCGTCACGGTTACAGTGAGCAGCACGTATGGGAATTCCTCAAGAAATACTGTGGTGAGTTGTTTTCAGATAAGATTTTATCAACTTTAATACAACCCTAATTTTAATCCTCACCTGAGGATATTTTTCCCATTGATGTTTTAGAGAGTGAAAGAGAGGGAAGAGGAGGGGGAGGGAGAGAGAGAGAAACCTTGATGTGAGAGAGACACATCGACTGGTTACCTCCTGCACTCTCCCCAACCAAGGGTGGGGGCCAACAGGCAACGGAATGTGCCCTTGAATGGGAATTGAACCCGCAACCCTTCAGTCCACAGGCCAATGCTCTAACCACTGAGAAAAACCTGCCAGGGCAATTCAACCCCAATTTTTCTAAAGAAACTCTTTCTACATACTTCAGAGATAGCCCAGTAGTAAAAAGAAGGTTGCTGCTATTCGTTTTGACTTATTCGGCACAAATGCTTTTTGTCCTGGCATTTCTGGTAAACATGAAGAAGGACGGCGGTTTCTGCTCCTTCGTGAAACTGTTCCTGGGAAAACTCATTCGCGGGGTGCTTTTCCAAATGGACTCTGGTGTCAGGGCGTCGCCTGCCCCGTGAGCAGAGCTGCTTGTTTCTGAATCCTTAGTGCCGGCGATGCGGCAGCTGCGGCAGAGGGCCCGGGTCGGCCACTCCGCAGTCCACAGCCGCCTCTGGAGATGCACCCAGAGTGAGGAGCTGTAACCGGACAATCAGTGGTCCGTGCCGCCTGTCACTCCTTGAGCCAATTAAGCAGAGACAGAGCTGAAACCTATATGAGTGTGTATTCCAAAACTGCCGGCCGTATGGGAGAGCAGTAGGTCAGGCACAAAAACCTGCTCTGCCTCTCCCCAAAAGCCAGCTGCTTATATTGGGTAGAAGGACAAAGAGTACATGGGGAAGTAGCAAAAGGGTGTGCCAAATGGGCAGTTTACAGGTGTCTGGGGGTATGTGAAGGCTGGGGGTCTGCAAAGGCCTGGTGATTCTGGCTTCGGCAAGGTTGTCAATCTTCCCATGATAACAGGCAGCTCCCAGATGGGGAGGGGGGGCTGCATTTCCAGGTGAGCTCCCAGGTCCCACGGCAACTCCCAGCAGGTTAGAATGTGCTGCTTTAATCCGAACAAGACCGTCACAGTTAACAGAGCAGGACTAATATTTCTTACAGTTATAGCTGGCCCCCAATATTCTCTTTCTGCCCCTATCAAAAGCACGACTAGGAGAACATGCTGAGGGTTCGGGTGTGTGTTGGGGGGGAGGCGCTGATGTTGAGGTGGCAACCTGGGGAGCAGCAGGTGGTGGTGTGAGCCTGCTGTGCCTACCACCTGGAGCGGGATGCTCGCTTCCTGCCCGTCCTCTCACACACTGTCTCGTAGGGCTTGGGCTGAAATACAGAAGCTCCTTGTCCCCTAATTGAAAGGTTTGTCAGGGCTGTGGTGAGTTCACAGACTCCTCCAAGGAAAGCAGACTGAGGCCGTGGGGCAGGAGCCAGGCAGCCCTGAGGGCCCAGGGAGCCGGAGCCTCAGGCCGGGCCAGTGAACCCAGCTCTCTCACGTGTCCCTTCTGTCACGCATCCCTTCTGTCACGTGTCCCTTCTGTCACGGAGTCACAGGTTTGCCCGGCGGAGGGAGGGAGCGCATGAGATGAGCAGTCCTCCCCAGGTCCCATGCTGGCCCCAGACAGAGCTGAGGTCCTAGCACTGAGCATCATTGTCCACCCCAGGCTCAGTCCCTCTTACGGGGGGAGCGGAGGTGCAGGAAGGTCAGCACAGACGCCTCGCCCAGGGTCCGTGAGGCCCCGGTTCACAGCTGGGATCTCGGACCCTCGGGTCGGGGTTCCTTCTAGTATAAGGAATGAGTTGGGGTGGGAGTGGCTGCGGGAACAGAGCGCCAGCCCAGAGGGCCTGCCTTTCCCTGACCCAGCTGTGGGCTGGTCCTCGCAGCCCCTGGCTCGTGGCCCGCACCCTTCAGTCCCACCCGGAGCTTCGCCAGGCCTCCCCCGCGCCAGCCCCTCAGGAGCTTCCTTGTCCTGTTGTCCAGCCACGGCCACTGTGGAGCCTGCACTGCTCGCAGGTGGGCCGGGCGGGCTGCTCTGAGGGGCTGTGGACAGCTCAGGGAGGGGCGGGGCGGGACAGCACGGGAACAGTCAGGAATCTGGAGAGGAGTGGCTCCTGGAGGGGAGCAGCAGGGTCCCAGGGAGGAGGAGGAGGAGGAGGAGGAAGTGTGGGGGCTGGGCCCCCATGGAGCTGGATCTGGTCCCGGGGAGCTTCGGGTTGGGAACTTCTCGGAGAGGGAGCCCTGGTCAGTGGGCAGCAGTGTGGCCACCTGCCGGACGGTGGCTGAGAAGTGGCCATGGAAGCACTCCTAGTGCTCCCAGCCATTCGTAACCCAGCCTTGCCTCCTGTGTGCGTGCGTGTGGGGGACTCGTTTCTACCATGGGCCCAGCCCAGAGAGACCAGGCCAACCCGCCCAGCGTCTAGGCGACAGGAAGGAGATTAGACAGGCGGGGGCGCTGTGGCTCATCCCACCAGCCTGTTTGTCAGTTGAACACAGACTCTGTCCCCGCCCGGGCCCTTGTGTGTGTGGTCCCAGGTGAGAATGGCGGGGACTGTGGGTGGCCCAGTGGCTCCTCTGCTCGCTCGTGGGGGGTGGGGGTGTGGGAGGCTGAGGCCAGGTCGTGTCCTCTTTGTGGCTCATGCCTCTGGAATGAGGGGGGCTGGGTTGGGGAGAAAGTGTCAGGTGGGAGGAAGCTGGCATTTGCCCAACAGGAAGTGCGCTCCTTAGCAGGGGGCCCGTCTACTTGGAGTCATCAATGGTGACACCACAGATGTGTGACAGCTGCTGGCAAACGTTCCCGTGAGTTGTGTTACTTCCTAGATTGTGACGATCGTTTTGGCCAAGGTTGCCTAACTGTTCGTTCTTTTGGTCTTTGACAGAATCAGAACGTGTGTGCGAACCTCCGGGTCCTCCACCGGCTTACGATGGACCTCTGTTCTCAGCTGAAGGCAAGCACGGTGTAGCCTCTGGGGGGCACTCTGCTCACTGCCGCCCGCTGCCTGGCATTTGCACCCCACGCGCAGGAGCAGTGCCCGCCGTGTGGGATGTGCAGCAAACGACGCTGAGTTCTGAGGCCCCGTTACGCTCCATCCCTCAGGAAACGATAGTCCAGCCGATGAGACCCGAGTTCTTGAATGTTTTCTATGTCGACAGCACTCATAGCGTTTCTAAGTGCTGCGGCGAGCCGTGCAATGGAAGACTAGACGTGCACAGTACCAAGTCACCCATAAAATGAGAAAGATTAAGGGACATGGGGAGTGGGCGTGCTCTCCTGTGTCTCACGGTCTCCAGCAGGTCTGGGCGATACAGTAGGACACCCGAGGGAGAGGGGGCTTTCCCAGGAGGGGCGGGAGAGGGGGCTCCTGGGTGGGAGGCCAGTCCGTCCGCTGAGGAGGAGCCTGGGCGCGCTCAGTGAGGGCGGGAGGCCGCTCCGCCGCGTGCAGCCTCCGTAAGGAGAATGTTTCTTCCTGTGGCACAGGCTTCCGGTTTGTGGCAGCTGTTTTGTACCTTGGAGCTTCCTCTGATCCCCATTTTGGCAGGTATGCTGCCTAAAGCTGGCGTGCTGTCATCTTTCTAGAGGAAGGGAACTGGTAAAATTCTATACGTTGTTTGGGGACAACTGTTCTCTCAACTCATTTAGGGGCAGGCAAGGGTCACACGGCCCCGACGAGGTGGCAAGCCCTTTATTTCCCTTTCTGTGACCAGGGGTTGGACCGCATCACCTCTGGTGTAGAGCGACCAGAAGGTTCTGACATCCGGTCCTAGGGGTCTCTTTTGTATTGTCTGGATCTGGGTGCCCTGGCCCAGGGACCACCGCCCTCCTGAGTCCCTCATCACTCCTGAGAGCAGCCGTGCGGGCGGAGCCTGCATGCCAGTAGCTGTGGAGTCCTGGGGGGCTGTCCTTTAACCCTGCATGAGAACCCCTAGAGCAGGGGTGGGGAACGTCCGGCCCGCGGCCATAGAAGGCCCATGAAATCATGTGGTCTGGCCCTGCCCAGGCACTGAGGATCAGTTAATTAAATGTTTGACCAAAGGTAGCAGGCTACATTTAAGCTGATAACTTTGTATGGCCCGGGATGTTGTAAAGACCCACATGGCCTTGGCAGGACAGGGTCCCCACCCCTGCCTGGGGCCCGCGTCAGGCTCTCCTCTGCGCAGGCCCTTCGGGGAGCAGAGCAGAGCCTCACCCAGCGCGCGCGATGGCAGGGGCAGCTTTCCATCAGAGCGTGTCCCACGCCCGCTGCCTCCGCTGCTGGCCCTGAGGGACACTTGGCGGAGTGTGCATGCAGCAGGCGCTGGCGTCACTGCCCCCTCAGGGATGCGGCTCGCTCCCTGCCCACCGTCTACCACAGAAACGAGTCACTGACGCAGCTGTTACCTGCTTTGGTTTTGGACCCAGTGATGGAAAGCCACCGCATCCGGGTGAACAAGGAAGAGCTGGAGAGGACCTCCGCGCTCCTCGGGGTACGTCACTGTGGACCCTCTGCACGTTAGCTCCGCTTCTTGACAAGCTGCTCCCTTCGCTTCCGACCCAGGCTGAGCTGCCCCTCTGACCCAGGAGTTCCGCGGGGAGGGCTTGAGCACACGCTGCACCTGGTGGCTCCCTGAGAGGATGTGCACTGGGCTCGATGGGCCCTTGGGGACCTTCTCAAGCCAGGTTCTTGCCAGGACATTGCCCCCGATGTTTGGTGAGGGGAGCCCATGGGTTTCTTGGATTCCTTAAAAAAGCAAAAACACGTCTAACAGTGAACCATAAAAAAACACAGAGGAGTGCATGATGATGCATAAAAAAATGTTCCACTTCAGTTCTTTTTTAAAAACATATTTTTATTGATTTCAGTGAGGAAGGGAGAGAGGGAAAGAGAGATAGAAACATCAATGATGAGAGAGAATCATTGATCAGCTGCCTCCTGCACACCCCCTACTGGGGACAGAGCCTGCAACCCCTGCATGTGCCCTTGTCCGGAATCGAACCCGGGACCCTTCAGTCCGCAGGCTGACACTCTATCCACTGAGCCAAACCGGCTAGGACTCCACTTCAGTTCTTTTTATTTATTTACTAAAAGCCCGGTGCACGAAATTCGTGCACGGAGTGGGGTTGTCCCTCAGCCCAGCCTGTACCCTCTCCAATCTGGGACTCCTGGAGGGATGTCCGACTGCCCGTTTAGGCCCGATCCCACCAGGATCGGGCCTAAACGGGCAGTCAGACATCTCTCTCACAATCCAGGACTGCTGGCTCCCAACTGCTTGCCTGCCTGCCTTCCTGATTGCCCCTAACTGCTTCTGCCTGCCAGCCTGATCACCCCCTAACAACTCCGCTGCCAGCCTGGTTGATGCTTAACTGCTCCCCTGCCAGCCTGTTTGCCCCCAACTTCCCTCCTCTGCCGGCCTGGTCACCCCTAACTGCCCTCTCCTGCAGTGTTGATCACCTCCAATTGCCCTCCCTTGCAGGCCTGGTCCCTCACAACTGCCCTCCCTTGCAGGCCGGGTCCCTCCCAACTGCCCTCTCCTGCTGGCCATCTTGTGGTGGCCATCTTGTGTCCACATGGGGGCAGGATCTTTGACCACATGGGGGCAGACATATTGTGTGTTGGAGTGATGATCAATCTGCATATTACTCTTTTATTAGATAGGATAGAGGCCTGGTACAGGGGTGGGGGCCAGCTGGTTTGCCCTGAAGGGTGTCCCAGATCAGGTGGGGTTTCCTTGGGGCGTGGGGTGGCCTGGGCGAGGGGCCTGTGGTGGTTTGCAGGCCGGCCACACTCCCTGGCGACCCAAGCGGAGGCCCTGGTATCTGGAATTTATTTTCCTTCTACAATTGAAACTTTGTAGCCTGGAGCGGAGCCAAGCCTGCTGTTCCCTCTGGGGCGGCAGCCATTTCTGTGGCAGTTAATTCACCTTCTACAATTGAAACTTTGTAGCCTTAAGCGGGTGAGTCCCGCCAGGGTGGGCCCGGCAACCCTGGCTTGCTCTCTCAAGCTCCGTTCTGCCCCCATTTCTGTTTGAATTTGTTTACCTTCTATAATTGAAACTTTGTAGCTTGAGTGGAGGCTTAGGCCTGCAACGGCTATGGAAAGCTTGGCTTCCTCTGTTACCTGGGAAACCTTGCTCTCTGTGGCTGTAGCCATCTTGGCTGAGGTTAATTTGCATACTCGCCCTGATTGGCTGGTGGGCGTGGCTTGGCGGGTGGGCATGGATTGTGTAGCAGAGTGATGGTTAATTTGCATATTACCATTTTATTAGAGAGGAGGATTAATCCTCATTCCAGGATATGTTCTTGCTGATTTTAGAGAGAGAGGAAGCGGGAGAGAGAATATTTATCAGTTGCCTCTCCGGATACTCACCCCTACCAGGGAATCGAACCCAAAATGTTTTGGTGTATGGGATGACGCTCCGACCCACTGAGCCACTGGCCAGGGCTCCTTCAGTTCTTTTAAAGAAAACTCTGTTTATTTGGAT
Source organism: Ia io (assembly GCA_025583905.1). Lineage (NCBI taxonomy): Eukaryota > Metazoa > Chordata > Mammalia > Chiroptera > Vespertilionidae > Ia > Ia io. The sequence goes on along the minus strand of JAJQQW010000002.1, from coordinate 998,467 downwards.
TTCTTGAAGATAGTGGAGAGCATTGATTAATCATAGGAAACATCAATACCAAATTCTAATTAGGAGGCATGCTTAAGTGAGCGGACAGCTGTGTGGCGAAGAGTTTGCTGACCCAGCAGACTCTGTTCCGCTCTTGTTGGGAAGAATTGGCCTTGACGTTTCTGGCTTCTTGGCTGTAACAGAAACAGAACGCCAGTGTTCCCCTGTCCCTTTGAATGTAGACCGCAGGTATTAGGGCTGCTCTGCCTTCTGTGGGGTGTTTGGTATTGGAAACAATAAGGTTTAATGTGCAGAAAACACAAACACAGGAGCCTCGGGGAGACTGTCTTCTCGGTCAGAGCTCAGACCTCCCAGAGCCCTGGGCGCCCTGTCCCGTCAGAGCTCTGGCTGCTGCCCCGCGTCGCGCCTCCGGACATTTGCCACCATCACAGGTGTTCCTCTGGGCAGGCTGTCCATCCGCTGAGCACTTCCCAGCTTCCTTCTGAACCGCAGGTCATAGTCGTGTCCAATGGCTTTCACTTGGTGCTGTGGCCCCGGGCCGGCTCTGCCCTGCTGCTGATGGGCATCGGGTTTGCAGTCATTACCAACCGCACTGCCCCCTTGAGTGTGTCCCTGGGGCCTGAGCACATGCTTCTCTGGGGCATGAAGCAGGGGCTGCTGGGAGCCAGGGCACCGGATGGCACTGCTCAGCTCACTGTGGTCCAGCGTCTGGCCCGCCAGGGCACAGGCCTGTCACTGAGCGTCCTCTCCCCCACCCCCCCACCCCGCCCACCCCGTGACCTCGAGCTTTACCTATAGCAGGTATTTTGGGGAGGATGTAAAACCTCGTGACGACTTTGGTTTCTATGTTTCTGACGATGAACGAGGTTGGACAGCTTCTCATACCACCAGCAGCTGTTAGGGGTTTCTCTTTGGTAGAGGATCTAGCCAAGTGTCGCACCCGTTTGGTACTGAGGGTTTTGTCTTTCTCGCTGACTAATAGGACATCTTGATATATTCTGGTTACAAGCTGGGTACTTACTCTTTCATTCACATGATGGTGTGTCTGTTGATGACAGAAGTTCTTCATGTTTAATGCGGTGTAATTTCAGCCCTTTTTCTTTATGATTAGTGCTTTCTGCATCTGTTTAAGAAATCTTATTGCAAGCTCATGAAGTATTCTCAGGTGTTATATTTTCATTCGCCGTTGCATTTACGTTTATAAAATACACCTGGAACTTATTTTTCTTTTTATAGACTTTAAAATTAAGAAATAAATTTTAGCCCTAGTTGGTTTGGCTCAGTGGATAGAGCATCAACCTGTGGACTGAAGGGTCCTGGGTTTGATTCTGGTCAGGGCACATGCCCAGATTGTGGGCTCGATCCCTAGTAGGGGGCGTAGGAGGAGGCAGCCAATCAATGATTCTCTCTCATCATTGATGTTTCTATCCCTCCCCCTTCCTCTCTGAAATCAGTAAAAACATATTTTTAAAAAATAATGAACTAAAGAAAAGAAATAAATTACATATTGTGAATGGTACAAATCTTTTTTATTTATTGTGATAAAATACACTTAACATAAATTTTCTCATTTCAAGTATTTCTAACACCACAGCTCAGTGGTGTTACATACACTTACATGGTGCGCAGCCCACCATCCATCCCCATAACTGCTTTCATCTGGCAAAATTGAAACTATTCCCGTTAAACTAACTCCCCGTTCTCCCTTCCCCCCAGAGGGGTCCCGTGCGCCCCTGGTAACCACCGCCCACTCTCTGTCTCTATCATTGTGCTTCTCTAAAGTATTTTGTGTAAGTGGAATCCGTTTGCCTTTTTGTGAATGGTTGACTTCACTGCTAGAACATCCTTGAGGTTTACCCATGTTGTAGCACGTGGCAGGGCTTCCTTCCTTCCTGAGGCTGAATGATACTCCCTGGTAGCCAGGCACCGCATTTTCTGTAACCGGACATCAGCCGACGGCTGCCAGCAGCTTGGGTGGCGGCCATGTTTACTGTTGGGAATCATGCTGCTGTGAACACGGGGTACACAGATCCCTTAGAGACCCTGCTTTCACTTCTTGGGAGTATCTACCCAGAAATGAATGGCGAGATCTTGTGGTCACGTGGTTTTAATTTTTTGAGGAGCTACCATACATTTTTCACAGGCGATAAGGGCTCCAGTTTCTCCACACCCTTGCCAACCCTGTGGTCTGTTTTTTTGTAGCATCCTAAGGAGTGTGAGGTGGGATCTCTGTCGTTTTGATCAGCATTTCACTAATTATTCGTGATGTTGTGAATCTTTTCATGTGATTATTGGCCATTCGTATATTTTCTTTGGGAAAATGTCTGTTCAGTTTTTGCCCATTTTAAATTGGATTGTTTGTTCTTTTTTGCCATTGAGTTGTAAGAGTTGTCTATGTATTCTGGATGCTAATCCTTTATCACATATATATGACTTGGAAGTACTTTCTCCCATTCTGTGGGAGAGTATCCTTCGTGCTTCCTATTCTGCCGCGTTCCCAGTATCCCCTGGGTGCAAATCTTGTTGTTTTTCTCTTTATTTTTTCCGTTGGTGCACATTGTAATGTACAGCTTGACGTATTTGTACACATACACACCCAGTTGCATCCCCAAGAGGCAACCGCTGTTCTGACCTCTGCTGCATGTGCGGTTTGACCATCTAGACTCCATGTGGGCGGGCTCGGGCAGTGTGCGCTCCTTTGCGTCACCGATGTTGGTGTCTTTGGCTCAACATCATGCTCCTGAGACCCGTTTGTGTTGTTCGGTGTGCTGGCAGATTGTTCCTTTATGTTGCTGAGTACTACTCCACTGTGTGAATGCATAGCAATTTGTTTATCTCCTCTTCTGTGGATAGATTTGAGTTGGTTTTAGTTTTTACCTGTTATAGACATTTTATTAAAATGTGTATTGCAATATTATTTATACTAGTTAAAAACCAAAAGTTACTTACAGGGTCAATAGTAGAGGGATGGTTAAACAAGTGATAATATAATAGTGCAGTAGACATCATGTAACCATTCAGAGTTATGCTTGCTAACATTTTTTGTGGAATAGAAAGTACTTAGAATGTGAAGAGGGAGAAATAAAATGCAAAATTGTCTTGTACAGTAAGTAGTCCCCCCTTATCCACAGTTTCGCTTCCCGCGGTTTCAGTTATCTGAAGTTAGTTACAGTTTGAAAATGGGAAATTTCAGAAATAAACTACTCATAAGTTTTAACGTGCACACTGCTCTGAGTGTTGTGATGAGGCCTGTTGCTGTCCTACTCCGTCCCACCTGGGACACGAATCCCCTTTGTCCAGCGCGCCCACGCCACATCGAGGCCTGCCTGTCGGTCACTCAGTGGCCGTCTCAGGTGCCAGATGGAGGGCTGTGGCATCGCAGTGCTTGTGTTAAAGTCGCCCTTATTTTACTTAATTATGGCCCCAAAGCACAGGAGTGATGCTGACCGTAGATATGCCAGAAAGAAGCTGGAAAGTGCTTTCCTTACGCGAAGAGTGAGGGCAGGCAGTGATGGGAGAGGCCACATTCACAGAACTTTTATGACAGGATGTTGTTATAATTGTTCTGTTTGCTATTAGTTACTGCTGTTGCCTGGTTGATAAGTTAAACTTAATCATCGGTATGGATGTATAGGAAAAAACATAGTATACATTGGGCTCGGTGCTATCCGCGGTCTCAGGCACCCATGAGGTCTCGGAGCATACCCCCGTGCATAAGGGGGACTACAGGGTCTTTGTCACAGATCAGGCCCCTGTGCACATGAGGTCTTTCCTGGAGTCGATTCTGCTCTCATTGGTTTGTCTGTCCTTGTGCTGACATTCCCCCGGCTTATTGCTATAGTGTGCCTTCCAGCTCTGTCATTCTTCCACACGATATTGGCTATTCTAGGTTCTTTGCATCTATAATAATAGAAGCGTAATATGCAAATCGACCGAATGGTCGAACAGCAGAACGACCTTCCAGACGACCACGCCATGACACCCACTGGCACCAGGCCAGCCAAGGCAGGTGCGATGCGATTGGTTGGGGACCTGGCCATCTCCCTGCAAAGGGAGGCCCAGGCCACCGGCTGACAGGGCAATCAATCGGGGGGAGAGAGGGGCCTCCACGATCGCCCCAAAGAGGGAGGCCCAGCCTACCTGACTGCGGGCGCTGTGGCGGGTGGGCGGGACCTCCCTCTGCGGGGTGATTGATCGCAGGGCTCCCGGACTGTGAGAGGGCGCAGGCCTGGCTGAGGGACCCCTCCCCTCCACCTCCAGTGCATGAATTTCATGCATCGGGCCTCTAGATTTCATATAAAATTTTTCAATTTACTTTTAAAAATACTGCTCAGATTTTTATTCTGTTTCCAATGTGTGTGACAAAGAGTAATATACAGAGTATGTAGAGAACTCCTATCAATAAGAAACAGCCCTGCCCTGGCCAGTTTGGCTGAGTGGATAGAGCATAGCCCACAGACTGAGGGTCACAGGTTCGATTCAGGTCAAGGGCACGTACCTCAGTTGCAGGCTTGATCCCCAGTCCTGGGCTGTTTCTCCCCTGCTCTTCCACTCTCTCTAATAATCAATAATGGAAAAATATCCTTGGGTAAGGATTAACTAATAAGTATATAAATAAAATTAGAAAAAATGGTTTAAAAAAGAAAAAGCCAGTTATCACATTTTTTTAAATGAGCTAAATATTTTGGGGAAAAATCTAATGAAAGATGGACGTTTTAACCCCGAGGGCGCGAGGCCAGCACAGGCACGTAGCTGAGCGCTACCCAAATTGCTGATCCCCAGAAATGTGAGCAGACACCGCGTTGGTGTTTGGGGTGGTTTGTTATGGGACAGCAGGTAACTGATACCGCCTACCCTGGCTTCCTGCCACGACGGAGCCCTTTCAGGGCCCTGGTTTCATAGCAGGACCGGGCTTCCCGCGGTCTGCTGGCTCCTGCCGCGCCCAGCTGGGCTCTGCCTCCGCTCCCCCGCTTGGCCGATGCTTTGTAGTTCTCACGTGTTTCTGCTCTGAGGAGATGTTTATGTTTTGTTTTGCCTGAAGCTGTCTGTCTTTTTGTCTTCCTCTGTTTATCCTCACCCATCACTGCTGTGTGCTTCAGCACAAGGCGTGTGCTCCTGTGCCGGTGAACGGGGAGCTCTGCCCTCGCTTCATTTTCTGAGATCAAACAATCTATGACTGAGTTTTTGTTTCCTAAGGTCTGACTTATTCCTCAGGGACTCATCGTCTGTCTTTTAATGCTTTGTTCCTTGTTTTTTAAAATCGTTTGTTTCTTTAACTCAGAGCTTTGGCATCTTTAACTGAGGTAGTTGTTCCTGGGTTCTTTGTTTTGATGAGATATTATATGTTACTAGAGGCCCAGTGCATGATTGAATCATGCACGTGTAGGGTCCCCTACACGCTTTCGCTTTTCGCGGTGGAGCTGGGTGCCTGTCTGCTGGTGCACCAGGCCTTTCAGAAGCCTCCGGCTTTGGCGGAGGCTTCTGAAAGGCCTGGTGCCAGAGCAGACAGGCACCCAGCTCCCCCACTTTTGATGGTCCGCGGCTGCTGAGGGGGGCTACCCTGCTGTTGAGAGGCGCAGGGGGTGGGACTCCTGCCCCCTGCATCTCTCAACGGCCGCTGAGGGGGGCTGCCGCGGACACCTGGCTACCCTGCCGTTGAGAGGCGCAGCTGGGTGTCCGTGGCAGGCCCCCTCAGCGGCCGCGGATCTGGCCGTTGAGAGACACAGGGGGCGGGAGTCCCGCCCCCTGCGCCTCTCAACAGCAGGGTAGCCCCCATCAGTGGCAGCGGATCTGTGCCTCTCAATGGCCGGATAGGCCACCCCAAGTCCTGCCCCCCAGCCTCCTGCCGCCCAATTGTGGGCGTAGCGGAGTGATGGTAATTTACATGTTACTCTATTATTAGATAGGATACTTGTCCCACTCCTAGTGTTTCTGGCCCCTATTTATAAACTTCTTAGAAATTTCCGCCTTAAGGCAATTCTAAAGAGTAGAATGTGGACGATATTTCACCAGAATTGGTTGATTTGACACGGCTCTCTCTTTCCTTTCACAATAATTTTTGTTAAGTCCTGGCCTTCTTCTACTTTTCTCCTGACCAAGATGGTGAGGGGAAGGGTTTGTAGGTGTGGCCCGTCTGCGGCTCTGCTCGGCCCAGTGCTGTCTCTGTGGGCCGCGCCGGCTCAGAGGCGGTCGCCGTCTCTCCGTGGCTGTGTCTCGTGCTCGCTGTGGCCGTGCAGCTGGGCCCGGCGTCTCCTGCCATGGGTCATGCAGGGTGTTTGATGCTTATAATGGGATGCTGGACCCCTTTCTAGCCAGATTGCTGCTGGAGAATTCACTCTTTCCCTCCCTCATTTTGGTGAATTTTTTTTTACTATTTTTGCTTCTTTCCGTTTGTTTCCTTAGGTTTAGAGGGATCCTGTGAGCCTGGGTATCCCACCATGAGTCAAAATATGTATTTCTAGTGTCCAAAATATGTCTTTGTATTCTTGTAAGGGCTTTTGTTGGGAACTGTTTGGTGAACAAATCAAATCCTCGTAAACTGCTAAGAGATTGTGTTTGTCACATTCACAGTCTCGTCTCAAGGAATTGGAGCGAGAAGCCCACTTTGTGGCAGGAGAACAGTTCCTCGTAACGAGCAGCGACCAGCTTCGAGAGGTACAGCTGCATCTGGTTCTTACACAACAAACTTCTTATCCAGGGTAAAGGGAGATTTATCCTGAACTTATATTACGTTCACGCTCTCTCACACTGAGAGTCATTCCTTCAAAGCCTTTAAGCCCAAGAAAAGGAGCAAATCAGACTTTCGGCACTCTGCGCACGTGTCGTGGCCTGCTCTGGCCGGGCTGTGGCCCGTCGTGCGATGCTGGTCCCCCGCACACCGGGCCCTCACTGCGTGTCGTCTTCTGTTGAAGATCCTCTTTGGCAAGCTGAAGCTGCACCTGCTGAGCCACACAGAGACGCTTCCCAAGACGGGGCTGCGGGGCCACCTGTCCACCTCCGAAGCCGCGGTAAGGATCAACAACCACCCCCTTCTTTTGAAACAAGAGCATGTCTGCGCCACAGGTGCGTCCCCCCAGACCCGCCCGCTGCCTGTGGCAGGACGGCCGGCACCAGGCCGAGCAGGTGGGGTGGTCACGCTCCTGCCCCAGGGCTGTTGCCTTCTAGTTATGAACCAGGAGCAAGAGCAGCTGGGCCAGTTTCCAGAGCAAACAATTGGCTTGATTCCTGCGAGGGACAGTGGGGAGAAGTTTGCTCTGAAAACCAAATTCTTGACAGCCCAGGCCAGGCCCCCCGTTTCCCTGCCCACAGGAGCCTGGAGACGGGAGGTCCTCCGTCCTCTCCTCTTCCACATTCACTTCAGAACATTCTAGCTGCCCTTCTCTGTGCATTTTAAATTGTTCTTTACTTAATTTATTGGGGTGACTTTAGTTAATAAAATGATACAGCTTTCAGGTGTACTGTGCCATAATGCATCACCTGTTACTGTATTGTGTTCTCCACCCAAGTCAGGTCTCCTTCCATCGCCATTGGTACCCCCCACCCCGCCCTCTTCTACCTCCCCCCTCCCTTCCCTCTGGTCATCGCCACACTGTTGTCTGTAGCAATGAGTTTTGTTTTGTTTTTGGCTTCATTCCTTTACCTTTTTCACTCAGACCCCACCCCCTCTCTACTCTGTCAACCATCAGGCTGTTCTCTGTGTCTATGAGTCTGTTTCTCTTTTGTTTGTTAGTTTATTTTATTCATTAGGTATTTTATTCCACATATAAATGAGATCCTATGGTACTTGTCTTTCTCTGACTGGCTTATTTCACTCAGCATAATGCTCACCAGGTTCATCCATGCTGTCGCAAAGGGTAAGATTTCCTTGGTGGTTATTTTTTACGGCTGAATATTCCATTGTATAAAATGAACCATGGCTTTTTTATCCACTCATCTACTGATGGGCACTTGGGCTGCTTCCATAGCTTGGCTATCTATATATACAAAAGGCTAAGTGTCCATCCTTCCCTCCGACCGGTAGCTATAATGCACAATGACCACCAGGGGGCAGATGTTCTGACCAGTAGCTTTGACAAGCACTGAGCACCAGAGGGCAGATGCTCAGCGCAGGAGCTGCCATGACACGCACTGGCCATTTAAAAATAAATGGCATCATGGACCTGGCCCCAACAAACCAACACGCAGCTTCCCCCAAGAGGGTCACAGGCCCCACCACCACCCTGGAGCGACCCCACCAAATCGCAGCCAACGCTGCCGAGACCCCATGGTACAAAATGCAGCCCACAGCCCAGCCCAGCCCGGAAATGGTCACTGGGCACCAGGTAATGACGTCACGTAGCAACGCCTGGCTTCCTCTCCCTAGCGACTAGCCTCCTTGGAGTTTCTTCAGCTCAGGAACCCGACTTGCTTTATAGCCAGGTGGAAACATTTCACACTTTAACCAAATGTTTGTGAAGCGTTTTCCCATGCCTCATCTCATCTGATCCTCACAGAAGTCCTAGAGTAGGTAGATAGGAGACTCGGTGGAATCCTATTTTCTTTTCATTAGCCGGAAAATTGAGATCTAGAAAGTTTAGAAACTTGACCTGACTGAAAAGAAATGGTGGACCTTGAAAATGACTTCAGGTTTTCTCACTGTGCAGAATATAGTCAGACACTGCTGCAGTTAAATATTTTACCCTTGGTTCTCCCTGCGTGATCTACAATAACAATCTGCTTCGTGTTGATATTTACTGCTGTGTTGCTGACAATTACCTGAAAGAGAAGTTGGGGTGCTTCACTGGGCTGGAAAAAGTTTAGCTACATCAGAAAGCAGGTCTAACTAAGCAAGTTTATCTATATATATAAAAGGCTAAGTTGACTCATGCATGCGTGATACATATAAAGCTCTCGCTGGCGCCAATTGCACGTGTGTGTTTTGATCTGTCATTGTCGGTCGTGAATTTGGTTGACACTTCCATTATAGAGAAAGGGCGAATAGCACTATTAAAATATTTCTTCTCATTAATTTCCTTTCAATGTGCATGAATCCATGTACCAGGACACTAGTTGTAAATAAAGCTGCAATAAACATAGGGGTGCATATATTCTTTCAAATTAGTGTTTAGGGTTTCTTCAGGTATATTTCCAGAAGTGGAGTTGCTGGGTCATAAGACAATTCCATTTTTATTTTTATTTTTTTAATTAATATATTTTTATTTATTTCAGAGAAGAAGGGAGAGGAAGAGAGAGATAGAAACATCAATGATGAGAGAGAATCATTGATCGGCTGCCTCCTGCAGGCCCCACACTGGAGATTGAGTCCGCAACCTGGGCATGTGCCCTGACCAGGAATCAAACTGTGACCTCCTGGTTCATAGGTCGACGCTCAACCACTGAGCCACACCAGCTGGGCAAGACAGTTCCATTTTTAAAAGACAAGGAGTAGCTTGGTTGGGATGTTGTCCCAATACACCAGGGTTGCGGATTCAATCCCTGGTCAGGGCACATCCAAGAATCAACCAAGGAATATATAAGTAAGTGGAACAACAAATCGATGTTTCTCTCTCTCTCTAAAATCAATCAATCAATAAAAATCAAAGGCAGGGAGTGGTGAGGTTCTGCTCTAGGAAAGTGGCGGAGCATAGGCAGATGTTTACAATCCAGGAGGCGGCAGCGCAGAACTGAGGGCAGTGATAGTGCCCACATGTCCCTCTGCTGGGACCCTCTGCTGGGACCCACTGCTGGGACCCTCTGCTGGGACCCCCTGCTGGGACCCCCTGCTGGGACCCCATGCTTGAACCCCCTGCTGGGACCCGCTGATGGGACCCCCTGCTGGGGACCCCCTGCTGGGACCCGCTGCAGAGCCAGCAGTGCTTGCTGTGCCATGTCCAGCCTTTGGCTTAGCAGCAGGGGAGGCTGTGCTTCTAGAGTCCTCCGTGCATATCGCCTCTCCATCGTTTCACTTTCTGCTCATCTCACCTGGCGGACCCCTCGCTTGCTGACTGTCCCCACACCTGGCCCTCGGGGGCTCGGGTGGCCACTGTCGAGTGAGCCAGGGACTGCTGTGGAGCCCGGGTCCCCCGCAGGGACCTGGATTCGCGCTCTTGCGCATGTCTTCCCGCCCCAGCAGATGGCCTGTTCTTCTCCGTGTCCTTGGGAAGCAAGGGCAGTGGCGCCAGCCATGCCACCTGCACAGCCTGGGCCACATTGCTTGACTGCTTTGTGCCTCAGTTTCCTGGTCTGTAGCAGAAGGACTATAAGAGTAACGTCCCTGCTGGAATCTTGTGAGGATTCTGCAACTGTGTGTGTGTGTGTGTGTGTGTGTGTGTGTGTGTGTGTGTGTGTGTGTGTGTGAGAGAGAGAGAGAGAGAGAGAGAGAGGGAGAGAGAGAGAGAGGGAGAGAGAGAGAAACAGTATTTAGGACCATGCCTGACATAAGCTCTCAAAAACCAATAAGTATTGGCTATTATTATGAGCTTCTTCATCCAAAAACTAGAATCATCTTTGATTTTCTTCCAGCCTCACCTGCAGCACATCTTACAATCCCTCTGTGCAAAGTCTGTCTTGAGTTTGCCTCCCTCCCGCCGCCTTCGCTGGCAGCCCCTTCCCCTCTCCACTCACACTCCTCCCGAGCTTCCTGTGCAGCCACTCCCGCCGCTGTCTCACGCCTGCGCTTACTCATCACACCTGGCAGTTAGTCTTCTAAAGTGTTAGACCATGTCACCCCCCGGCTGGGTGGCTAATTGGTTGGAACATCGTCCCATACATCAAAGGCTGTGGGTTCAATGCCCAGTTGGGGCATGTGCGGGAGGCAGCTGATTGAAGTTCCTCACCTCGATGTTTCTCTCTCTCTCTCCTTTCCTCTCTCTCTAAAATCAATAAACAAATTCTTCAATGAAGATTAAAAAAAGAAAAGAACGCCTGGCCAGTGTGGCTCAGTGGTTGAGCCTCGACCTACGAACCAGGAGGTCCCTAGTTCGATTCCTGGTCAAGGGCACATGCCTGGGTTGCAGGCTCGATCCCCAGTCGGGGGAGGGGGAGCGTGCAGGAAGCAGCTGATCAATGATTCTCATCATTGATGTTTCTCTCTCTCTCCCTCTCCCTTCCTCTCAGAAATCAATAAAAATACGTTTTTTAAAAATGAGAGAAACCATGTCACTCCTGGGATGTGAACTGCCAGTGGCTTTCTGTGACACAGAATAAACCCTACCTCTCGAGCGTGGCCCCGCCTGTGGGTCTGGCGCTGCCCCTTCTCTGGCCTCGCTCCTTCCGCACTCAGGGCGCCCCGCCTCCCGCCTCCCGAGCACGCCTGCTGCCCAGGTGTCTGCACAGCGCTGGCCTCCTCCGGAGACTCTGCCCGCAGTTCCCCACGCCTGGCTGCACGCTGTCCACCTCAGCAGGGCTCAGAACCCCTCTGGTCACACAGCACAGCGAGGCCCGCTACAGCCCATTTCTTCACCTTCATTTCCTTTCTGCCTTTCTTTCTATTTTAAATTTTTGACAGTATTACAAATGTCTCCCATTCCCCCCGCGCCCCCCACCCCCGCCGCCGCCTTTGCTCCCCTCTGCCCAGCCCCTCCCTTCTCCCCCCAGGTCTTCACCGCCCTATCCTTCATTTTCCGACACACACTCGCCATTTCCTATAGTTACCGTAGCTGCTTGCTTATTCCACTAGGATGTGGGCGGCCCAGCGCCCAGCCCTCCGCTGGCTGGCTCACTCCATCCCAGAACCAGGCAGCCTGGAGCTGGCGCCGGGTGGCCGAGCTGGTGGCTGTGGTTTGTTCTCCCTCGGCAGCAGGGGGCGGGGCCCAGCTGGAGACCCTGGTGTGGATTTCAGCCGCCTGGTGGCTGAGCAGGAGGGGCAGCGAGCCCAGTTCCAGCAGTGGTGGCACCTGGGAGGCCGCACCTGCTCGGGGTCCTGAGCGGATTCATTCTCCGTCCTGGCACCAGCTGGCAGGGTCGCCCTTCTCTGCTGGTGCCTGTGCTGCTCCGAGACGGCCCACAGCGGAAGGAGGGGAAGTAGCTTCTCCGGTGTAGAGGTGCTTTGTGGACGGAATTAAGACAGTGACCTTAATTTCCCCCAAAACATGAGGGCCCTAAGTCATACTAGCCTTATGTGTTTACCTGGACAAGTCATGCTAGTCTGTGCATTACAAGACATGAGTGTTTTGCCCTGGCTGGCTTGGCTCAGTAGTTAGAGAGAGCGTTGGCCCTTGAACCAAAGGGTCACAAGTTCGATTCCCCGTCAAGGGCACGTTCCTGGGTTGCAGGCCTGATCCCCGCTCGGTCCAGGAGCAGGTGGGAGGCAACCAATCAATGTGTCTCTCTCTCACATTGATGTTTCCCTGTCTCTCTACCCCCTCCTTCCTCCCTTCCACTCTCTCAAAAAAATCAATGGAAAAATACCCTTGGGTGAGGACTAACAAAAACAAACAACAACAAAAGATGAACTTTTACTAGGCAACCCAGGCACAGGTTCTCAATTCAAAATCAAGCCTCCTCTCCACGTCCTCCACCCTCCCTTAGACGTCAGGTAAATGGGCAGCCTGGAAGGTCTGAGTACAGCGCAGCTGTGCCATAGATACGGTGAGGAACGGGAGAGAGGGGGTGCCAATAGGGGGCCGCAGGGAGAGGGGATGAGAAGAGTGTGGGGCCAGGAGCCGGCGGGAGTGTTTGATGGAGCCCGTGGAGCAGCGGGCGCTGCGGCCTCTGCTCGGATCATTGACTAACTCCGGTCCGGCTTTATCCAGGTTAGGAGATCAAACACTTCATTCTTTTCAAAGTTCTCAGGGCCTCTTCTCGATACACAGGCAGACGGCGCTCAGAAAGCTCTCTTGCGAGTCAGGTATCAGGGTGAGGAGAGCGAGTTGATCTGAAGCAGTGTTTTTGGCTGAGTATTTTCATGCACTTTCATCTCCCCTAGGAATAGATTTTCTAAGAAAAGGGCAGCTGGGTTATACTGAGTCGGGACCCGCCCCGGCAGTGCCAGCTCCCAGTGCTGTTCATGTCCCTCCGTCAGTCGTCCTGCGAGACACACTTCCGGGGCCCACACACTACAATAGTCAGAGCACCAGTCCCCAGACTAGTTCACAGGTTCAAAATGATCCTCATTGAAACCTTGGCAGACATTTTTTGTAGAAATCGGCAAGCTGATTCCCAAATTTGAAGAGAAATGCAAAAACTAGGAATCGAGATAATCTTGGGAGATAAAGCACTATTGGAAGATCGAGTCTGTTGGACAGCAAGACTAACCACAAAGCAATAGAAATTACCAGGAATTAATCTGTACAATGTGGTGTCGGTTCAAGGATAAACGAACAGACCTTTGGGTGGGGTGGAGAAGCCACGAGCAGGCCTCCCTGGGCGTGTGTGAAACCCCTGACCTCTCAGAGGCTGGGCTGCGAAGCCGTGAGCAGTAGGTTGGCGGCATAAAGGATCAGGGGCCGGTGCCTCTGGGCCCTACTTCACATCCTACACAGAAATAAATGCCAAGGGAATTGTATAGCCACATACAGGAGGCACAGCAGTAAAGACTGTAGAAGACGCCACAGAGAATATCTTCACGACCTTGATGTAGCCAGGCATTCTGAGACCGGACACAAAATGCATAACCATGAAGAAAGAGGTTGAGACATTGGACGACCGTGAAATGAAGAACCTCTGTCCATGAAAAGGCGCCACTGCCCAGTGAGAAGGCAAGCCTTCCAGGGAGACGGCGTTTCCCGTTCATATGGAAGGAAGCCCGTCCCGGCAGACGAGTGCCCACACATCCAGGAGAAGCAGACACAACAGTTTCCCAGGGGCCAAGGTCACGCACAGGGTCAACAGCAAAAGATACACACTCAGTCAGTACACACTACATGCTGTTCAGCCGCCTCGGTCACTGGGGCATACACGCTAGCAGCCCAGGGAGACATCGCTCACTTTACCAGGACGGCGGGGATGCGGGCAGGGCAGCACTGTTACCAGAGACGCGGGCACGGGCTCCCGGGTGCTGATGACCTGCTGGACGGTCCCTGCTGCGGGCGGCCTGGCACCCGGCCACCTCACGCCTCCTTGTGTGTACACTCAACAGCTGCGGGCGCCGTTCCCAAAACTGTACCGTGTGTCTACCGCGGCCTGGTGCGGAAAACCACACATCCGTCCATGGTGGAGGGAGAAGTATTGACCTGCCTTCAAACAAATCTGCATTACATGTCCATGGCATAGTCTTCCACGGCGACATGGGTGAGCCATCAGCCATCACGCTGGCCACAGAAGCCACACAGAGAGAACCTGCCCTGTGGAACAGTGGTCTGGAGGGTAGAGGCCAGGCTGGTGGGGGCAGGGCCTGAGTGCTCCCTCTGGGCGAGCCCAGGCGTGTTCACTTTGTGATACTTTAACAAATCGTGTTCTTAGGAGCTTGTACTCTGCTGTATGTTATATTTCGACTTTTTAAAATTAATTTGAAAATCCTTAATCATGTTCCGACGTTACCTCCCTGACTTCATGCCCAGCTCTCTGCGATTCAGGTGTCGGCTGCTCCTGAACGATCAAGTTACACGTTTGTAGGCATTTCCCCGCTTCTCTCTGCCATGAGGGAGAATCACTGATCCGCTGCCTCTTGCACGCCCTCCACTGGGGATGGAGCCCGCAACCCAGGCAAATGCCTTTAACCAGAATCGAACCCGGGACCCTTCTGTCCCCAGGCCAACGCTCTATCCACTGAGTCAAACCAGCCAGGGCTGCCATGTGGTATTTTTTAAATAATTTTTAGAGAGAGAGAGAATGAGAGAGACATGGATGTGAGAGAGCAGCATCCGTCAGTTGCCTCCCATACACAGCTGGACCAGGATAGAACCCGGTTTGTGCCCAGACCCGGAATCACCGCCGCCTTTTGGTGCCAGGACGACACTCCAAGCAGCTGAGCCACACCAGCCATGTGGTGTCCCACACGCCCTGGCTGTAGAGTCACTCATCGAAACCTCATCCCGCTCACCGTCGTGCCTTTAGCGCCCTGAGGACAGCAGCGATCTTGTAAGGGACTGTGGTGGGGCGCCTGCTAAGCTGAGTTGCTTATGAATCTTCATTTTGGAAAATATGCTCAATGGAGACCATTTTCTTATTAGGACTTTCTCTGGCTAAAAATAAGTGTTTGAAATGTTAAACTTCAATAGATGACTATATTAATAATATTTACTCTCATTTTTTAGTTAAATGCTCTGCAAACCCTCCATCCATTACCCAAGATCATTTTGGAATATAGGCAGGTAAGTTCGTGTTTTAATCAGTTGGTGACGAAGGGGAAGCTTATGGCACCGGCTCTGTTGAGGGAAATCCGTAGTCGCGGAGGCAGCCCCGATGAGGCCCTGAAGGGGATGTGGTGGTTCAGGATGACCTGTGTTCGCACTGCTCGCCGGCACCCTGCCGTGGTGTCCCCGCCTACAGCCAGCCCTTCTCAGCACTGGGGGCTGGGAACACACGGAAGGAGGGGTTGGCATGTCTGTGGCAGGGTGACGTGCCCCCCGTCAGTCCCGCGTGTGGAAGCCGCCTCCGTGCCCGGGGCAGCCGGGTGCGTGGCTCCACGGCGGCGTTTCACCTCTGCGTTCACGTTCGCGGGTCACTGACACACCCCTTCCCTCCCAGCCGCGCTGGTGCTCTCTGCCCCGCACCTGCAGCACTTCTGTTCTTGAACCACATGTTGCACTCACGTTGCTAGTCCATCGGGGTTTTTCTGTTCATTATTTTTTTAAAATAGATTTTTATTGATTTCAGAGAGGAAAGGAGAGGGAGAGAGATAGAAACATCAAAGGTGAGAGGGAATCATTGATCGGTGGCCTCCTGCATGCCCCTGGCCCATAGGTTGACGCTCAACCACTGAGCCACGCCCGCCGGGCGGTACCACCATTTTTTTTACTTACTGAGCCTGTGGCCTGCTGTCTGCCAGGGCTGGGCAGCTGCTAGAGAGCATGTGGTCGCAACTGCCCTTGTCCTTGAAGTAAGGGAAGGACGGAAGGAGGACTGAGAGGGCACCACGGGGCACGGGAGGCGGGCGGGAGCGCACCTGATCCTCATCACTTCCTGTGAGAGCAGGCTCCAGAATAACAAATACCTATAGAAGGGGGGCCCCCTTCTCGGCAGGTCACTGTGGTTTAATTCTGGCCACAGGCCACTCCCGGGTCCTGGGTCGTCTCGGTGGCATTGGCGGTGGGTGCCCAGTACTGGGTGGCACACGGCGCTCGCTCCTGCTTAACTACTTCCACCAAGAAGGTGGCGCTTCCTGTCTCTGTAACAGGTTCACAAGATCAAGTCAACCTTCGTGGACGGGCTGCTCGCCTGCGTGAGAGAGGTACCGGGGCTGGAGCGTGAAGAATGTGGGTACCTGTGAGTTCAGATGGACTAGAAGTCCTTGAAGTCGGGCTGATGGTGAAATAGGCTAATACACTGGAGTGTGAGCCGCGATTGTGCGGGGACTCAGGCCTCTTTAGAAGGCACTGCTCCCAGGAGCGGGCCCAGGAGGCCCGGCTGCCAGCCCCGCGCTCACCCACCTGCGGCTGCAGCTCGCTTCGCGGCCCCTTCCTGGAGGCCTGCACTCAGAGACGTCCTGCCACTCCTCTGAGGACACACAGCTCCTGCGGGATGCACAGCCCCCCTTTTCCTGCTGCAGTTTCCCCGCGGGCGAGGGGACATCTTGCCCACCCGACCACAGTGACCACAGTCGGCAGCGTCTGACCCCAGGAGTCGGGGCGGGCGAGGGCCTCTGTGGGAGCAGGGAGTGCTGTCTGCAGGGGAGGGACCGAAGGGCGCAGCGCGCACTCGACTTCACGTGGCATTGCCAGGGCTCACCCCGATTCCTTCTGGTAAAGGGCTCCATCTCCTCCACGTGGAACCAGACAGGGACGGTGACCGGAAGGCTCTCCGCCAAGCAGCCGGTAGGTTCGCTCCTTGCCAAACACCAGTTTCTGTTCCTAAGAGGGCCCCCGGATGACAGAGTGATGTGTTTACTGCCCCCATACGCTTAGAGCGGATGTTCTTCTGTTTCTTCACTCAGCTAATGTTTATTTAGCACCTACTGTGTGTTGGGAACCCAGTGGGGGACAAGACACGAGGTCGTTCTGTCGTGAAGTGTTGAGCTAGTGAGGGGCTCTCCCGCCCAGAGAGTCATTCTCTCGGACACCCCGTCCCACCCCCCTCGTTCTCAGGTTTGTACTGACCAGGTGGCTCCTGGTTCCCAGGAACGGGCTGAAGTAGCTGATGCGCTGAGGCCCCACCCACCTTGGGGTGCAAGGCTGCCTCTGAGGGAGAGCTACAGATGCGCCTGGATTGGGGTGCAGACTTAGTAACACTGAAAGCAATTCTCTGTTTAAATGGTTTTATGTCTTTGAATTAAAGACAGCTCGTTACTGATTTCTCATTACAGGAAGTTCCTTGGGTACAGAAGAGAAATGTAGAAAAAACTGGCGAAAAGCCCTCGCGTCCCACCCGCAGAGTTAGCTGTGGTTGCCTTTTGGTGTCTGTCCTTCCAAGATCTTTGCTAAGCACATGTATTTATAAAATATAACTTTTCTACAAAAATAAAACTATGCTTTGCCCTTGCCTGTTTGGCTCAGTGGAGAGAGCGTCGGCCTGCGGACCAGAGGGTCCTGGGTTCGATTCCGGTCAAGGGCACGTACCTCGGTGGCAGGCTCCTCCCCGGCCTGGGCTCTGGTTGGGGCTCATGCAGGAGGCAACCAATCAATATTTCTTTCACATCTATGTTTCTCTCTGTCTTTCCCCCTCTCTTCCACTCTCTCTAAAAATAATAATAAATAAATAATCCTTATAATAAAAGCCTAATATGCAAATCTACCAGGGGGGTAGATGCTCAATGCAGGAGCTGCCCCAAGCCTGCAGGCCCCAGGCCAACCAAGGCGGGTGCCAGCGGGGGCCCCCCTGATCGACCCGCCAGTCACCACGCAGATCAGCCCTGATCACTGGCCAGGCCCCAGGACCCTACCTGTGCATGAATTTCATGCACTGGGCCCCTAGTAAAAAATAAAACTATGCTTTTAATTTTATTTAAGAAGTCTTGATATTATATACCAATATTTACCTGGATCTATATTTAAATTTAATTAATTGAATTATTTAAGAATATATCAAATATGTGAATTATTTCAATATACACTTTAACATGACTGGGGTGGCTCAGTGGTTGAGCATTGACCTATGAACCAGGGGGTCACGGTTCAATTCCTGGTCAGGGCACATGCCTGGCCTGTGGGCTCGATCCCCAGTGTGGGATGTGCAGGAGGCAGCCGATCAATGATTCTCTCTCATCATTGATGTTTCCATCTCTCTCTCCCTCTCCCTTCCTCTCTGAAATGAATAAAAATAAATATGCACTATAGAATATACACACATGAATACATGTTCCTGGTAAAGAAATTCAGGTGATGTGGAGGGTTATAAAGTGGAAGCGTGAGCCCTTCCCGTTGTAGTGTACGTGTCTGTCCCACGGGTCCCCTCGGTGCACGGTCTGGACTGCGTCCTGCCAGGCCAGCACCTGGGACTGGGCAGGCTGACCCTGGGCGCTGCCGGAGCGGTGGCTGTGGGTGCAGGACGCCCTCTGAGGACGCCCTCTGAGGACTCTCGAGTCACCGGCTGGGTGTTGAGCCTCGAACCCATTCTTGAAGGGTCTTATTTTGGACATCCCACTTTAGAGAGCTCTTCTGTGGCCTTCATCCTGCTGGCTGGTGCCAGCACTAACACTGGTACTAATGCTAATGCTAATTCTAACCAACACGACCTCATCCGGAAGGTGCGTCCGCTGCCCCTCAGTCAACCTCTCGGCCTGCTAAGCCCGCCACACCCTTTCTCTTGGTTGATGCCACATCTCTTCGAGGAGTTATCCAGGAATTCTACTGGGAAAACTGACTTTTCGATACTGTTATAAATTGTTTCAGTTCCCAAGTGTTCATTGCTAGTATATAGATATGCAATTGATTTTTAAATGTTTTTATTGTTTTTAGCCGAAACCGGTTTGACTCAGTGGCTAGAGCATCGGTCTGTGGACTGAAAGGTCCCAGGTTCGATTCCGGTCAAGGGCATGTACATTGGTTGCGGGCACATCCCCGGTGGGGGGTGTGCAGGAGGCAGCTGGTCGATGTATCTCTCTCATCAATGTTTCTAGCTCTCTATCCCTCTCCCTTTCTCTCTGTGAAAAATCAATAAAATATATTAAAAAAAATAAATGTTTTTATTGTTTAACTATATTTTTATCGATTTGGGAGTGGCAGAGAGAGAGAGAAACATCAATGATGAGAGAGAATCACGGATCGGCTGCCTCCTGCACGCTCCACGCTGGGGATCGAGCCTGCAGCCCAGGCCTGTGCCCTGTCGGAGAATTGAACTAGGGACCTTTTAGTTCATAGGTCAATGCTCAACCACTGGGCCACACTGGCTGGGCTACAGCTGATTTTTATATTTTGATTTTGCATCCTGCAACCTTAGTTCTATTAACTTTGTTGCAGATTCCATCTGGTTTTCGATACAGATTATCATGTCATATATAAAGAAAGTCTTAGTTCTTCCTTTCCAATACGGATTCCTTTTCTTTCTATTTCTTGCTTGATTATACTAACCAGAACACTCTGTACCATGTTGAACAGAAGTGGTGAGAGCAGACATCTTGTCCTGTTGCTGATGTTAGAGGAAAACACTCGGTTTCACTGGTAAGAATGCTGTAGCTGTAGGTTTTACATAAGTACCCTAACCAGCTTCAGAATGTTCTCTTCAAAGAACAACTTGCTGAGTTTTTATCTAGAAACTGGATTTTGTAAAAAAAAAAAAAAAAAAAAAAAAAATTGCATCTATTAAGATGATCATGTGGTTTTTTTCTTCTTAATTTTGTTAATATAATGGATTACACCAATAGATTTTCCAATGTTAAACCAACCCTGCAGTCCTGAAATAAAGCTTATTTGGTCTTGATGTATGTATTGTGTGTGTGTGTGTGTATAATACCCTTTATATGTATCTATATATCCTTTATATACACTGAGTGGCCAGATTATTATGATCTCTGAACCCATAATAACCTGGCCACTCGGTGTATGTAATTGGATTAGATTCAGTAAAATTTTGTATAGGATCTTTGCATCTGTTGTTGTTGTTGTTGTTGTTTTAAAAATATATACTTTTATTGATTTCAGAGAGGAAGGGAGAGGGAGAGAGAAACGTCAATGATGAGAGAGAATCATTGATCGGTTGCCTCCTGCAGGCCCCCCATGAGGATCGACCCTGCAACCTGGGCATGTGCCTTTGACTGGAATTGAACCTGGACCCTTCAGTCCTCAGGCTGATGCTCTATCCACTGAGCCAAATCGGCCAGGGCTCTCTGTATCTGTTTTAATGATGGATATCATTGAGTAGTTTTCGTTTATTGTAATGTTGTCTGGTCTTGGTACCAGGATAATGCTAACCTCAAATAATGAATTCAAAGTATTCCCTCCTCTTCAGGTTTCTGGAAGAATTTGTATAGAATTATTTTTTCCCCTCCTTATTAATGGAATTCATTATTGAAGGCACCTGAGCCCAGAAGTTTCTTTATGGGAAGATATTTAATCACAAATCAAATTTCTTCAATAGATATAGGGCTACTCAGGTTATCTATTTCTTCTTGAGAGAATTTGATAGTTTGTGTCTTTCAAGGAATTTGTCCATTTCATCTAAATTGTTAATTTATGGGTATAAAGTGGTTCATAGCATTCCTTTATTCTTCTCATATGTGTAGTGAGGTCTCCTCTCATTGCTGACATGGGTAATTTGTGTCTTCTCACTTTCCCCCCATGATCAGGTTTTGGTTTCGTTGATTTTTCTCTCTACTTTTGTTTTTGTTTTTATTGACTTATGCTTTGATGTTTGTCATTTCCTTTCTTCTGCTTACTTTGGGTTTAATCTGCTCTCCCTTTTATAGTTTCTTAAGGTAGAAACTGAATTTATTGATTTGAAGCCTTTCTTTTTTTATTTACAGCCACTCAGTGCAATATATGTGTCCCCACGTACTTCTTTCTGGTATTCAGTAAATGCTGTATGTTGTATTTTCATTTTCATTCAGTTCAAAAAATGAGTGCACTGGCCAGGGAGCTCAATTGGTTAGAGCAGGGGTCCTCAAACTTTTTAAACAGGGGGCCAGTTCACTGTCCCTCAGACTGCTGGAGGGCCGGACTATAGTTTAAAAAAAACTATGAACAAATTCCTATGCACACTGCACATATCTTATTTTGAAGTAAAAAAACAAAACGGCAAAAACACCTGCATGTGGCCCACGGGCCGTAGTTTGAGGACGCCTGGGTTAGAGCGTCGTCCCGATTCCAAAGTTGCAGGCTCCATCCCTGGTCAGGGCACATACAAGAAGCAGCGAATGAATCCATAAATAAGTGGAACAACAAATCAGTCTTTCTCTCTTCCTCCCTCCCTTCATCTCTCTCTAAAATCAATCAATAAATGAAACATTTAGAAAAACTACCTAGTAACGCTTTCTATGTCTTTTTTTACTTATGGATTATTTATAAGTTTGTTATTCAGTTTCTAAGTATCTTTCTGTTACTGATTTCTAATTTAATTCCATGGAGGTCACAGAATATACTTTGTAGGACTCAATCCTTTTAAATTACACTTGCTTTATGGCCCATAAAATGGTCTGTCTTGATGACCGTACCTGAAAAGCAGGTGCATTCCATCGTGCGGTGGAATGGCCTACAAGTTCCAGTCAGGTCAGCGTGGTTGATAGTGGGTCTTCGTTTCTCAAATCCTTGCCAGCTTCCTGTCTGCTCAGGTGCTAAACTCTTCAACCGCAGCACGAAGTTTCCTTCTCCTTGCCGTCGTCGCTCTTCCATCTCCTTGTCGTTTTTCCTTCGTGTGTTTGAAGCTCTTTTATTAGGGGCAGCAATGGTAAGGATTGTTAGATCCTCCTGAGGAATTTACCCGTTATTTCTGTGAAATGACCTTTTTATTTAAAAATATATATATTGATTGATTTCAGAGAGGAAGGGAGAGGGAGAGAGAGAAACATCAGTGATGAGAGAGAATCATCGATCGGCTGCCTCCTGCACACCCCATCCTGGGGATCGAGCCCACAACCTGGGCATGTGCCCTTGGCTGGAATAGAACCAGGACCCTTCAGTCCCCAGGCCAACGCTCTATCCACTGAGCCAGACCGGCCAGGGCCACTTTATATTTCTTATGGTGTGGGGCTGCTGGTGGTGAATTCTTTCAGCTTCTGTAGGTCCAAAAATGTCTTTATCGCACCTTTGGTTTTAGGAGTTATTTTTATGAGGTGTGAAGTTCTCAGTTGGAAGTTTTTTCCGTCAGTACTTTAAAGAGGTTACTCTCTCCTCACATTGTTTCTTATAAGAACTACTGTCGTCATTATCTATGTTTCTCTCTACATAATGTGTCTTCTGGCTGTTGTTTGCTTTTTCTTATAATCGCTAGTTTTGAAGATGCTGATTATGATGTCCCTTGGTGTAATATTTTTCTTCCTCCTGTGTTCGGGGTGCGTTTTTATTGTTCGGTTCTTCCTCTCCTCCCCTCTCCTTGGGAACACCACTCTGATTGCATGTGCTCGGTCATTTGAGCTTGTCCCGTAGCTCTCTGAAATTCACTTCTCTTCTCTTCCTTGGGTATTTTTCCGTTTTAATTTGGATCATTTCAATTACTATGTCCTGTGGCTCACTCATCTTTTGTCACCTCAGACCTGATGTTAATCCGCAGAGTGTATTTTTCATATTAAACATTACAGTTTTCATTTCTAGACATTCAGTTTGTATCTTTTTTATGTCATTCATAGCTCTATTTAATTGTTCAGTATATTGAATGCAGTTATGGTAACTGTTTTACTGTCCTTGTCTGTCATTTCAACATCTGTGTCCAGCCCTGGCTGGTTTGGCTCAGTGGATAGAGCGTCGGCCTGCGGACTGAAGGGTCCTGGGTTCGATTCCCGTCAAGGGCACGTACCTCGGTTGCAGGCTCCCAGCCCTGGTCAGGGGCATGGATCCTGGTCGGGGGCATGCCGGAGGCAACCAATCGATGTGTCTCTCTCACATCAATGTTTCTCTCTGTCTCTCCCTCTCCCTTCACTCTCTCTAAAAGTCAATGGAAAAAATATCCTCGGGTGAGGATTAAAATGAGAAAAACAAGCAAAAACCGTCTGTGTCCAGTGTACGTTAGTAGGTGGTGACTCCCCTGCTCCTGTGCAGGCTTGGTCATCTTCGTTTGGATGCCAGCACGGTGAAGTGTAGGGCGTTGGGGAGTGGGCCTCGTGGGGTTCCTGTAACTGTTCCGGAGTGCTCCTGGGACGAACTACGTGTCTCGGGAACAGTGCACTGCTTCCTGGTCTGCTTTCATGCTGTCCGAGGCAGGGCCAGAGAAGTGCGGCATCTAGCGCTGGCCCGCTCCTCCCCACTCCCGACGACAGGCCTGCCTGCGCCTTCTGCCTCTTGCCCCAGGAATTGTGAGTTTTCCAGGAATGGCGCCGGGACAGGAGCGGCTCCTGGCCCTGGCCGAGTGTCCTGCGCCGTGTCCTGTCCTGCGGACGGCTCTCCCAGCCTGGGAAGTTCCCTCAGTGCGGGCGCTGGTCGTTCTCTGCTGGGCACTCAGCCCCGCTGCGCTCAGGATGGGGGACCCCATAGGTGGCCTGGTTTCCTCACTGGCAGGTGGGAGCACTTCCTTTTCACCGGTGTGCTTTCCAGCTGCAAGTCGCAGCTCCCACCGAACAATGTTCAAGCCAGCTGGAACCCGCGTTCTCCGCCCCTGAGCACCGGAGCTCCGTAATCACACTGGCTTCCTCAGAACCTCGGTCCGTGTCCTTTTCAGGAAGCCTAGGCTCCTCCATCCCCACGCTCATCGCCATGTGCTCATGCCGCACCAGACCAAACTTCCTGCCCGCTTCACTGCGACCTCCCGGCCTGGCTCTGTGCCTGAACATGGCGGGAACTGAGCACTTCTTACTTATTTGTTTTAAAATACGTTTTTGTTGCCCTAACCGGTGTGGCTCAGTGGATAGAGCATCGGCCTGCGGACTCAAGGGTCCCAGGTTCGATTCCGGTCAAGGGCATGTACCTTGGTTGAGGGCACATCCCAGTGGGGGGTATGCAGGAGGCAGCTGATGGATGTTTCTCTCTCATCAATGTTTCTAACTCTCTACCCCTCTTCCTTCCTCTCTGTAAAAAATCAATAAAATATATATTTTTAAAAACCCAGGCATGTGCCCTGCCCGGGAATTGAACCTGTGGCCTCTTGGATCCTGGGTTGACGCTTAACCACTGAGCTGCGCCGGCCAGGCGGTACCGAGTACTTCTTGGCTGAGAACCCGGATGTGTGACCCCCTCTTGGTGGTCTCTGTGCGTCAGGTCCTCTGGCGGGACCATCGTCCCGCGGCGGCGTGTGGGCAGCTGGTGCTCTCCCCCAGGAAGGGAGGGTCGGGGGGTTAGTTTGTCTCACGCGCCTCTCCCCTGACGCAGATGCCTGGGCTCAGCCCTCAGTCCTGCTGGGGCCGCCCTCCAGGCTCTCAGACTTCGCCAGAGCCTTCTCCTGGAAGCGCCCCATGGCGACCTTTGCTCTCCAAGCCTCGCCAGGAGCCACATTCTTACCCCCGTCACCCAATACCCTTTATCAGGCGGCGTTGGGTGTCTCGCTCGTGTTTCCGCGGGGACAGGCTGCTTTTGTCCGTGTCCTCGTTTCACTGCGACCCCCGTGACCCTGCTCAGCACTGGTCAACATCAAGACATTCAGAGTGGCTGACCCTTCACCTCGTGGTTGTACGAATTCTTTAGTAAGAGGCCTCCTCTCCCTTCTAGGTTAGTTTGTGTGTTTCTTTCCATTTTTAATGTTACGGTTTAAAGTGTGTTGATCGGGAATGTTAAAACCCACGCGTTATGTAGCGGGGAATCTTGCTTTGTGAGTGTTTCCCCTCGACGTTTTCTTCACTTTTCTAACTGCATGGGGATATTTTGTTAGCGTTTGTACTAGCTCTTTGGTACCTGACCGCGTTGGAGCCAAGTTAAGATGCTGTCACGTCGTGGGTAATGCTGTCATGTGATTTATGATGGCTGACCCTTCGTGCTTTCCCTCACCTTCAAGCCGTTGCTCTATCACGCCTGGAGCCTCGAGCCATCTCCCTCCAGCCCAGCCTCTGTCTGGTAGCTGCTGGTTGATTTCACCTCCGCAGACCTGTCTGTCACAAGCCTGTCTGAGCCCGTCCTCCCTCCCAAAGCTCAGCTCCACGTCCTCTTCCTGGGAAAATGGTATGGAGCCCACACGCTACCCAGTGTGTGTCCATCACCTGCTCAAAAGCTTAGACGCCCAGCGCGGGGCTCAGTGGTTGAGTGTCGACCTGTGAGCTAGGAGGTCACGGTTCGATGCCCCGTCAGGGCATGTGCCCAGGGTTGTGGGCTCGACCCCCAGTGGGGGTTGTGCAGGAGGCAGCTGATCCATGATTCTATCTCATCATTGATGTTTTTCTCTCCCTCTCCCTTCCTCTCTGAAATCAATAAAAATATATTTTTTTAAAACTTAAACATTGCTTGGTACCTTCAAAGCCCCTGCTCATCTGTTCCCAAGTGTGTTCTTCTCACACTGCTTCCCTCTCATCCCAAACTCAGTGTTGATCATCCATCTTGACATATTCCTTAAGTGACAGGTGGGATTTTGTGCTGCTTTCACACTTGACGTCCATGGTGTCTTGTTGTACTCGTACTTAAGCAGCTTGCTGTCTTCATCAACATTACGTTTGGAAATGACCCGTGCCCACAAGTAGCGCTAGTTCACTTACCTCGGCGACTACAGCATTTCATGGTGTAAGTGCACTGGGCGTGTTCTCCTTCCTCTATGAGAAGCAGTCTGCAAGGAGCAACAGTGCCGCGAGGAGCACTCGGGCGTGTCCCCAGCGTGGCCTGGCCGTGGGCAGGTGAGGAGGACCTAGGCGTGTCCCCAGCGTGGCCTGGTCGTGGGCAGGTGAGGAGGACCTAGGCGTGTCCCCAGCGTGGCCTGGCCGTGGGCAGGTGAGGAGGACCTAGGCGTGTCCCCAGCGTGGCCTGGCGGTGAGGAGGACCTAGGCCGTGGCCTGGTCAGGTGAGGAGGACCTAGGCGGTCCCCAGCGTGGCCCAGCGTGGGAGGACCTGGCCCCAGCGTGGCCTGGCCGTGGGCGGGTAAGGAGGACCTGGGCGTGTCCCCAGCGTGGCCTGGCTGTGGGCGGGTGGCGCTCAGCCCCCGACAGCACAGGTGCTCTCCACAGGGGCCACGTGCCCTCCCCTGCAGCGCCCCTCGGCTCTCGCTGCCCCAAGCGTGCCAGGGCGTTTTACGTGTTGCTAGTTGGATGAGTGGGAATGCCTACCTTCATGTGGTTGGATTTGCCTGTTTAATCCCTAACGGGGCAAATTCATTTTCATCTGGTCATTTGTGTTTCTCCAGTGACGTGCCTGTTTGTCTCCTTTGCCCGTTTTCACGTTAGTGGTCTGTCTTTTGTTAACTTGTGAATATTCTTTATATATTACGGACACTATCCTTTTGTTTGCTTATATCAATGCCTCCTCCCAGCCTCTGGCCAGTGTTCGGGTTTCCTTCCACGTTGTATTCTGTCTCTCGGTCGCAGAGGCTTTCTGCTTTACTATCGCCACGTGTGTCATCTTTCTTTATGGCCTGTGCTCCTTTGTGTCTTGTTCAAGGAACTTCTCCTCCCATGGAAATCATAGACACTCTAGTTCCCTTGTAATGGTTTAGAGTTTTGCTTTGTACTTGGGGTTTGTAATCCCCCTTGAATTGGCCTGTATGTAGATGGGCGGCAGTGCGGTGAGGGGTTCCCATTTGGATGGCCGCTTGCTGTGACTAAGTCATTTGTAAGCCTCCGTCATAGACGAGTTCGGATGAACGCGTGGCCTGTGTCCAGGCACCCCGCTCTGTGCCCTGGTTTACTCGTCCTCCCTCACCGTCTTCATCTGTGGCAGCTTCATTGCAGCTGTGCATTCATCCCCGCGTGACCTGTCACATCCGCCTGCTCCGTGATCGCCTTCCTTCTGCCGTAGCTCCCGGAGCCGCTGCAGCGGTCTGTCCCAGGAGTGAGCAGCATCTGCCACGTGACACGCGGTCACTGAGTGTTCTCGAGGAAGGAAGAAGATTGGAGGCTTAAACCTGACCCAGCGGGTGTGAAATACAGCTCATGCGTTATTGGGAGGAAACGTGAGGCCATGGTATGCAGTGTTAGTTCTTACAACTGTCTTCGTTTGGTAAAGGAATTGCCTCCAGCGGTTTATGTGTACGTCACAGTCCATTGTTGGAGGCTGAGTGTGTGCGTTTGATCTGGTGGCTAAGTCACACGGCCGGCCCAGCTTGTGCCCCCCCGCCCCTCCGCCCCTCAGCTCTCTGCCTCAGCGTCCCGGCAGGTCTTGGGGATACCTCCTTTGTTCCTCTCCAGCGGAGATGAACATGTCTCTCCACGCAGCTTCCCAAAGCGTAGGAGGAGGCCCTCACAGGCCCGGTTCCGATCTTCAGGGGGATCGTTGAGCCTTCGCCTTGAGGATGGTGTGACTCTAGGTTTGCTGCCCTCTCGTCATCCCACTGGGCCGCCCCCTGCTCCTGCTTTGCCTAGCGGCTTTCCTCCTGAATGGACACTTGGTCTTGTCGGGTGCTTTTCTGCATCTATCGAGGTGACCGCGTGAACGTTCTTTCCTCTGTTTAGCTGGAGAACAACGTTGGTTGGTTTTTCAAATGCCGACCCAGCCCCGGCTGGGCTGTGGGCTAAATCCCCTCCATCGTGCTGGGCTGTTCCTGCTGCTGGCTTTGAGGGCTGATACTTCGTTTAGGATCGCTTGTGTCTGTGTTCCTGGGGGACACTGGTCTGCAGTTTCTGGAAATGTTTTTGTCTGCGTTTGCTATTAGGGTGTTGCTGGCCTCACAAAATGACTTAGGAAGAATTTCCTCCTCGTTTGTTTTCTGGTAGCGATGATGTAGAATAAGTATTATTTATTCCTTACGTCTGTGGTAAAATTCACCATTAAATCTATCTGGGCCTGGGGTTTGGGTGTTTTGTTTGTTCGTCTGTTTTTGGTGGGAAGGTTCTAAACTGCAAACTCAATTTTTTGTAGCAGATGGAGGTTATTCGGATTTTCTATTTCTTTCTGAGTGAATTTGAGCAGCTTGTGTCTTTCAAGGAAGTGCCCCTTCATCTAAGCTGTTGAACTTACGGGTAATCATGGCTCATAGTATTGCTTTATTATCCTTCATGTCTGTGAGACATATAGTAATATCCTCTTTTATTCCTGTAATTGATCATTTTTACCTTCTTTTTCCTTTTTCTTTTTTAAAGGTTTTTTTATTGATTTTTTTTTTTTTTTTTTTTTTAGAGAGACAGGAAGGGAGAGAGAAACATCAATGAGGAGAGAATCACTGAGCAGCTGCCTCGGGCACGCCCCTTACTGGGGATCGAGCTCGCAACCTGGCCTGTGCCCTGACCAGGAATCACCCGGAACCCTTTGGTGCACAGGGTGGTGCCCAACCCCCTGAACCACACTGGCCGGCCATTGGCCTTCTTTCGGAGCAGGTCTGCTGAGGGCAGGTTCTCTTCATGTTAGTCATTCAGGAATGTCTCCCATTTACCTGCATTCCTGGAGCATAAAGTTTGCGAAGAGAACGTTCTGGTTGATAGTTCCTTCTCCCCGCGGGAGCTCGCCCACGTCTGCTGAGCCGCTGCCACGCACGGGAGGCCCGCATTGCTGTGCCCGTTGCTCTGGCTGCTTTCAAGGTTGCTTTTCATCTCTGGTGTCAGCAGTATGACTGTGGTGCTGCCGGGCCCGAGTTTCTTTAATCAATTATGCTTGGGTTTTCAGCTTCTTGAATCTGAAAAATGTGTCTTTCACTAAATTTGGGATATTCTGAGCCATTATTTCTTTAAGTACTTTTTTTCTGCACAAATGTGTTTTTCTCCCTCACGGGCTGAACTGGTGCGCGGCTGTTCTCTTGTTAGCAGCCCACAGGCCCCGGAGCGCTGCCCCTTTCCCCCCAGTATTTCTCCTCCCCTTTAATTGGGTAGGTTCTGTTGATCTCACTTCAGCTTCACTGGCTCTTTCTTTCTTTTCAAAAAACTTTTTAAAATTGACTTTAAAGAGAGGGGGTGGGGAGGAGAGGTGTGCTGTCCCGCTTATTTACAGCGTCATTGGCTGATTCTCGTCTGTGTCCGGCCAGGGGTGGAGCTTACAGCCTTGGAGCATCAGGACGAGGCTCTACCACGGAGCCACCGGCCAGGGAAAGGGCTCTTGTCTTCTGTCGTCTCTGTTCTATTAGGAGCTTAGCGTGTAAATATTTGGCGTTTTTTTAATATCATGTGATTCGCCCTGACCTGTGTGGCTCAGTTGACTGGAAAGGTCATGGGTTTGATTCCGGTCACATACCCAGGGCCAAGAGCACATACCCGGGTTGTGAGTTTGAACCCAGGTCAGGTGTGTACAGGAGGCAACTGGTTGATGTTTCTCTCTCTCCCTCGCTCTCTTTCTCCCTCCCTCCCTCCTCTTTCCTCTCTCTCTAAGAGCAATAAAAACATGTCCCTGGGTGGGGATAAAATGTAAAAGGTCATATGATTCTAACACACAGAAGACTTGAGAGCCCCGCCTTCTCCCCCAGGCTCGGTGTCCTTGCCTGCCTTTCCCCACCCGGGGTTATGGGGCCTTAACGTGTGCCGTATGAGGGGTCAGCGGTCTGCACTGTGGCACAGGTAACCCAACTAGTCAGGGAGTCGGGACCAGCCACTGCCCGAGGTGCTCCATGAGCAGACAGCACCGGCGTCACCGCTCGGGGCCCTGCTGGGGGTCAGAAGGAGAATGTGACAGACATTCCCACGGTTTGGACAGTGGCAGCAGGCTGGAGGCCAGCCAGTCAGTGCAAGGCTGTGACCTGTCGCTGTCGCCCACGTTGTGACGGGACACAGACACATTTGTCACCAGCCACGGCTGCAAGTGCGAAGGCCGCGTACGGGCCGGGCGCTGAGAGCACCCCAGGGGGCGGATCAGGGCGGAGAGACCAGAATTTCCATCTTCAGATTTGTTAACAAAGGAAAATAAAATGGACACATTCCATAGCAGTCTATGTTTAGCTAATTACGTAGGAATTTTTAAGTTCTCTAAGCTCGTAAGTTAGGCTGCTGCTGCAAGAGTTGCTGCATTGATTTTGACAGGGCCACAGGCTACAGCCACAGAGCCTTGTCCTCACACTTGCTGTGTGCACTTAGTGGGGTCCCGCCAGAATGACGTTTCAGTCTCAGGCAGCTGAGGTCACATGGTAATGCACAATACACTGGCATTAGTGATTTTGTTAAAATTTTTTAAGTATGTTTTTATTGATTTCAGAGGGGAAGGGAGAGGGAGAGAGAGAGAGAAACATTGATGAGAGAGACACATCGATGGCTTCCCCCTGCAAGCCTGCACCCGGGCATTGTGACCTCCTGGTTCACAGGCTGATGCTCAACCACTGAGCCACGCCGGCCGGGCCTATTTTGTTAATGTTTAGTAAAATGTGACACATTTCAAATACCCTTCAATGTATAGATTAATTTAATGGGAAACATTTCAGCTAAAACTGTTCTCTTATTATTAACAGAATATCCAAGGAATCTCCAAGCACCCAATTCAGATGACTAAGCCTCGGAATTATAGAGGTGGGGCTTTCTTCCCACCAGCTCGAGTCTCAGGAAACGTCTCTAAGACCCACCAGCGGCGGGAGGGCTTCTCTGCCACTTTCCCGAGGTTCTCCTCTGCGCGCGGCCGGGCCGACACACCGAACACTAAAGCACAGCTGCAGGGGCACCTCCCGTCCAGCAGCCTACAAGTCCCATAGATGCTGATTACAGGAGAGCAGCCCTGCCCTCCTCTCCCCGCGGCTCCCCGGAAAGGAAAGCGGCTACTTGCAGGAGCTCGCTTGTGTGCAAGGCTGACATCCCAGGGGATGCTTGTAAACGCGTGCGAGCAGCTCCTCAGTAACTCACGGTCATGGTGGCTGTGGCCCATTCCCAGAACCACGCCCCGAGGTGCTGCCTCCCTGGGCTCTGGGAACTGCAGGTGGGGCACAAGGAAGCAGCCCTGTGTGTGAGTGTGTGTGCGCGCACGTGTGTGTGAGTGTGTGTATGTGTGTGTGAGTGTGTGTGAGTGTGAGTGTGAGTATGAGTGTGTGTGTGAGTATGAGTGTGTGAGTGTGTGTGTATGAGTGTGTGAGTGTGTGTGTGTGTGAGTGTATGAGTGTGTGTGTATGAGTGTGTGAGTGTGTGTGTGAGTATGAGTGTGTGAGTGTGTGTGTGTGTGAGTATGAGTGTGTGAGTGTGTTGATCCTCACCCAAGGATATTTCTCCACTGATTTTTAGGGAGAGTAGAAGGGAGAGGGAAAGACAGAGAGAAGCATCGATGTGAGAGAAACACATTGATTGGTTGCCTCCTGCAGGCGCCCCCATCAGGGCCCGGGCCAGGGAGGAGCCTGCCACCCAGGTACGTGCCCTTGACCGGAATCGAACCTGGGACCCTTTGGTCCGCAGGCCGAGGCTCTCTCCACTGAGCCACACCGGCCAGGGCTCAGATTGCTCTCCATGGGCCACATCTAAGCATCAGTGTTGGCCCTTTTCCTCATTGGCAAGTCCAGACGGAACAGGAAATTTTAATAGGACATCGATTTGCTTTCAGTAATGATATGAAATTTTAAATTACATTATTAAAAATATTAAAAGTGCAAAATCTAGACTCCTTTGACTCTAGAATGATGGTAAAGTAATGTGTGAGGACTAGCTGCAGATCAGCCCGGGAACAGTTCACCAAGTGCCTTGCACCCCGATCCAGGGAAGGAAGAGGCCGCCCTCACCATCTCCCCGAGGACCATGCTGGTCTCCGCCAGAGGCCACACCTTCCTGGCGGCAGGTACGGAGACCAGGGCGGAGGGGCTGCGGCCACTGTAGCTCACCCTATGCCTGTCACACAGTTAAAATGTTTAGAAATTGAATAATTCAAAGGTACTTCTAAAACTCATTCTTTTTTATGTATTTATCTTTTTGTTTCAGAGAGGAAGGGAGAGGGAGAGAGAAATAGAAACACCAATGATGAGAATCATTGATCCGCTGCCTCCTGCACACCTCGCACTGGGGTTCGAGCCCACAACCAGGCATGTGCCCTGACCAGGAATCGAACCGTGACCTCCTGGTTCATAGGTCTACGGTCAACCACTGAGCTGGGCTAACACTCATTCTTTAAAATAAACCCTCAGGCGAATGTTTACTTGAAGCAAGGGTTTCTTACGCACAGTGAATGGGTCTGCTCCCAGGGCCCTCTGGGCACCATATCAGGGTCTCCAATAGCCTCCAGGCCCCCACAGTCTGCCCCCTCCTCTCCGTGCTGATCTTTCTGCCGCGGCGGCTCCGCTGCCCTCCACCCGGAACCCGGAACCCGCGTCCCCCGTGCCTGTGCTCAGGTCCCTGTCCGTGAGGTGCACGCTGACCGCCTCTTACAGCAGCCTCTCCCTCCTCACCCACCGCTGCCCTTTCACCTCGCCCAGCGCACACCCATCCCCTCCCGGAGTTAAGCTCCTGAGGAAAGAGACGGGTCTGTGCTGGTCAGCTGCGCATCCGAAGCGCCCAGCCCGGCACACAGTGGGCCCTTCCTGAAGTTCTCACGTTCAGAATGGGCGGGTGGGTGAGTGCAGCCCACCCTCGGAGGCCTCGCCGGCCTCACAGGAGGCATCACAGGCTGGCCATTGGGAAGGGGGTTACTGATGTCGAGGGGGCAGTGAGGCTGGGCGGGGCCGCACAAGGAGAGACAGGTTGGTAGGTTCCAGGCTGACACAGAGCTCTTTCCCACAGACTTCGCGCAGATTGAGTTGCGCATTCTTGCACACTTATCTGGGGACCCAGGACTCCTGACGCTGTTCCAGGAACCCGAGGGGGACGATGTGTTTTCCACCCTGACTGCCCAGTGGTAAGAGACGTGAGCTCCCAGTAGTATCAGATCTGCAGGAATGCCCGCATTTTAAAGCCTGAAGCTATTCTGAGACTATTTTCATAAGAAATTATCTTTTTCTCTAGTGGTTCATCTTGAAAGAAGAGTAGATAACTAGGATGCCAAGAGTTTCCTAATTGTGAAAACTGATAATGCTTTGCTGCTAAAAGAGAAGGCGATTGCTAAAGAATGTAATCGAAATGCTGGAAAAATTAGACGCGCAAGTCATGGGTTCCCTCCAGATGAGTGGTAGTGGCAGAGCACAGAGCCGGCTGCATTACTGCTGCCCCACCCCACCGAGGGCCCAGCATGCTGTCTGCCTGTGACAGACCCTATCCCACCCCCCAAGGGCCCAGCACGCTGTCTGCCTGTGACAGACCCTGTCCCACCCCCCAAGGGCCCAGCACGCTGTCTGACCGTGGCAGACCCTGCCCCACCGTGACGCACTCTAGAGAGTGGCAGAGGCAGATGGCCTCGGGTTTTGTTGGGCAGCTCAGCAGTGACACCCACCGCCTGTGCTTTCTGGGTCGATATCGTGGGGATGCTCTTGGGTGTGGAATGCCTGCTGCCTGGCTCCTCGTGGAGGTGCAGGCTCCTCCCACATCCGCCCTCTGGGCAGGAGTGGTAAGAGCCTGCCCCAGCGCCCGCCCACTGCACTCACTTCCCAGAGCCAGCTGTCAGCTGACATAGCTGCAAGAGAGGCTGGTAGGGGAATGCTCCAGAACAGAGAGGCTCAGGCCATTTCTCACCACGGCAGGCACGTCACTGCCTGGACAGTCAGGCTCTGCTCCAGGAAGCAGAGGGCCACGTGGCCGGTCCCTCCTCAGCAGCTGCAGGCACCCCTCCCTTGGCCTTCTCCCGCCTCCTGCTCCCTCTGTGGAACTCCGCACCCCCTTCCCACCTTCTCGTCACCCCTCATCTGCAGGATGGCTCGAGACGAAGCTCCAGGAGGATGTCCTCTGTGCTCTCAAGCCTGCACTTCCTCCGTACACTCTCCTCTGTCACTGTCGCTGTCTTTTATGGAGGCTGTGAGCCCTATGAGGCAGGGCATGCCCCTCTGGCCAGTGCAGGTGCTGGCCACTCTGCCTCTCACTGCCTCCTGCCCTCTCCAGCCACTGGGCTGACCCAGGCCCACGTCCACTCAGGCCTTCCCCCCGAGGGCTTGGGAAGTTCTTTCCCAGAACGTCCGTGTGGCTCAGCCCTCACCAAGTCAGTGGCCTTTAGTACACTCGCAAGGCGTTGCAGCGGCACCACGGTCTAGTTCTAGAACATTTCCACCCCAAAGAGAGCCCCGACCCAGCAGCCATCACCGGGCTGTGCCACCGAAAGCAGAGGGCAGGTGAGGGACGTGTCCTGCCACCGGGGGCACAGGAAGGGCTGGGGGAGCTGGAGTCTGGGACACCCTCCGGACCTG
Source organism: Ia io (assembly GCA_025583905.1). Lineage (NCBI taxonomy): Eukaryota > Metazoa > Chordata > Mammalia > Chiroptera > Vespertilionidae > Ia > Ia io. The sequence goes on along the minus strand of JAJQQW010000002.1, from coordinate 964,096 downwards.
CTGGTGCCTGTGGGCCTCACCCAGGTGAAGCTGTTGGGGAGTCCAGTCCCCAGGACCGGGCACCGCAGGGGTTAGGCAGAACGGGAGGCACCATGAGGGACCCACTGAGAGAGATGTCGGCCTGGGATCCGAGCACCACCCGCCTCTGATGGAGCCCGACTGGAGAGGGAGCTTGCACTGGGAGGAGAGGGGGTGATCAGGCCAAGCATCTCCAGGGGTGGAGGTGCGAGGGTGGAGGAGTTATCCCGGTGCCTGGAGCTGGCGCATGGGAGGCCTCGGGACAGGGGTGCAGCCGCTCGCCCCAAGCTCCAGGCCGGCAGCTCCCCTCGGCAGTGCCGTCCTCAGCTGTCCCATGAAGTTCAAGCTCAAGTCTGCAGGGAGCTCGGCACCAGGGCCCCGTCCCTGCAGGGGGGATGAGCTGCCAGGCTCCACCGTTTGAGGGGCGTTGGGGACACCCCCACAGAGGAGAGCACAGACCGGGGTGCCTCTGGGTCTCCGCTCACCATTCAGAGTGAGGCGAGATGGCTGGCTCATGCCCTCCCTTCAGAATAACCCAACTGCTGGGCTCAGTGCCCTGGGGACCCGGAGCACCCAAACAGAGGGGCCCCAGGACCTGTGGGCGAGCCATGCCAGCCGGGACTGCTGCTGAGCTCTGGGCTGGGCGGGGTGAGGGCGGCCAGTCCAGGAGGTGCCTGCCTGGCTGTGTCTGCCTTGAATCCCAGCCCCACTGCTTGCTCCTGCCTGGGCTCCCCCTGACATCCCCTCCCAGCCGTCCCGCTGCCCTGGGCTGTCGCCTGGGCGTCTGTGTGAGCGCTCAGAGGTGGGGTCAGCCCTGCCCTGCCCCTCTCTCAGGACAGCCGACCCCTGCCTGCTGGAGTCCCTCCCGCCCTCCTCTCCGTGGACTTCCTTCTTGTCACTCTTCTGCTTCATGGTAGCGGGACCTTGGGAGGGAGCGGGTAGCATGTAGGACCACCCGTCTTTTTTTTTTTTTAATATATTTTATTGATTTTTTACAGAGAGTAAGAGAGAGGGATAGAGAGTTAGAAACATCGATGAGAGAGAAACATCGATCAGCTGTCTCCTGCACACCCCCTACTGGGGATGTGCCCGCAACCAAGGTACATGCCCTTGACCGGAATCGAACCTGGGACCCTTGAGTCCGCAGGCCGATGCTCTATCCACTGAGCCAAACCGGTTTCGGCCAGGACCGCCCGTCTTTATGGAGAGGCCGTCCATCGGTGTCCCGCAGGCACTCACGGCTGCGGAGTGGAGACGCTGGCTGTGAGGCGGGAAGGCAGAGGGGTCCCTGTGTCCCAGGGTGAGGGGTGCCGGCTCCTCCCGGGGGAAGGGCGGAGGTGGCAGCAGCTGCTGGGACTGAGTGCAGTGTGTGTGTGTGTGTGTGCGGGGGGGGGCTTGTCAGGGAAGAGCAGCCTTCGCCCAGGTGGTGGGGGGAGCGGGGAGTCAGGTGGGACGTCCAGGTGGGAACGCCAGGCAGTTAACACTCACAGGACGAGCTCAGAGGGAGGGCGGGGTAGATCTGGCGGATGTCGGTAAATGGTGACTGTCGCCCTCGTTATTGCCCACGAGTTGACATAGCCACACGTGTGTGTGCGTGTGTACCATGTGCCCTGCTCATGCACATGTCTGATTCACTGTCCCCCTAGCAGCCCCAGCATGACGCTCACCTGCCCGACATGGGGGTGAGCATGGGGAGGGGCGGGGGGGGGGGAGAGGGCAGCAAGGGTCCCCCTCTGGCTGGAACTGAGTGGCCCAGAGGCTGAGCAGTGGACAGCCTGACCCGTGACTGAGGCTGACATCTGCCATCAGGCCGCTTCCTCCCGAGGCCCCAGAAGCAACGGCCAGGCTCACGTGGCCGATGGGCAGCAGCCCCACCGGCCAGGCAGCGGCCTCATGGCCGCATCAGCTCGCCCTCCAAGGCTCTCCCACGTGTGAAGGGCTCGGGAGGGTTTGCGGGGGTGGAGGAAAGAGCGCTTGGCTTCTGCTTCCTGTGAGGCACAGCAGCCCGTCCCGCACATCGCCAGAGGCCGATGGTGTGGCCACGGCAGGAAGGGCTGGTTGTCCCGGGGAGGTAGACAGAGTCCCTCCTAGTTCCCGTCCACAGACACCTGGCCGCAGCCCTGGCTGGGGCATCGTCCCACACGCCGCAAGGTTGAGGGTTCGGTTCCCCGTCAGGGCACGGACCTCGGTTGCAGGTTTGATCCCAGTCAGGCTGTGTATGGGAGACAACCATCGATATGTCTCTCCCCCCGCCCCACCCCACTCTCAAATCAATACGCACACCCTAGGGTGAGGATTTTACAAACTGGACGCAGTGCTCACGCGCAGCCTCCCTCACAGCAGCGGGGGCGCGGGACAACCTGCGTGTCCGTCAGCACAGCAGGTGAGCACCCGTGGCCGTCACGCAGAGCGGCTGCTGACACAGGCGTTGACATGTACGCGTATTTGCTCTGAGCGGGCGTGTGTTTTGTTCGTTACCTAAACGCGGCGGCAGCAGAGCCAGTTTAAGGGTGAGGTGAACAAGTGGGCAGAGCAGCCGAACCGCAGGAAAAGGACAGAACACGAAGAACTGACTTGGGGCTTGGCGATCGGGCGGTAAAATGAAAGAGCTCAGGGCGCCCGTGGGAATGGGGAGGCAGGCGGCCCCGGGGCCTTCCCGACAGGAGCACCAGAAAGTCCACAGAACCGTGGGGACTAGCTCCGCCTGCACCTGGGAAACCGGCTGCAGCAGCGAAGCCGAGGCTGAGGCCCGGCACCCGGCCCTGCGCCCACTCGGGCCGTCCTGGGTCCCGAGGCGCCAGCCACTTCCTGGCAGGGCAGCGCCTTGTAGGTTCTAGGTGGCCTGGGGCCTGCGGGCTGCCTGGCTCCGCACTCACTCGCTGCGACCCCTGGCCGCTGGGGGAGAGGCACGCAGAGTCCCCGCGAGATGAGAGCACCACAGGCCCGGGACCCCTGGGCTGAGGGCGGCAGCTCCGAGCTCCTCCCTCCGAGCTCCTCGTGTAAGAGGAACTGCCTGGCGTTCCCACCTGGGGGTGCAGAGGCAGCTCAAGTCCCCGTGTCCAGCCCACAAAGCTGGGGACGGGCCCCTCCAGCCGCCGGATGCTGAGCTGGCCCTCACACTGTCTGAGGCTTTAGCCCCTCCGTTGGGAGGACAGGCAGCGGCTGCTGGGGCCTGCAGGGGGCCGGGGGCAGCCCTGCCCGCTCCCTGTGAGCGCCTGTTGGTTGGTGGGTGGGCCTCGGCCTCGGGAAGCTCCGTGTGAGGGCCCGGGCTGAGACGGACGCTGCAGAGGGCGTCCCCACCTGCATGAGGGCGGCTGCGCAGTGAAGGCCTCCAGAGAAAGACCATGAGGAGGGGGGGCTCTTACGGCCCCAGGGCAGGCGGGGCGCCAGTGCCTGACAGGCGCGCCCTCTTCCCCCGCAGGAAGGACATCCCCGCAGAGCGCGTGACGCACACAGACAGGGAGCAGACCAAGAGGGTGGTGTACGCCGTGGTGTACGGAGCAGGTAGGCGTGTGGCTGCATCCACACGTGGCCCTGCCCTCGAGGAACCTCTTCAGCGTGGGGCGAGTCCCTCTGGTTCGCACAGACGCTCCCAGCACAGCTGCCTTGGTGCTACCCAGCCTTTCAGACGAGAGACCAGGCCCAGAGTGAGGGCACCCAGTCACCCAGTGGAGGGGGTCTCAGGGCCCACAGCTGTGCTGGGGCCATGTCTGTGCCTTGATTGCTCAAGGAGCCCCCCTCTCCCTCCTCCCCATCCCCAGGGCCCAGGGCCCAGGGCCCAGTTCCCCTCCCTCCCCCTCCCTGCCTCTCCCTTTGACTCTGACCATGGCTGTCTGGGCTTCTTAAATTCCTTTCTCCTTCTCGGTCATGGAATCAGTGGGGCCTGATGTCCCCTCAGGAGAGGCTGTGGCCAGCCAGTCCCTCTTAAGGGGCGACCCATGTGGCTGCTGGCCAGGCCTCTGTGGGCCTCCTCCCGGAGTCAGTTCTGTTTGCACAGCAGACCCGGGGAGAGCGCCCCTCCGGCCGTGGGAACCTTCGCTCACCAAGGGAAGGCAGCAAACCGAACAAGCGCCCAGTGCGAGGATGCCGGTCCCACGTGAGGGCCACAGTGTGCCTCTGAAGAGCTTCGCCTGGGCCTCGGGTGACCTGCTGTGACGGGGCGGGTACCTGCCTCACAGAGGCCGGCTCCCCCAGGGCTCTGCCGCTCTGCTGGAACCCCTCGCCCCACAGTGTCCACAGAGCTCCCTCACTTCTCAGATCCCCGCCCCGCCGCCCCCTTCTCGGCCTCCTTGAGCAGCGTGACTGCCCACTTGTCTCACCGTGTCTGTTGGGGAGGAGTCCGGCCACCGTATCTGTGGGGGAGGAGTCCGGGCACAGCGTGGCTGGGTGTCCCGGGGCCCTGGTCTCCACAGAGGCTGGACAGGGAGAGCACGTGGCAGCCTCCCTTTCTTGCTGGCTCTCAGCTCTGAAGGGCAGCCTCGGCGCTTGCCACGTGGGCCTCCCAGCCTTGGCAGAGTCTGTACCGTAGGGGCTCGTCCTCGGAGGCAGCGAGGGAGGAAGAGATGCCAGCAAGACGGCGCTATGGGTGGCTAAGACTCTGGTAGAAATCCACGGTCTGACCAGCTTGAAGAGCCAGAAGGCAGGTTGGAGCAACCAGGGAATCTGGAAAGTGAAGGAGAAACCTCAGAAGAAAGCCAAAGAACAACACCAAGTTCTGAGTGTGAACTCTGCCCAAATCTCTAGCTGACCCCTAACATTCAGACCAAACAACCCAGCCAAGGCTGGAAGGAATGAGCTGAGGATTTAGATGCTGCCCAAATGCAGAGGGGACACAGTTTAAAGTTTAACTTTAGCCAAATTAACTGCCCCCCTTTAAAAAAAATGAGTACTCCTGAGGAAAAACATAGAATTCAGAGTGTCTACAACATATCATTCACAATATCCAGGATACAATCCAAAATTACTAAACATGAAAAAGCAGTATAACTTGATCCATATTCAAGAGAAAAGGCAATCATGGAATCAGATCCTGAGATGACCCAGATGTTGGAATTAGCAGACAAGGATTTTAAAGCCACTATTATAACTGTGCTCAAGGATGTAAAGGAAAATATGCTCATAATGAATGAAAATTAGGGAATCTCAGAAAATCAAAAGAACCAAGTGGAAATTCTAAAACTGAAAACTGCAATATCAGAAACAAAACATTCACTGACTGAGCTTAACCGAAGATTAACATGAGGAAGGTCTTGGTGGAGGCAGACTCCAGGCCCACCTGGCCAGACCCGCCTGAAGCGTCTAGCCACCATCCGATTCCTGTCAGAAAGCCAGTGCAGTTTTCCATTACAGAGCCGTAGCCGAGGCGCAGTGGTTGGAACGTCAAAGAAACAGTTATAGATGGATTATCTATCATCTATCTATCTATCATCTATCTATCTATCTATCTATCTATCTATCTATCTATCTATCATCTATCTATCTATCTATCTAAACAACCCGTGGCCATAATGTCATAACGACCAAACAACCAGTCACCAGGAGGTGCATTGATGGGTCTCGCCAGTGCGGTGGGTCTGGGGTCCCATCTTGCGTGGCTGTTCTAGGGTCCCGCCCCCACGGCAGCGCAGGGGACGCTGGGGTCTGCCAGCGCGGCGGGTCTGGGGTCTCCTGGGCCCATGTCCTCCTAGCTTGGCCATGGAGCTCCCTCCTCCTTCTCCCCCTCCTCCTCCTCCTCCTTCTCCCCCTCCTCCTCCTCCTCCTTCTCCCCCTTCCGCTCCCCCTCCTCCTCTCCTGCACCTGCCTCATCAACCAGGACTGCTGAGTAAATGAATGTTCATCAGGCCCCAGTCATGGGACCAGCCCTCGCACTCAGCTGGAAAGCCAGAGCCAGCACCATCCTGACCAATCACAAGAGACCAGTGGTGCCCGGCCTGCATGACTCGGTGGTCGAGCATCAACCTATGAACCAGGAAGTTATGGTTCAGTTCCCGGTCAGGGCACGTGCCCGGGTTGTGGGCTCGATCCTCAATGTGGGGTGTGCAGGAGGCAGCCGATGGATGGTTCTCTCTCTCTCCCTCTCCCTTCCTCTCTGAAATCAATAAAAACATTTATATTTTAAAAAAAGAGACCAGTGATGCCAACTGGACCTCAACTCACGCGTCTCCCGAGAGCCCTCCCGTTGGCTCACTTGAACGCGTGACAGGCACTGCCTCGCGGCTCATGCTCGGTCCCTCGTGTGAGTCGCTGCCTCTGATCCTGGTGTTCCTGCTCGTACAGGGAAGGAGCGGCTCGCTGCCTGCCTTGGAGTTCCTGTTCCAGAAGCCTCCCGGTTTTTGGAGAGTTTCTTGCAGAAGTATCGGAAAATCAAGGACTTTGCCCAAGCAACCATTGCCCAGTGCCGCCAGACAGGTGAGCCAGCCGCAGCCAGAGCCACGGGCCGGCCCCTCCCCCTCCCTCACCTGACCGGCAGCAGCTGGTGGTCCCTTGGCCCTGCTCCCGGGTGGGAGGCTGGACAGGCAGCATGGTGGGGCTGGTGGGTGCGACCGGGGGAGTGCCCAGCCCTGCTCTGTAAGTGGACCAAAAGGCTATGCCCGACAAGGGCCCCGGGCCAGGCTCTGCCTGAGGCACAAAATGAAGCAGCTTCCGGTAGACGTGGTCATGGGGAGACAGCGGAGGGGCCTCCTGCACTGACGATGGAGAGGGAACGTTGTCTTATGAAAAACGCGTGTACGTCCGTAGGGTGTCACCGTACTCTGGTCACAGATTTCAAAGAATGTCCAATGGAGCACGTCCAGTGGCCACGTGGGATAAAAAGTGGTCTCATACCTGCCTGCCGGCGCGGCACCTGTCCGCCCGCTTCTTTGTAAGTTTACTGCACCCTAAACGAAGTGGGGTCAGCAAGGAGCCCCAACAAATGACACGTTTCAGAAGCGAACGGCAGCGGAAGGGTCTCACGGGAACACTGAGGCGCGCACACAGAGGTGAAGAAATACGTAGAAAGAGTATTTTTAACAAAGGAAATGCGAACACAAATGGTTTGTATCCAACACAAGACATTTGGGAAAGAGTAGCGAGGGAATTAGAGAAAGAGGGAGGAAATGAAAGGGCAGAAATCATGGCCTGGACAACGGAGGCGGCGGAGGGGGTGCGGGGGAAGCAGCTCAACATGCACCTGAGTGAGGCGGCCTCGGCCCAGCCTTCCTGCAGCCCCGCGGGTTCCCTCAGCACCCGGGCTCTCCCGCCCCCGCCCCCCAGGGGCTGCTGGGGCAGGTCTCTCTGAGCCTGTGCCCAGCCCCTCGTGCCAAGGCAGCCCAGCACAGGCTCCTCCCGGCCTGACTGCCTGTCCAGACTGGCCCGTGCAGGAGCCTCCGTGTGTGTCCAGCAGGGCTGGCCGTGGGCTCCCTGGGCCTGGGGGTGAGGCCTGCAGCCACTGGTCCTCACAGAGGCCACAAGCCCTGACCATCCCTGGGCCCAGGAGCCCCGCTTGAGAAGAACAGGGCACTGTTAATTTTGAAATGGGGACAGAAGCCGGTGTGGGAGAGTTATGGAGCCAGGACCCCGCAGACAGAAATGCGATATGGACGCGGGTGCTGGCTGCCTGGGGCTGGCCCTGAATTCACTTAGAGCCGCTGCAGCTCGGCAGAGGGGGCGTGTCGCTGTCGCCTCTCACAGCTGCAGGTGCTGGCCTGGCTGGAGCCGCAGCCAGAGCCGGAGCCCGCCCTTCCTGGGACATAACTTTCTTCAATGGGAGCAGGGCACAGCAGGTCCAATGGGAAGTACATGTGCCCTTTGACCCAGAAATCACACTTCCGGCAGACACTGTAAGGAAATAAAAGGATCATTAAATTCTTCCACCCACACTTGTCCGTGGGCTGTGCTGGTGGAGGGACGCCCACTCCTGGACCTCCAGAGGCGATGGGCCTGGCCCGACACGGACTGGCCAGGGCGCTGGAGCGACTGCACCAGTTTTGGGATCAGCTGAGGAGGGTGTGCAATGCGTCACTGGACAAGCGGCGAGCGACGGCCACCCTCCTATGCTTGTCCCCACCACAACCTGTTGGCCTCGCGACAGACCGGGCGGCCTTGGGGCCACCGTCCAGAGCCGCTCTGGCTCAGGGTCCCTGGAGGGTCCTGGTGGGCCCCTGGCCCGAATCTGAGGAACCGTGCCCACCAGGGCACCACCCTGCCTATCTGCTTCTGCCCCTCACCTCCCTCCCTTCCTCCCTGTCACCCAGGCTATGTGGCATCCATCATGGGCAGGAGGAGGCCGCTGCCAAGGATCCATGCGCAGAACCAGCAGCTCCGGGCACAGGCAGAGCGGCAGGCGGTGAACTTCGTAGTGCAAGGTATCCGGAGCCCCCAGCTTGCCTGCTGGGTCCATGTGCTGCCCGGGTTTTTAGCAGCTGTCGGGCCAGTGATACCCAATAGATCACCCACCCACAGCCCCCACCCGAAGGCCCAGCACCCACAGCCCAGCACCCACCCACAGCCCAGCACCCACCCACAGCCACAGCACCCACAGCCCCAGCACCCACAGCACCCACCCACAGCCACAGCACCCACAGCCCCAGCACCCACAGCACCCACCCACAGCCCAGCACCCACTGCCCCAGCACCCACAGCCCCAGCACCCACAGCACCCACCCACAGCCCAGCACCCACTGCCCCAGCACCCACCCACAGCCCAGCACTCACTGCCCCAGCACCCACCCACAGCCCAGCCCCCACCCACAGCCCAGCACCCACAGCCCCAGCACCCACCCACAGCCCCAGCACCCACCCACAGCCCAGCCCCCACCCACAGCCCAGCACCCACAGCCCAGCACCCACCCACAGCCCCAGCCCCCGGAGCAGGAGGCAGGCCGGGTGACACCACATTGTTGGCCTCCGGTTATGCAAACTCCTTAGTCACCTTCAGCCACAGCGTGCGAATAGCTCATGTCTCTGCAGGAGGTGAGGGAGAGATGTGACCAGGGCTGCACACCACGTGCCATGAGCTGTCCCGACATGGCCTTGGGGAGCCTGGGAGTCAGGCCATCCCCACCTAGGACCCAGACTCACAGATGGAGGGCCGAGGCCCCAGGCCCAGAGAAGAAGCCTGGAGGGTGGATTCCAGCCCCTCCCCCACCCTGCTCCCCACCCCCCCAGGGGCTGTTTTGCAGCTGGAGGAAGGGCCAGCGGAGGAGAGGTCAAGTCCCTATCGCACCCTACAGAGAGGCCCAGAGAGGGGCAGCAGCTGCTGGGACGGCAGCTAGGACCTGCCTGCGCTCCTGTAGGGTCTTCCCCATCCTGTCTCCCAGCCCGACCCCCAGCAGGAGCCGGGGATGCTGACGCCTCCCCATCCTGAGGTGGCCCCGATTCCCAGGCAGGTCCTCATGTATGCGGGAGTGGTCATGACCCCGTTTCTCTGTGCACTAGGTGTGTGCACTAGGTGTGTGCACGGGTGTGCACTAGGTGTGTGCAGGCGGTGTGTGCACTAGGTGTGTGTGGGTGTGTGCACTAGGTGTGTGCACTACATGTGTGCAGGGGATGTGCACTAGGTGTGTTCACTAGGTGTGGGCAGGGGTGTTCACTAGACACACTGTGCGCCTGGCACTGAGAGGCCTGTGCCCTGTGCTGGCAGGACCTGGCCAGGCCAGACGTGGTGTTGGCTGAGTGAATGCTCACCTGACCACGTGACTCGTCCCCACCCACACCCGCTTGCTCTCTGCCCTGCAGAGCTGAGGTCACCAACTTGAAGCCACACGAGTGACAGGCATGGGAACGGGTTGAGCCACGCCACGTAGTCCCTGCGAGGTCCCTGTTAGCTGGTGTGACAGACGGGATTCTAGAGTCTGTGCCCATGTGCGGCAGGACCTGTGCGCATGCTGAGACGTCACACCTGTGACCAGGTCGTGCTACAGGGAAGGGGGTTTGCAGACATGAGGAGGTCCCTCACCAGTTGAGTTCATGGGAAGGGGGGTTGTCCCGTGGGCCTGACCTACTCAGGTGGGCCTAGGCAGAAGGACGTGGGGTCAGATCTAGAGACTGACAGGCGCGCTGCCCTCCTGCTGGCCTAAAGGAGCAAACTGCTCTGGGTGCCCCCACCGTGAGCCAGGGCGGCCTCCGGGGCCAGTGCCCTCGGCCAACAGCCAGCATGGAACCGGGTACTCGGTCACTCGGCTGCAGGGATGTGAATTTCTCCCACCACCTGAGGTCCCGTGGACGTGGCTCTCCCCTCGCCCAGCAACCAGATGGGGGCACGGCCGAGTCTCACTGGTCTCAGCTTGACTGGCACCCATGGGGCTCCTGACACGCAGGAGCCAAGAGGTGGTGGGCCCAGTGCTGGGCAGCCCGCCGGGGCTGGGGCCGGGGCCTCGCGTTGTTGGTGCAGCAGAACCTCTGTGCCCGCAGGCTCGGCCGCAGACCTCTGCAAGATGGCCATGATTCACATCTTCGCTGCAGTGGCCGCGTCCCCCACCCTGACGGCCAGGTCAGTGAGCGAGCGGCGCCCGCCCCACCCGGCTAGCGCGTGCCCCTGCAGTGCCCAGGGCGGGGGCGGGGGCACTGCTCTCAGGCTGGCTGGCAAGCGCACAACCAGCTCCCGTCCACCCCTGCGTCTGAGTCACCCCCCAAGCCAAGGGCCTCCCTCGAGTCTCCTCTCAGCACCCCTGGGAGGGCCCTTCCCCCCACACCTGGGCTGGGCCCAGCACCCCGGAGCCTGTCACAGCAGCCAGTGACCACAGGCCCTTCACCATGGGGCCCAGGAGGTCCTGAGGTTCACCTGGTGCAGAAATGTGTCTCCCAGGCCCTGGCGCCCCTTCTCAGAGCCTCTGAACTCCTTCAGGCACAGCAGCTGCCCCGGGGGTGGGTGGACCCATAGCTCTCAGGACACAGGCTCCAGACTGTGCGCTCCCACCCCCTGGCCGCCGCCCCTTCGGACAGCTCCTGCTGCTGTCCCTGCCCCAGGGCCAGCGTCCCACACCTCCCAGGAGGGGTCCACCGGGGCTGCCCAGCCACAGCTCTGTCTGGTCTGCCTCCACCGCCGGCCCCTACTGTGACCCTCCTGAGTGTCCCCGTGGCTGGTTGCAGGAGCCCTCGCTCCGCCTCGGCTGGCCCAGAACCACCCCTCCCAGCTCTCAGCTCCTGGCCCTGTGCCCGGCACCTCATCTGAAGTCCCCAGGAAGGGAGCATGTTGGGCCCAGGTCTGGCTCCCTCCTCTGCAGTCCCCGGGGTCACTTGCCAGAGTGGCCTGTCCCTGCCGAAGGGCCCTTCGCGGCTGGTCAGCGTGGCCGCCGCTGAGGAGGGCGGGCGGGTGGGCACAGCGGCGTTAGTCACGTCTCCGGCACGGCTGCTCCTTATCTGAACCCCCCATCGCTCAGAAGCACCTGAGCGTCTTCACACACGCCCGCTGTTCACGTTGCCTTCCAGCCTGTTCCTTCCGCAAGCTCAGCAGCTTTGTGCAAGTGTGCGCCAGGCCACGGCCCAGGCCGGGCGGGGGCGCGGGCCGAGACCCCATCACCCGCTGGTCCCCGCCCTGCAGTCGGGCTGGTCCCTCATTTCTGCAGGGACTGGGGGTCAGAGGCAAGCGCAGAGTGTAAGAGGCCTCCGCTCTGAGCCGCACCTCGCTGCCCGCGCCCAGGTTTCCTATGGGTTTCTGCTTGGCTCCTCGTCCGCGCGCCCGGCTCTCTATCCGCGCGCCCAGCTCTGTCCACGCGCCCAGCTCTGTCCACGCGCCCAGCTCTGTCCACGCGCCCGGCTCTCTGTCCACGCGCCCGGCTCTCTGTCCACGCGCCCGGCTCTCTGTCCACGCGCCCGGCTCTCTGTCCACGCGCCCGGCTCATTGTCCACCCGCCCGGCTCTGTCCACACGCCCGGCTCTCTGTCCACGCGCCCGGCTCTGTCCACACGCCCGGCTCTCTGTCCACGCGCCCGGCTCTGTCCACACGCCCGGCTCTCTGTCCATGCGTCCGGCTCACTGTCCTCTGTGGGGTCAGTTGGGAGGGCAGGGCAGCCTGGACTGGCTCACCACCCGGCAGGTGCTTCTGATGAGTGAGGTGCGTTAGAAGCCCGGCCTTTCCGGTTTCTGTGGGGTGGGTAAGGATCTGGCGTGTGAGGATTTGGGGTCCTTGGGGTGACAGAGCTGAGGTGTGCACAGACAGTCTTACCCAGGAAGCTGACAGCGGCCGGGCATCTTCCTGTCCGTAGGGAATGCTGTTCACAGCAAACGCATCGTGTGGTTTTAGAAAACCAGCAGATGGGGTGGAATGGGCGGCGCTTCATTCTGTTTTCTGAACGCTCTTCCCAGAGCGGAGGAGGGACTGCGGCTCCGTGTGCGCTGAGTCTGCCTGAAGCCGCAGGAGCCAAGTGTGTGTCCAGGAGGCCCGTGGGCTGAGCCTTAGGACAGTCCCCCTCGCCGCCAGGGGCCGGAGCAGGAGGCGGGGCGCGTCCACCCACCTCTGGCTCAGGGGTCACGTTGGCGGCCTGTGGACAGGCCTGCGGGAAGGCTGGACCACGTTCTCGCAGCTGGGCCAGCCCTGGGCTCTGAGAAGGGACCAGGTGTCCGCCTGACTCCCGACCCAATAGTGGCCTCCGTGCCCTGAGTGCGAGGACAGCAGGGCGTGCGGGATGCCCAGAAGATGCTCGTCTGCTCGCCCCAGGGCAGCCCTCACCTCCAGCGCCTCCTGTGCCGCAGCCGGGGCACCTCGAGCCGGTGCCTGGGGCCCAGGAGGGGCAATAAGGAATGCCTCTGAGGCCTGGGGGGGGGGGGGGGGGGGGGGACAGGGCCGGGCCCTCCCAGGGCAAAGGGCAAAGGGCAAAGGGCGGACAGGGGCTACGCAGGGGACTCGGAGCAGGTGCAGAGCCCGAGCATGACGCGCACAGAGGGCTCGGGCCGCGGAGGAGCTGCCAGGCTGCTCGGGGTGTCCCCGCCGGAGCCTCAGTCCCGACGGAGGGAAGCCACTCGGCAGTCGGCTGCCTCCGGGACGCAGCGACCTGACGAGATGCCGAGCCTGGGCCCACACTGCACGCCGCTTCCTGCTTTCCTGCGACCCGGCTTCGTTAGAAACACGGGGATCCGCGGCGTGAGAGTGCCGTGTGGTGACTGACCGTCCCACGACTCCTAGGTTGTCAGGACTCAGTGTCCCCTGGAAGGGTGAGCGCCACAGCTCTCAGACCAGGGCCCGTCGCCAGGCTCCTGCCCGTGGCCAGCAGTGCCCGTGGGCTCGAAGCTCATCAGAAGGCGAGACCCACGCTGCCCGCCTGGCTGATGGCAGGCGGTGCCCACGCCGAGCGGAGGCCGCATGTAAACCCGTCAGGTCCGGCTCCCCAGTGGCTCAGGGGCTCTGGACTGCCCGCCCGCTGTGCCCCCTCCTCCCGGGAGGCCATCCCGTGACCCCTAGGTGACCCAGGCAGCAGGGCCTGCGGGTCCTCCCACTCCCCACTGGGCCCCCTCCTCTCCGACACCGTGCCACACTGTGCCCTGCAACACGCCCCCGATGATGCCCCCTTGCTGGGCGGACAGCTTTGCCCTGACCGCGTGGGGTCCTGACTGACGGTGTGGGGCCCTCACAGGCTGACCCCCCCGGGCGGTGTGTTTCAGGCTGGTGGCCCAGATCCACGATGAGCTGCTGTTTGAGGTGGAAGATGCGCAGGTGCCCGAGTGCGCAGGTAAACGAGCAGACCAGAAGGAAGGCACATCCGGGCGGCCCTCCCCCGCCTCATGCTGCGTGTCACCTGCACCCTGGCCACAGCCCCACGGACACGTGCTCCCCGTGGGCCCTGCTCCCCGTGGGCCATGCTCAGCCACGGGCCCTGGAAAGATGGGGCATCGGCCTCCCAGGCTGGGGGAGCAGGCTGGGGTGCTGAGGGCTCACTGCCAGGCACCCGCAGGGGTCCCGGAGAGACCCAGGTTCCTCCCGCTCCGGCCTTGCTGTGGTAGACAGAGGACAGGCCCGTCACCTGCCCCGGACGTGTCTGTCCAGATCTGTGTGGCACGTCAGACTTGGGGGGTGGAATGGGGAATCACCGTTCGAGAGGCAGCTCGCTCTGGGACCCCAGAACCAAGCTGGCTGCTCCCTTCCAGGCCGAGCATGCCCCACGGTGACAGGCCCCCCATGGGGCCACCACCAGCCCCAGAGCGGCCCTGCAGGCTTCACCTGGGCCTGCACCCCCACAGGGAATCGGGCCCACGGCTCCTGTCCCCGCTCCTCCTCCTTCCTCCGGCCCCAGGGCCTCGGACGGAGCTGCCAGCCTGGCCTGGCCCCTGCGCGACCCTGCCCAGCACCTGAGGGCTGAGGGAGGCCCAGCTGGGGAGCCTGTGGGTGTGGCCCGAGGGGCGGGGGCTCCAGCCCCCCTTCTCTCTCCTAGCTCTGGTCCAGGGAGCCATGGAGGCCTTGCAGCATGTGAGGGCACTGGAACTGCAGCTGCAGGTGAGGGACAGTGGGAACGGGGGCCACACCCCCAGCTGCCGGGCCCCCGCGGGGAGAGGGCACAGTGCCCGGGGCAGGAGCGCCCGGACAGGCAAGGCCCGACCCTGCCGCAGCCCCTGGCCCGGCTGCTCCCAGCCTGCCCTCTGAGGAGCGTTCCCCTGGCGACCAGGTGTGGCCTTCTGCCTGGGAGAGCCACGGGTGTCCTTGGGGCATCGGGACTGGGTCCGGCGTGGCAGCAGTTTGATCAGACCTCCACCCAGGGGCCCCCACCTGCCTCAGGTGCACCGGACCTGCTGAGCCTGGTCCCAGCCCCACTCCTGCTGGTCACCCCTCCGAGGGGCTCCCCAAGTCAGGGGGAAAATGGAGGGATAAGGAGTGGGAGTCCCTGAAGCCTGTGCAGGTTGCCCTGGTGGGCAGAGCCATGCCCGTCCCTGTCCCTGTCCCTGTCCCTCTGAGGGAGTCTCCAGCCACCAGGTCTCAGCAGCCTCCGCTCTTCCTCCTGGGGTTGTGGCCACACTGTGTGCCCTGAGGGCCACTGCACGGCCCCCACTCCCCCAGGCAGTGCTAGATGGGTCAAGGAACACTGCCCGGGCCAGCCAGGGTCCAGGTCCGGGGTGTCCACGCTTGCTCCTGCAGCACGTGGAGACATGGGGCTTCCCTTCCATGGAGGCCAGGAGCCCCAGTATTCCAGCAGGTGGCAGGGCTGCGGCTGTGGGGGGCCCTTCCCCACCCTGTCCAGAGGGGCTGTTGAGCTGTGGTCTAGGCACCAAGGCCCCGGGAGGGCTCTCCTGGACCCCTGGCACCTCCCAGGGCCCTGAGGTGGCCAGCCTGGGGGGGGGGGGCCACCTGGCCTGGCCCCGCCCCTGCAGGCATGCTCCCTGGCACAGGCCCTGGCATCTCAGGTGGCAGACTTGGCCAACGTGGAGGTGCTCTGCCCGGGGTGTGCGTGAGCGTGAGCCTGCCTGTCCCCAAGAGCGCGTTATCGTGCGTCCCATAGCCGTGTTGCTGAGGGCGTGTAGGGCGTGTCTGCCTTGCACTGTGGCCATCCCCGGGTGGGGGACCTGCACTCACCCCTGGCTGCCACCCACAGGTGCCCCTGAAGGTGAGCCTGAGCACTGGCCACTCCTGGGGACACCTGGTGCCACTGCAGGAGGCCCCGCCTCGGCCACGCCCCCGTCCTGCCACGTCTCCACGCAACTGCCTGGCCAGACCGCACCTGCCTTCTTCCCCTGCATTTCATCCGTAGCCCCGGCAACAGCGGGGGACGGAACTGGCTCCCCAGCCCCTGGGTGGCCTCCCCAAGGTCATGGCTGGTGTCTGTGCTGGCTGGTGGCTAGAGCAGGACGTGGCCTGGCCAAATGCACCCTCTGGGTCCTCGCCAAGTAAACGCCGTCCACAAAGCTGTCCTCGTCCCTGTCCTTGTCCCTGACTTCTTCCCATGGGTGGGAAGTGCCCGGGCCGGGCTGAGCGCCCCACCTGAGCTCCTGGCCGGTCCCCACGAGCCACGAGCCGCCGGCCGGTCCCCACGAGCCGCCGGCCAGTCCCCAGCCCTGGGAGCAGCTGGCTCCCTGCCAGGGCCGTTCTCAGACCCCCGGTGCCAAGGGAAGGGCCCCGCCGTGCACCCCAGAGCCTCGCAGCAGCCTGTGCGGGCCCCAGCACGCCCCCGCACCACGGGGAAGCCGAGGCCCAGGAAGGTTACATCACTGCAATTTACACATGGCTGCTTCTGGGGGGCCTCTGGGAGTGCGCCCCGGGGCCCGTCCCAGGTCCCCTGGCACCGGAGGGCCCAGCCCCTCCCACCAGCTGCCGTGTCTGGATCTGGGCTCCGATTGGGCCCGTGGCACCTGTCAGGGCAGAGGAGCATGTTGATGAGCCCACTGGGCCCAGGCGCTCCTGCCCCCAGGCCCGGCTGTTCCTGCTGACACGCGGCCGGTTCTGTGCTGTCTTCACGGAGCCCTCGGGACGGGACGCACCACGTGCTCTGGGAGCCCTGGTCACCAGTTCCCGGCCAGCCCGCTTCTCCCTGGTTCCCAGGCTGAGCCCGCAGCCAGCATCGTGTGCCTGGACGTGGCGGCCGCGCCTCCAGCGTCTTTACTGCGCCCTCACCTCAGAGCACGCCCTCTGGGGGCTTCACGGGGACACCTGGCCCAAACAAATGAGCAGCCCGGGCACTGCCCGGCAGCCTGGCCTGTGTGCCCGCCGGCTCCAGGCCCCCACACCGGAGTTAACAGAGGCTCCGGGGAAGGCGCCCCATCAACAAAGCCAGGGTCCACCCTGAACCTCTCCTCGCTCTCGTCACCACCTGGACCCCCAGCCCCCTCCTGTCCCCCTTCCACACGAGGCCCCCTCTACCCCCAGTCCTTCAGGGAGTGCCCAGCAGAGGGTGCCAGATAGGGACAGGGTGTCCAGCCCACAGGCCTGACCCCCCTCCCCCCACCCCATCCCCAGAAACCAGCCCTTCCCCCAGCGCCGGGCTGGGCCGCCTCAAGAAAGCACGGAGGCCGATTCTGTCCGCTCTGGTTTTATTGGGAAACAGCAGCATGGGGCGCACAGGTGGGAGGGCCACACCCCTCCTGCTGCTCACACCCCACAGGAGGGGACCCCGCCCCGGGCCTGCAGCCTGTCCCTCTGGAGCTCAGCTCGCCGCTGCCCTGGGCCCTCCTGCGGGTGGTTTGGCACATCCTGGGGTCTCGGGAGTCGCCCAGCCATGGGCTCACACAGTGAACCGGCCCCGTGACGGGCTCCTGGCGAGACGCGGCGTCCACGCCAGCGTGGCCAACAGCCTGGCGAGGTGACTCCGTGTCACCAAGTCTGACCTCAGCCATCCTCCCCACACGCCCAGATCCAGGCAAAGCCTCGTCTGGGTCATGCCACCCCATGCCCAGCCGTCCAGCACCCTCCGCTGGGAAGGAGCGCCCCACTCACAGTTCCCGGCCCCGTAGGCCCAGCCCAGCACCTCCCGGCCTCCCTTCCCAGGCTCCCTCCGTCGCCACCCTTGTGCCCGTGTGCAACGGGCACACACACACACTCGTGTGCACATGCGGCACACCCCTCCAGCAGGGCTAAGGATTGCTGTTTAGAATCCCCCAGCAGGGCTCAGCCAGCCCGGAGCGCAGGCCACAGACCTCGGGGCGTGTCCTGGGCATCGAGGAGCCCCTCCCAGGGCTGCCCTACCCAGCCCGGACGAGAGCCCACAGCCTCCGGGGAAGGCCCAGCACAGAGCACGGCACGGGGCCGAACTGACTCAGAAGTCGCTTCAAACCGACACGGCGGTGCCACCCACCTGGCTGGACACCGACAGGAAGGGGGTCCAGCCCGCCCAGGGCGGCCCCCCACAGGCACTCGATGGCAAACGTGCTGAGGCCAGAGCCAGCTCCATGGCACCGGCGCCTGCAGAGGCTCCGGAGCACCCCCGCCCGCCAAGGGCCTCTCGGAGGAAAGACCCGCAGGGCTGGAGGGGCCACCGAGGCCCCGGGCCTCAGGCTGCCTGTGGCAGGCCTCGCCCGCCGGGCAGCCACCCCGCCCCCGCCCGCTCCACCCGGCAGCACTGGGGGCCACGCCCGACACGGTGGGGGTGGAACAGGGCGGGGTGAGGGGGGAGAGGCCTCGTGGCCCGTCCACATGGCACCTCGGCACCTGCAGACCACCGACCGGGGGCCTGCTGGGCAGTAGAGCGGCCCTGGGCACGGCCACAGCCACAGGCCAACACCCTGGGGGCCCCAGGCCGGCCCAGGCAGCCTCAGCTGCCCTGGATCCCACCGCCTGGGGCTGCCCAGCTAACGAACATTCCGGAACACGCCGCCTCCTGCTCTCGGCTCTGTTTCCAGACAACGGGAGTCCTGGAGCCCTGACCCCCGAGCAACCCCCGGCCCGGGCTCACTCTTCCCGAGCCTCACGGGGTGCCCCAGGGGGGGCCCAGGCTGCCAATTCGGAGAAGCTAGAGACTCCTCGCTGAGCGGCCAGGGAGGGCTTCAGCAGAGGCAGAAGAGGCCAAGCCAGAACCCCGCAAATGAGTCAAATGCCATCTCGGCACGCTCTGGAGCAGTTCTCACCCAGGCTGGTGGGAAGCAGCAGCCGGCAGCCCCTGCAGGGGGTCCCGCTCCCACCAGGGGGCGGCTGGGGGGGTCTGCCCGTGGAACTCGGGATCCGCCAAGCGGCACTGCCCTGGCGAGGGCCTGTCCTGGTGCAGGGCACGCCCAGCCGGGTGGGCGCCGACACCTCTGCCCACAGCAGCTAGGCACCGGGGTTCCGGACACAGGCCCCACCACCACACCCTCCTGGCAGCACCAAAGGGCGATAAAAGTCAAGAGTCGCGGCGGTGGCCACCCACTGTGGGCCATCTGACCAGGAAGACAGGGCCCCCCAGGTCCCTCTCGGACAGTGGGGTGCTCCATCACCAACCAGACTGAGGGCCCGGTCCTGCCTCCCAGCCCTGGGCACCAGCAGCTCCTCCCACCCCCGGGACAGAGGCTCGGAAGGCACAGGATCAGAGAGCTGGTGGCCCCCGGAGCTACCGCCTCGACCACCTGCCCTCCCGTCCACCGGGCCCATGGCAACGGAGGCTGCCCCAACCAGAACCCAACCAAACAAAGGAGAAAGGCACAGCTTTTCCATTTTGCTAAAACACTTTACGTCGATCTGTATAATCCAGGTTAACAAAATCTGAGCTGCAAGAAAATAGGGTGCCGATTTCTGTACAGTCTACAAAACTCCCACCCCGAGCGGGGCCGGCCTCCGGGGTATGTACAGGGGAGAGCGGGGTCTGTACAGTGCTCCGCGAACGCCTCACGCCACAGCACGCAGGCTCCGGGGAAACCGGCACTGTGCTCGCTCGCTCACTTCCAAGGCCCCTTTAAGAATGTCCCCTCCGCGGCCCCACACGAGTCCCTTCCTCCAAGCCCCCAACGAAGGGGTCTCAGTGGCGGGTCCAGGCTCGCAGCTGGACGTGCGGCCACTGCCAACCACCTGCTCGTCCCCGCCCGGGCCACCCTGCCTGACGGCCCCAGCCCCCAACCTCAGGAGGCTGAGCAGCGTCAGCCCCCAGCCAAGCTGGACGAGGGCCCACCGGCCCCTCCCAAAGGCAGCGGCACATCCGAGCTGGGCGGGGGCCTCAGCCTCCTCACAAGCCAGGAATGCTCTTTGGGGGAAATGATGCTAAATCAGGATCTCCCTCCAGATTCCAAATTCTGAAACCCTCCACCCACCCGGACCAAATGGGCAGGAAATGACGCCTATTCTAGACCACACAGGTGTGCATGTGCGAGGGCATCCACTACCGTTTTGTCCCAGGATTACAGGCATGCAGAGTGCTATTCTGTCTAAGTAACTTATTAAAAAGCAGGTCGGTGCCAGGCGGGGGCAGCTGTGGGTTGTGGTGGTGGCAGCGGCTGGGCTAGTATTCACAGGGCAGGCTGAGGCCAGGAGGTCCAGGGGGAGGCCTCCCCACCCTGCTCCCCTGCAGGGCTCTGACCCAGGCTGTGCAGTCGGTTGCTATGGGAACCACACCAGGTGATGACGCCAATCAGCAGAGCCTGGGCAGGGGAGGGGTGAGGACCACAGGGAAAGGCGACTGGGTGTCAAAGCAAAGCGGAACCAGGTGAAGCAGGGCTCTTGAGACGGGCCTCCTGCAAGCAGGTGGCTCCTGGGCTGGCTCAAGGCGGGCAGGGACGCTCCCCAGTCTGGGCCCCACGGGCAGGCAGCCGGGCGGGAGCTGTGGGCATGCGGCATGCTGCAGCCAGCCACGTGCTCAGCATGCACAGAGCGGAGGCCCGAGGGGCAGCGGCCGCCAGCCCAACAGGCCACGCCTCCTGGGGACCCATGGCTGAGCCAGAGCCGGGCCAGTGGCCAGCGATCTGCTGGGCAAGGGCCTCAGTGCAGGGTTCTGTGCTTGGTGGGCAAGGCCGGGCCTGAGCTGACGGCCGTGGGCCGGGCAGCTGCGTGGGCCTGTGGTGGTCCATGCTGTCACTCTTCAGGGCGTGGTCCCAGCAGGCTGGGCAGGCAGGGGGCCGTGGCTGCAAAGGACCCACCCCCTGAAGTGTCGTGGATGAGCAATAGCCCCGCCCCCCCAAGAACCAGCCAGAGAACCACGAGATGTTGAAGAAGGAAAAACCCAACAAAAACGCCAAGGCGCGCGTCTGAAAGCAGGCCCGGCGCGGGCGGGCAGGTGCAGGCGGAGGGGCGCGGGCGGCGGGCGGGCGGCGGTCACTCCTCGCGCAGCTGCAGGCGGTAGCGGTGGTAGCGGACCTGGAAGAAGAGGCGCTCGGCCAGCGAGAGGGTCATGCCGGGCAGCACGTAGTGGTCACTGCAGCCCATGTGTCTGAAGCCCAGCGACTCGTAGAGCTTGTGGGCGGCCACCTTGACGGCCGTCGTACCCAGCACCACGGCGGAGTAGTTGTGCACCACGGCGAACTCCAGCACCTTGCGGCCCAGCGCCTTGGCGATGCCCTTGCCGCGGAAGCGCGAGTCCACGGACATGCGCAGCAGCTCCACGGTGTTGTCCGCCTCGTGGGCCCGCGCCGCCACGATGCCCACCACGTTGCCGTCCAGCACGGCCACCCAGAAGCAGGAGCCTGCGGGGGACAGGGTGGTCAGGGCTGGGCTCTGCCGTGGGGCACGGATGCCCGAGAGCTGGGCAGGCCTCAGCCAGTTGGCCCCTTCCCTGCCTGGCAGCCAGATGCCTGGACACCACGGCCAGCCACAGCGAGGCCATGAGGGCCACAACCCCAGGGCCTCAGGGGACCTCAGGGGCCTGTGGCCGTGCCAACCCTGTGGCCCTCCCTCTCCTGGGTCAGGGGCCGCTGGGCCCGGGAGGCACGTGACCCTGGGAGGCTCAGGGGAAGGTCTGTGGATACTTAAGAAATCGCACTGGGGAGCCGGGATGGCCACGGGCACCCCTGACCTGGCCTCTCCTGGGCAGCCAGCCCAAACCCATCACAGCTCATGCAGGCAGGAAGGCGGGGAGCCCCAGCAAGGAGGGGGAGAAGATGGGAGACCAGAGGACAGACTGCAGGGCACAGGCCCCTGGGAGAGCTTGTCAGCTGTGACGGAGGCCCAGGGGCTGCAGGAAGCAAAGGGGCACTGGGGACGGGGTGCGAGCTCCAGGGGAGGGGCCTGTGCTCACGGCCACTCCGCTTCCTCAGTCCTCCCGCCCAACCCCCTCCGCGAGCAGCCAAACTCTCCCCCGTCAGCCAACCAGCTCCGGCCACAAGGTCTCCGTCTCCTTTACCGCCCGAGGGCCGACGTGGCCGAGCTGGGAATGGCCGAGCAACTGCCCACCTGCTGGCCCGCCCGCCCGCCCACCCCAAGGTCAGGACAGTGCTGGGAGCCTCGACTCTCCCCAGGCCTCGGTTTCCCCACGCATCCAGCATGGCCCCGCGGCCCTGTGGGGTCTCCTGCAGACCCCCCAACGTCTCAGGGCCACGCAGGGCCCCACCCCAGGTCCACTCAGGGGCACTGCAGCCCAGAGAGCGAAGACCCGAGTGCCGGGTCCTCATGCCACAGCCGGCCCCCAGCCGGAGCCGCCCAGCTCCCGCGGTCTCGCCCGTCTGGCCCGGCCGGCAAAGGGTCAGGGAAACCGCAGGTGCCGAGGCTGCTGACAGCTGCGGGGGCACAGGCTGGCAGTGCCGGAGGCCACCCTGGCTCTGGGACACCTGCCTCTCTACCCCCGTCCTTCCCTGATACCAGGGTCTTGCTAGACCCCCACCAACTATCCAGGCCCATCTGTCCCCTCTCCTCAGACGGGCGTCCTCAGCACCGGGGGACTCTCACCCCTGAGAGCCGAGATGGCAGACGGCCCTTGGTTCTGGGCATGGAGACCAGGGTCCTGCCTCCCAGGACCCAGCCCCCGGCCAGCCTGGAGGACAGACAGTGGCCCAGAGCCCGCGGGTCAGGCCCCTCCCTCTCCAGAAGCCTTGCCAGGGCGAGACCCGCTGGCTCACTGAGCGCCCCGAGACCAAAACGTAAGGCTCTTGCTCCCAGGATCCCCCGCAGGCCCCTCTCTGCCTGCCACTGCCCTCCCCCCAGCCCAGGCCCCAGCAGGCCCCAGGAGCACCTCGGCCAGACAGGACCTGCGAGAGGAGAGACCCCCCCCCCCCTTGTGGAGAGCAGGGCCCGCCAGGCCCCAAGCACCCGGCCTCAGAGGGCTCGGGAGGCCCCGGGCCAGCCGCCCATGGACACTCAGAGACCTCGGGTCAGCATCAAAGGCCCGGCTCTGCCCCCGGGCCCTGCCCTGCAACTCCCAGCAGAGCCCTGTCACCCCGCAGCCTAGTCGCGGGGCCCACCCCGCGTGGCCTGGGACTGCTGAGGTGGGCGAGGCCGGGAGGGGCAGAGGCAGAGGAGCTGGGCGGGGGCTCACCGGGCGGCTTCATGTAGTACTGCTCGATGTCGGCCATGTCCGTGTGCAGGGCGCAGTCCAGGTAGGCGAGGACCACCTTCCGGCTGTAGTAGTAACGCAGCGCCAGCAGCCCCGCGGGCACCAGGCAGGTCAGCAGCAGCGAGCCCGTGAGCGCCCAGCAGAGCACTGCGGGAGGGGGGCACGGTGAGGGCGGGAGAGGGCACGGTGAGGGCGGGAGGGGGGCACGGTGAGGGTGAGAGGGGGGGGCACGGTGAGGGCAGGAGGGGGGGCACGGTGAGGGCAGGAGGGGGGGAGGGGGGGGGGGGGGGCACGGTGTGGCGGGAGAGGGCACGGTGAGGGCGGGAGGGGGGGGCACGGTGAGGGTGAGAGGGGGGGGCACGGTGAGGGTGAGAGGGGGGGCACGGTGAGGGCGGGAGGGGGGGGCACGGTGAGGGCGGGAGGGGGGGCACGGTGAGGGCGGGACGGTGAGGGTGAGAGGGGGGGCACTGGAGGGGGGGCACGGTGAGGGGCGGGAGGGGGGGGCACGGGAGGGCGGGAGGGGGGAGGGGGGTACGGTGAGGGCGGAAGGGGGGGGGCACGGTGAGGGCGGGAGAGGGCACGGTGAGGGTGGGAGGGGGGGGCACGGTGAGGGTGAGAGGGGGGGGGGGGGGCACGGTGAGGGCGGGAGGGGGGGGGGGGCACGGTGAGGGTGGGAGGGGGGCACGGTGAGGGCGGGAGGGGGGGGGGGGGTGACGGTGGGAGAGGGCGGGGGGGGGGAGAGAGGGGGGTACGGTGAGGGCTGGAGGGGGGGTGAGGGTGACGGTGAGGGCGGGGAGGGGGGAGGGGGGGGCACGGTGAGGGCGGGAGGGGGGGGAGGGGGCACGGTGAGGGCGGGAGGGGGGGCACGGTGAGGGCGGGAGGGGGGGCACGGTGAGGGCGGGAGGGGGGGCACGGTGAGGGCGGGAGGGGCGGACGGGGCGGGAGGCGGCCCCCACTGCACCCCGCGGGGTGGACAAGCCCGTGAGGGACAAGCAGGGCGGAGACCCCCGGGACTGTTCTCTCTGGAGGAGCCCGGGGCCTCGGCTGCTCCTTCCCGGTCCCCCGGTCGGTCCCCCGGTCGGTCCCCCGGTCCGTCCGCCCCCGGGGAAGCGGGCACCTTCAGGGCCAGCTCCCCAGGGCGGCCCCGCCCTCCCGGGGCGCCCGGGGTGAGGCCGGCCGGCCGCATGACCTTGGGGGAGCCTCAAGCTCCTCATCTGGAAAACGGGGAGCAGCGTCTCGGGAGGCCGTGTCCCCGGCTGCGTGCTGGGCGCCTCCCGCCCCGGACTGGCTGCCTCCCGGGAGGAGGAGCCGGGAGCCGCCGGGAGCCGCCGGGAGCCGCCCGCCCCGCGCCCCGTTAGTCACACCGGCGGGCGCCCGGCCCCAGCCCCGCGCACCTGCCGCCACTCGCCCCCGGGGCTCGCGAGGGGACGGGCCGGCGGGGACCCCTGCTCCCCCCGCCCGCAGCCCCGCCGGGCCCGCGCTGGTTCCCGCGCCCCCGCCCGTGGCCCCGCAGCGGGAGGCGCGCTAGTCCCGCCGCCGCCGAGAGCGGGGCGCGCGGGGGCGCGTGCGGGGCCCGGATCCCGGCCACCCGAGCGGGACCCGGGCGCGGGCTGCGGCAGGGCCCGCACTGACCGGCCAGCAGGGCGCAGAGCAGCTGCGCGCGCGGGTGCTGCCGCAGGCCGCGGAAGGCCGTGTTGGGGACGCGCTCCATGATGCCGTCGTAGAAGATGCGGCACGCCGCCTCCTGCTCGGCCGCGCGGAACTCGCGGATGTGCACGCCGCGCCCCTCCGGGGGCCCCGCGCCGCCCGCGCCCCCCGCGCCGCCCAGGGGCTGCGGCTGCGGCTGCGGCTCGGGCTGCGGCTCGGGCGGGGGCGCGGCGGGCAGCGGGGGCCACATGGCGGCGGCGAGCAGCGCGTCCTTCTTGGCCCCCGGCAGCGCCTCATGGTCCTCGGAGGCCACGATCTTCGTCTCGCAGACCATGTCGGGCTCACAATGCATGCACCCGGCGGGCGGCGCGGGGCGCGGGCGGGCGGGCGGGCGGGCCGGGCCCAGGGCAAGGGCGCGGCGCCCTCGGACCCGCGGCGGCGGCGGCGGCGGCGGCGGCTCAGGGGCGCGGGGCGGAGGCGGCGGGCGGCCGGGGCGCGCGCGGGGAGCTGCGCCGCATCTTGGAGGAGGATTTATAATGCGGCGGCGCCGGTGCGGCCGCGGCGCCCGGGGTCCCGCAGGGTCCTAGCGTCCACGGCATTGGCTGCCGGGGGTCACCATGTGACCGCGGGGGTGGGGGCCGACGCCGCCTCCGCGCCCGCCCGGTCGCACTTCTGCGCGCCGCGTCGCGGCCGGGCTCCGGCAGCCGCGGGAGGGAGTCGCCCCGGGCCGGGGCGGCCGCCTTGCGGAGTGGCGGGGACCTGCGAGCGCGACCGGGGTTCTGGCCGGAGCGGGCGCCCGGGGCCCCGGGCAGGGCGCCTCCCGCCGGCCCCGCGCCGCCGCGCCGCCGCTGTGCCGTCCGGGAAGCGGCGGCCTGGGACCGGGCCTCGGGTCCCGCAGCGCCGCGTCCTCTTCCTCTGCAGCCGCCGGTCGCAGTCACGAAGGCACCTCCATCGCCCGTCCCATTGTCTGAACGCGGCACCCCGCGGGGCCCTGGCAGGGGCCCCCCAGCTTCCCGGCCTGGCGCCCGGGAACGCGCGCCCGGAGCCGCACGGGCTGGAGGCGAGGGGATGCGACCGGAGCGGGTCAGTGCCCGCGCCGCGCAGCGCGCAGCCCGCGTTCAGACACGGGACACCCGCGGCGGGCGGCGGGGAGGAGGGGGTGCGGGGCCCGCGGGACCCCTCCCAGCCCGGCCCCTGCCTTCCGTAGCCCGCGCATGCGCCCTGCGATCTCGGTGCAGGTGCAGGGGGGCCTCCGGCGGGTCCTCCCGCCCCCCAGAGCCCGACCCGCCGGCGCAGCGAGTCGGGAGGGTGGAGATGGGGGCCGGTCGTCCCAGAACCCTTGGCGCTTCCTGAGCCCCGCCCGCTGCCCCGCACCCGCCTCCTGGTCGCCCGCATCCCCCGGAGGTGACCTCACAAGCGGCCTGCAGCTGAGCTCCCGGCGCCGCGCGGGTGGCCGGGGGCAGCCGGGCCGAGGACCCGCGGCCCAGAGCCCCGCCGGGCGCCTGCGGCCACCCGAGGCCCGGGCGGGGCGTCCTTGCCTGCACCGCGCTAAGGGCTAGGGGGCGCGGGGAGGGGCGGCCCGGGCCAGGGAGCTGAACTAGTCCTCGGCCAGGGCTGCGGGGGGCGGGGGGCACCCCGGGGTCACCCCCACACCATGCTCCCCAGGTGCCGGGTGATCTGAATTCACGGAGAATCTCCGCTGCTCAGGGCCCTGCTGCTGGCGTGCAGCCGGTGGGGCAGGCCCGCAGTGAGACGGCCCCCAGTGGCCTGAGGTCGGCCAGGGGAGGCAAGAAGTGCCCCCCGAAACCAAAGCACGCCAGGGGTCCAGGCAGGAAAACCCTGGGGTTGGGGAGCAGCGCTGGGGTGCCTAGAGGGTCAGGGGCGTCAGAGGAAGGGGAGCGGGCTCTGCCCCACGTCAGGGGCTTGGGGAGCGCTGTCGTGCAGGTGACAGCAGGAAAGAGGAGGACAGCGAGCGGGGCCTGGGCTTCCCTTGCCGTGACCTCGGCGTCCTGCAGTTCTGCACCTGCAGAGGCCTCTCCAGGGGGCTGACCTCACCTGCAGCCCCTGGCCCAGCCCCTTGGTTCAGGGGGGCCGAGAGCCAGGATGAGAGGGGGGGGACGGCTGGCCAGCCACCTGGAAGGGCTTGGAGGCCTCAGGCCCGGGTTTTAACGCACTTGGAGTGGGTTGAGGTGAAGGGGAGGTCTGTGCAGACAGCAGCGGGGAAGGGCAGGCCACTCCACAGCCTCAGAGACACGGGGGTTCCCCATCCGTCCCAGGGAGGCTGTGCCCTCAGCCCACATCAGGAGCCCATTGTACAGACGAAAAACTCGAGGCTGGGCAAGTCAGGGCCCGTCTGTTCTGCCAGCGCTCTCCCTCGGAACCCCACGTCCCGGGCTTCTGCTGCCTCGTCCTCCTCCGCCCGAGGCCTCAGGCCAGACCAAGATTCCAGCTGGTGCCCCCTGGCCCACCCGGACTCCCAGGATGGGGCTGTGTGCGCAGCAGCGACCCCGCCCAGGGACACCCGCCCAGGCTCCAGAGGCAGGCCCTGGGCCTCGGGGCACCCAACCCTGACGGGATGCAGCTCCCGGGGACACAGGTGGGGGCCTGGGAGATGGGACTGGCTGGGGAACAGGCCAGGGGGAGCGCTGGAGGAAGAAAGGCCAGCAGGCAAACGTCTCCACAGAGAAAGGGGAGGAGGGAGCAAGGGTGAGACCCTGGGGGGTCCTTCCCCAGCCACAGGCCGGCTCCTGCCCAGCCCAGGCAGCACGGGGCCGGGAGGAAGCTCTGCCAGCCGCCCGCTCTGCTCAGCGTGTTGGAGGCCAGTGTTAGCCAGGAGCAGAGCAAGGAGTGGGGCCTCGCCCCCGGTGACTTTTCGTCCCCTCACAGATCCTGGGCCCCCTGACCTTTCCGCCCTGAGACCCCCTCTAGGCCTCAAGTTGTAGTTCAGCTCCAGGCCCAGAGAAGCAACAAAACCAGCCCCGGCTGCCAGCTGCCTCAGGACCAGCTGCATGAAAAATGACCCCCTGCCCGTGCCACCAGTCAATCGGGAGACCACGCCCGGAAGGACACGGAACCTTCTCTTCAGACCCCCGCCCTAGGCCCTAGGGCAGTGGTTCTCAACCTTCCTAACGCCGCGACCGTTTAATACAGCTCCTCCTCACGTTGTGGTGACCCCCAACCATAAAACTATTTTCGTTGCTACTTCATAACTGTGATTTTGCTACTGTTACGAATCGTAATGTAAATATCTGTGTTTTCCGATGGTCTTAGGCTTCAACGAAATAATTTTATGGTTGGGGGTCACCACAACAGGAGGAGCTGTATTGAAGGGTCGCGGCGTTAGGAGGCTGAGAACCACTGCCCTCGTGGGTTTGGCTCAGTGGCTAGGAGCAACCAGTAGCGTCTCTCTCACAACGATGTTCCTCTGCTTCCCTCCCACTCTCTCTAAAAATCGATAGAGCCCCAGCTGGTTTGTCTCAGTGGATAGGCCTGCGGACTGAAGGGTCCCGGGTTTGATTCCGGTCAAGGGCACAGGCCTGGGTTGTGGGCTCGATCCCCAGTGGGGGGTGTGCAGGAGGCAGCCGATCAATGATTCTCATCATTGATGTTTCTATCTCTCCCTCTCCCTTCCTCTCTGAAATCAGTAAAAGTACATTTTTTAAAAATAAAAATCAATGGAAAAAAATATCCTCAGGTGAGGATTAACAAAACAAAGAATTAAAAAAAAGATCTTCCCCGGGGCCTCCCCTAAAATCTCCACCCTTGAACCCTTAGGACGGGGGACCCAGGCGTTCTCCCCTCCCCGCCCGCCCCAGGCGTGTTACCATCGCCTTCCTCACTCCCAAGCTCCAAAGGCCCTTCCTTTGCCTCCATAACTTGTTCCCATTTTTTCTAGGAATTACTTTTTCTCCCTCTGCGATTTACCCAATGAATGTTCTCTTACAGTTTAGCTCTTGGTCCTGAATTCTTTCCCACCAGAACCCCAGTGCGGAGGTTGCTGACCTGGCGCCATCCCCACCGCCTCCGCCAAATGGACTGAGTGCCCACAGCAGAGTAGCCCTCCAGCCGCCCTCAGGGGCGGACAGCGAAGGGGAAGGTGGATGAGGGGCTGCAGGGGAGACGGCGGGACCCGGACACAGTGGTTCCCACGCAGAGGCCGCAGGAAGGGTGGGCGGTGGCTGGGGGTGCCCAGCTGGCTGGGGGTGGGGGGAGAGGGGGAGGTGGGCAAGGGCCCAGCGGGGACGCGGGATGACTGGGCTGCTGGAGAATGTGAGGAAGGGATAAGGCACAGGACGTGGGGCAGCGGGCACACGCAGCCCAGGAAAACACATGCGGCCCCAGGGACTCGCACGCCCAGCCCTGCCCTGCCCGCCGAGCTGAGGAGGGGCTGTCAGGGAGACCCCCGTTCAGGGCAGACTGGGCGCTGGCCGTGGGCACAGCCGGGCCCAGCTCCTTGCTGACCGGCACTTCTGCTCCTACAAACCCCCACCCAGGCCTCCCCACCCACTCCCTCCCCTCAGGGCTGGCAGTGACAGGCCTCGCCCGCCTCCTCTGGGGTCCCTTCTCTGCCCACTCAGGGCTCTCAGCCAGCGCTGTCCACCCTTCTCCCTCCAGCCCCTCCCAGCTCAGCCAGCAAATCCATCCCCAACCTCCCTCCTTCTCCCAAATCCACCCCCCTCCCCTCCTCCCTCTCAAACTGACCACGTGGCCAATCCCAATGGCTCCTTCTTTAAAAATATTTTTTTAATTGATTTTAGAGAGGAGGAGATAGAAACATCAATGATGAGAGTCATGGACCGGCTGCCTCCTGCTCGCCCCACACTGGGCATGTGCCGACCGGGAATCGAACTGTGACCTCCTGGTTCCTAGATCGATGCTCAGCCCGAGCCACGCCAGCCGGGCCAATGGCTCCTTCCGAGTGAGCACAACTGCTCCTCCTGCCTCCACCAGCCCGGCCGGCTCTTCAGGGCATCCCCCTCTGGTGATTCCATCCTGGCCACCGGGGTCCACCCCGTCCCTGCGTCCTGTTCGGATGCCACGTGCCGCCCCGGCTTGCTCCAACCCCCCAGGCTCCTGAGGGGCCCTCCCCACTCCCCGACCCCCTCCTGCCCTGCAGCCGTGGGGCCACTGGCGGAATAGACCCCCCAGCAGCCTCCTGGGGCCACTGCTGCTCCCCACACGCCTGACTCCCGCCCCTGCTGCCTCCCAAGGGACACCCCGCCAGGCTCCGGGACTCACTCCTGTGGCACGCACCCCAACAGCAGCCCCAACGCGTGCGGGCTAACGGCTGCACCCACACAGGATGCCCAGCTAAGTTCACCCCCCTCCCAGCCCCAGGGGTGACTAGCGGATTCTGCACTAGCGGACTCCTGGGTCCTGTGGCACATCCGCCCCATCGGCTGCCATGCCCTGATCACAGGCCACGGCCCTCACCCCCGCCAGGAACGGCGCCTGATGAGGCCAGCCAGTCGGAAGTGAGCACCTGCCTCGCTGCCCTCTGCGGCCCAGGACAGTGGCACCCCGGTCCCTACACCACACTGCTCGTGCCAGGCTGAGGGCCACACAGGGCCTGCCAGGCTCAGTGCCACGGAGCCTGCGGTGGGTTCCTAGGCGTCACAGCCAAGGTGGGACTCTGGTTTCTTCACTCCGGTGCCAACACTTGTGCACTTCCAGGCACAAAGCTCTGACAACAGGACGGGTTCCAAGTGGGAGGCCACGGGGTGAGGGGAAGCCACGGGGGAAGGGAGGCCACGGGGGGGGGGGGGGGGGGAGGGCAGGGAAACTTCTGGAGGCAGCCAGGCGGGGACTTGTGGGCTAAGGCGGGCTGTCCCCAGGCAGCCAACCAGGACGCCAGACAGCAGCACGGAGACCCTGCTGAGGGGCCACAGCCAGGGACCCGAACCCCAGCTCAGCGGGGGGTGCCACAGTGGTCACCCCCATCAGCGCCCTACTGAGTGCCTGGGTGTCGTACAGCATCGCTTTCATAACAGACTTTAAAGTGAAGAGGGACAGTCACTGGCTGCCCTGGAGACCGCCTGCCTGGCACTAAGTGTGCGGACGTGTGGGCCAGCTGCCAGGGGCGTGGTGCCAACCTCAGGCCCTGTGCCCGGGACCGAACCGGGGCTGTTGACGGGACCAGCAGGAGGGGGAGGCTGTGGCAGGACCCAGGGCTCCGTGGCCACTGGCTGGGCCTCGGGAAGCCTCGGGCGACGCCACCGCTGCGCAGAGGGCTCCGTGCTGGGGCGGCTGCTCCGACCCCAACACAGGCCGGCGGGCAGGAAGCAGGTGCCCGGAGGCGGACTCGCTGAGTGGGTGCAGGGCCACCCAAGTGGCAGGATGTGCGTGTCCCTGCTCAGCACTGGCACCCTCATGGGACAGTGCCGGAGGGCCTCACCCCACGTGGAAGCTGGGAACCGAGGCCCAGACAGAGGCCCGAGCAGGGCTGCTGGACGGCGCGGGCGGGCTCTGGCGGCCAGAGCAGGAGACAGGACACGGGCACCGGGCTGGGCGTTTATTGAGGGGCAGCGGGCGGGTCCTCAGCGCCCCGCGGGCCAGCAGGCGCACAGGGCCCGGCGCTCCGCCTGCAGCAGGAGGGTCTCCGTCTGAAAGGCAACAGGGGCGTCAGGGTGTGACGTCACTCCCCAGCCCAGGGGTGCGCCACCTCCTGGCTCCTCCCAAACCCACCCGCAGTTCCTCTCTGAGGCCCCCTGACGGTCTGCACCCCACTTACTGCAGGGACCTCCTCCTGAGTTCCTTCCCCCCCCCCGCCCCCCGCAGGTCCTGGCTGGGCCTCTGCACCCACATCCCTCGGAGGAGAGAAACGTCACTGGTGAGAGAATCACTGAGGGGCTGCCTGCTGTGCCGCCCTGGGGGTGCAGCCTGCAACCCCGGCCCTGGGGGTGCAGCCTGCAACCCCGGCACGTGGTGGCCTCGCGGCTCACAGGTCGACCCTCACTGAGCCAGGCCGGCTGGGACGAGATCACTTTTTCCTGCTTCTCCAACTCCTCCAGCCGCCAGCCCGCCCCCCCAGGGGGCCCTCAGGCCCGGGGCGCTGCGGGTCTCAGCCCTTCGGCAGCGGCCGGGCCTGGCCTCCTTCCCGCTTCGGGGA
The DNA here is from genome assembly GCA_025583905.1 of Ia io. Classification (NCBI taxonomy): domain Eukaryota; kingdom Metazoa; phylum Chordata; class Mammalia; order Chiroptera; family Vespertilionidae; genus Ia; species Ia io. Next base: position 932,545 of record JAJQQW010000002.1, on the reverse strand, counting down.
ATTCTGCCCCAGGAGGGGTGGTGCCGTCACACGCACTCTGCTGGGGCCCCCGGCTCGCCCCACACTTGGGGGTGGCCCTGTCTCCCGTACCCGGCGGCTGTGCGCGCAGCCTCCCTCCCAGACCCCCCACGCACCCAGCACCGCACTGCCCCACCAGGGACCCCCCTCAGTTTCCTCTCCGCCCGCCAGGGGAAGGCTGGGCTGGGGGCGGGGGGCAGGGACCCGTGCCCGGGGGTGAGCGGAGCCGCACGAGGGCGCCGTGCTGAGCGGGGCGGGGAGACCCTCACCCGCGCGTCCAGGCTGCAGGCCGTCTTCCGCAGGTCCTGCAGGGCGCGCTGCATGAACTCGAACGCGTGGCAGTCCACGCACGGGCGGCCTGCGGGGCGCGGGTCAGCGGGGCCCTTGCTCTCTCCCGAGCAGCGGGCCTCCGTCCCCCCCACCCCACCCACCCCACCCCCGAAGGGGCGGCCGGGGAGGCGGGAGGCGGGAGGCGGGCGGGGCGCGGGGACGCCGGGAACAAAGCGAGGCGCGGCCTCCCGCACGCAGGACGGGGACCGGGACGGGGACGGGGACGGGGACGGGGAGGGGACGGGGTCGGGGACGGGGACGGGGACGGGAGGGGACGGGGACGGGGAGGGGAGGGGTCGGGGACCGGGACGGGGACGGGAGAGGGGTCGGGGACGGGGGGTCGGGGACGGGGGGGGGGACGGGGGGACGGGGACGGGGGACGGGGGGACGGGGACGGGGACGGGGACGGGGACGGGGACGGGGGGGACGGGGACCGGGACGGGGTCGGGGACGGGGGGGACGGGGACGGGACGGGGACGGGGACGGGGACGGGGACGGGGACGGGGACGGGGACCGGGGGCCGGGACGGGGACGGGGACGGGGACGGGACGGGGACGGGGACGGGGACGGGGACGGGGACCGGGACGGGGACCGGGTCGGGGACCGGGATGGGGACGGGGTCGGGGACCGGGACGGGGACGGGAGGGGACGGGGACGGGGACGGGGACCGGGACGGGGGGTCGGGGACGGGGGGGACGGGGTCGGGGACGGGGACGGGGACGGGAGGGGACGGGGACGGGGACGGGGACGGGGACGGGGACGGGGACCGGGACCGGGGGACGGGGACGGGGGGGACCGGGACGGGGACGGGAGGGGGACGGGGACGGGAGACGGGGACGGGGACGGGGACGGGGACGGGGACGGGGACGGGGACGGGGACGGGACGGGGACGGGAGGGGGGACGGGGACGGGGTCGGGGGACGGGGGGGACGGGGTCGGGGACGGGAGGGGGACGGGGGGGACGGGAGGGGACGGGGACGGGGTCGGGGACCGGGACGGGGTCGGGGACCGGGACGGGGACGGGGACGGGAGGGGACGGGGACGGGGGGACGGGACGGGGACGGGGACGGGGACGGGGACGGGGTCGGGTCGGGGGGGACGGGACGGGAGGGGACGGGAGGGGACGGGGACGGGGACCGGGACGGGGTCGGGGACGGGAGGGGACGGGGACGGGGACGGGGACGGGGACCGGGACGGGGTCGGGGACCGGGACGGGGTCGGGGACCGGGACGGGGACGGGAGGGGACGGGGACGGGGACGGGCCCCGCGGCACCTACTCTGCGCGGGGACGGCGCTCCCGGCGGGCTCGGCGCGGGCCTGGGCGCCCAGCAGCGCCAGGCTCAGCAGCAGCGGCAGCAGCGGCCTCGGGGGGCGGCGCGGGGACGGGGGCGCCATGGCCGAGCGGAGGGGGCGGCGGCCCTGCAACGTGCGGGAGGGTCCGGCGCCCGCCTCGCCCCCGCTGCGCTGCGCCCCCCGCCCCTCCCGGGACCCGCGAGCCCCCCGGCCGCGACCCTCCCTCCCTCAGCCCCCGCCCCCCGCCCCGCGGACCCGCCCCGCGGACCCGCCCTTACCGCGGTCGGGACCCCTGAGCGCAGCGCGGGCGACTGGGGGAGACGCGTCGCGTTCGGCGCGCACCGCGCATGCGCTCCCCACCCCGCCCGGGTCCCTCCTTCCCCTCCCCCCTCCCCCGTCCGACGTCGTCGCCATGGAAACCGGAGGCCGAAGGAACTGCAGATTTAAAGGGACCAGAGTGGCTCAGGGATTCCGGGTGCCCAGCCCCGGCCCGGGCTGAGCCTGGAGCACCGTCCGGCCCCCGGTGAAGTGGGGAGGGCTGCCTGGAGGAGGCGGCGTCCGGCCCCCGGGTGAAGTGGGGAGGGCTGCCTGGAGGAGGCGGTCCCCGGGTGAAGTGAGGAGGGCTGCCTGGAGGAGGCGGCGTCCGGCCCCCGGGTGAAGTGGGGAGGGCTGCCTGGAGGAGGCGGTCCCCGGGTGAAGTGGGGAGGGCTGCCTGGAGGAGGCGGCGTCCCCGGGTGAAGTGGGGAGGGCTGCCTGGAGGAGGCGGCGTCCGGTCCCCGGGTGAAGTGGGGAGGGCTGCCTGGAGCACCGTCCGGCCCCCGGGTGAAGTGAGGAGGGCTGCCTGGAGGAGGCGGCCCCCGGGTGAAGTGGGGAGGGCTGCCTGGAGGAGGCGGCCCCCGGGTGAAGTGGGGAGGGCTGCCTGGAGGAGGCGGTCCCCGGGTGAAGTGGGGAGGGCTGCCTGGAGCACCGTCCGGCCCCCGGGTGAAGTGGGGAGGGCTGCCTGGAGGAGGCGGCGTCCTGGTGAAGTGGGGAGGGCTGCCTGGAGGAGGCGGCGTCCGGGTGAAGTGGGGAGGGCTGCCTGGAGGAGGCGGCGTCCTGGTGAAGTGGGGAGGGCTGCCTGGAGGAGGCGGCGTCCGGGTGAAGTGGGGAGGGCTGCCTGGAGCACCGTCCGGCCCCCGGTGAAGTGGGGAGGGCTGCCTGGAGGAGGCGGCCCCCGGGTGAAGTGGGGAGGGCTGCCTGGAGGAGGCGGCCCCCGGGTGAAGTGGGGAGGGCTGCCTGGAGCACCGTCCGGCCCCCCCGGTGAAGTGGGGAGGGCTGCCTGGAGCACCGTCGGCCCCCGGGTGAAGTGAGGAGGGCTGCCTGGAGGAGGCGGCGTCCTGGTGAAGTGGGGAGGGCTGCCTGGAGGAGGCGGCGTCCTGGTGAAGTGGGGAGGGCTGCCTGGAGGAGGCGGCGTCCGGGTGAAGTGTGGAGGGCTGCCTGGAGGAGGCGGCGTCCGGCCCCCGGTGAAGTGGGGAGGGCTGCCTGGAGCACCGTCCGGCCCCCGGTGAAGTGGGGAGGGCTGCCTGGAGGAGGCGGCCCCCGGGTGAAGTGGGGAGGGCTGCCTGGAGGAGGCGGCGTCCGGTCCCCGGGTGAAGTGAGGAGGGCTGCCTGGAGGAGGCGGCGTCCGGTCCCCGGGTGAAGTGGGGAGGGCTGCCTGGAGGAGGCGGCGTCCGGCCCCCGGGTGAAGTGAGGAGGGCTGCCTGGAGGAGGCGGCCCCCGGGTGAAGTGGGGAGGGCTGCCTGGAGGAGGCGGCCCCCGGGTGAAGTGGGGAGGGCTGCCTGGAGGAGGCGGCCCCCGGGTGAAGTGGGGAGGGCTGCCTGGAGGAGGCGGCGTCCGGTCCCCGGGTGAAGTGGGGAGGGCTGCCTGGAGGAGGCGGCGTCCGGTCCCCGGGTGAAGTGGGGAGGGCTGCCTGGAGGAGGCGGCGTCCGGTCCCCGGGTGAAGTGGGGAGGGCTGCCTGGAGGAGGCGGCGTCCGGTCCCCGGGTGAAGTGGGGAGGGCTGCCTGGAGGAGGCGGCCCCCGGGGAAGTGGGGAGGGCTGCCTGGAGGAGGCGGCGTCCGGCCCCCGGTGAAGTAAGTGAAAGGTCTGTGACGCAGGAAACAAGACAGAGTCCAGGCGATGGGAAGGGGGAGGTTTTAATCTCGCGCTCCCGGCGAAACTCACGGTGGGAGGGTGGGCCAGGGAAGTTCGCCGAAAGGGGGCCTAGGAACGGCCTTTAGACAGCTGTTCGGTGAGGGGAGGGTGCAGGGCACGAGAGGGCGGAATTCCTGCCTCGGCCGGGGTCTGGACGGCGCCAGTTATCTTTGTCACATCCACCTTGCGAACGCTTGCATGGCCGCGCCGTGGCTCCCAGCGGGTGGCCGCTCCGGTCGCCCCCGCCCCCCCCACGCGCCCCCGCCCCCGAGAGCGAGGGCGACAGCTACCCCTAGGCGCGCTGGCGGCTAGACCCTCGCACACCTTCTCCCGCTCCCCGCTCCGCCCCAGCCCCCATCCTCTCCCCTCATCCCGAGGCCCAGCCTGACCCTCCCGCCCACTCCCCGCCACACACACAGTCCTCCCCGCATCTGTGCGCCCCTGCTGAGGGGACCACGCAGACAGTCCGGCCGAACTCAGGGCCCTCGGGGCTGCCGGGTCCTGAGTATGGGGGACCCCCTCCCCAGCCCTCATCCCCTCCAAACAACACAGACCTCGTGAAACCCTCGCCCCCCCCAGTGCCTCTGCTGTCCCTTTCCCTCCCTTCCTCTCTCCAGCCACTCCTACGCCCAAGGGCCAGCCAGCGGCCCACGGAGCCACCAGCGGCCTCGAGACTTCCTCCCGGCCCCATTGTTGCCCCCTGCGGGCGCTGCTGGACAGTCCGTTGCCCCGCACCCCTGTGTCCTCCCAGGACCCTGTCCTCAGGCCTCTCCACTCCGCCCATCCTGCGGCCTCGTCCAGCCGTGGAGCTCCAGGTCCTCCGGGCCCACTCCCCCTGGCCGTGTAGCTCCACTCGGAGAAGTGACCTCCAATGTCAGCGAGTCCAACACTGCTGATTTCAACCTCCGTCTGTGGCCCTCCCCCCACAAACCTCAGCTCTGTCCACCCATGTCCCATCCCGAGAGGGGCTCAGGCCAGGCCCACCACCGCCCTCGAGATCCCTCTCTCCATCCCAGAGCCAGGGGAGCCGCAGAACCCGCCACTCCTGCCCACCTCCCAGGTCCCCACGCCCACGCTGCCCACGGCCCCTAGTCCACGCTGCCCCAGGTCCCCACGCCCATGCTGCCCACGGCCCCTAGTCCACGCTGCCCCAGGTCCCCACACCCACGCTGCCCCAGGTCCCCACGCCCACGCTGCCCACGGCCCTAGTCCACGCTGCCCACAGCCCTAGTCCACAGTCCCACTGACCCTGGCCCAGGCCTGGGCTCTCAGTCACCTCACTGCCCTCTACTTGCTGCCCCCCAGAGTCCAGGCTCCATGACCCATTAAACTCCCCACCCCCCTCCACCTCCCCCAGCCCCGGCACCCACCATCTGCTTCCTGTCTCTGGATCTGACTCCTCTGCTATCTCATGGGAGTGGGGCCGCACAGTGTTTGTCTCTGTGTCTGACTCACTTCACTTCACAGAGTCCTCACAGTTCATCCACGGCCAAGCACGTCAGACTCACGGCCTGCGGGCCAAATGCGACCCACAACAAATATTTTTGTGGCCCAGCCAATATAACGGTATGTAAGAAACGTTTTAATAAAAATTTCATAACCTAATTTTTATAATATTCTGTTATACATAATCCTATATAATAAAAGGCTAATATGCAAATTGTCCCCTAGGCGTTCTTTTCACCACTCGCTGTGACGTGCGCTGGCCACAGGGGGCAGCACGGAACATGGCGGGCGCTGGCAGCAGGCAGCAGTGGAGACCCTGCCGGCCCGATGGGCCCCAACGGTATGGTGGAGCAGGTGAGCAGGCAGCGCCAGTTTAAAGCAGGTGTGAGGGGGCCCAATTGCCCCGCTGATCACCTGCAGCCTGTGACCAGCGGAGGAGGTGGGGGGCGGGGCTGCCCTCCGGCTCTCAGGCACGGAGGTGGGGCGGGGGGCGCCGCCCAATCGATCCTCCCGCAGGTGGGATGGTGGAGCAGATGAGGGGGCGGTGCCAGGCCAAGGCAGGGTGCCAGGCTGGGCTGCAGGGCTGCGAGGCTGGGGACAGGCCACCCTGAGGGACCCAACCTGTGCACAAGTCCGTGCACCAGGCCCCCAGTTATTATTAATAATGAACCACAACATTCGCTAATGACTGACTACTATCATCGTGTTGCATTCATTTCCCTTATCCGCCTTACACCATTTCTCTCCACTAATACTCGCAGCAAATATTTTAGCAGCCGATTGCCACGTCGTTAGTCTTGTACTGACTTGTTTGGTGTGCGCTACATGAAATGTTTTGCTTTTGGAGAACAAGAAAAATAGATTTATTTTTGTGATGCTTTTTAAAAAATATATTTTATTGATTTTTTTACAGAGAGGAAGGGAGAGGGACAGAGAGTTAGAAACATCGATGAGAGAGAAACATCAATCAGCTGCCTCCTGCACACCCCCCACTGGGGATGTGCCCGCAACCAAAGTACACGCCCTTGACCGGAATCAAACCTGGGACCCTTCAGTCCGCAGGCCGACGCTCTATCCACTGAGCCAAACCGGTTAGGGCCTGTGATGCTTAATTTGTACAGTTATTCAGTGTCTGGTAAGTTCATATTCAAGGAAAAACATTTTTACTAAAGTGTTCTATTATTTTATGTGAACGATGACTCATTTACCTCAGCCCTTTGTATTCAGCATGTCTCTATTGAAATAAACCTACGTTTCTATGAAAATTGAAGCTTTCGTTTTTTGCGGCCCACAATACTTACACCTTATTTATTGGGCCCGCGTTGGCCTTTGAGTTTGACATGCTTGGAGCCTATGGCAGGATTTCCTTGCTTCTTCCCCCCCTTAAATATATTTTGATTGATTTCAGAGAGGACAGGAGAGAGAGACACAGAAACATCGATGATGGGAGAGGATCACTGATCCGCTGCCTCCTGCACGCCCCGCTCTGGGGATCGAGCCTGAAACCCGGGCATGTGCCCTGACGGGGAGTTGAACCGTGACCTCCTGGTTCATAGGTCAACACTCAGCCCGTGAGCCCCGCCGGCAGATTCCCTTCCTTTTTAAGGCTGAATAACACTCCGCTGCGTGGACGACCACGTGTGCTTATCCGCCCGCCTGTAGACGGAGTGTCCGCGGTCAGTGCACGGGGGTCAGGGCTTCAGTATGTGACCTGGGGGGACGCGTTGTCCCAGCACCCCCGTGCCCCCCAGAACCAGAGGCAGGAGCTGTACCTCTGCTCCCCGTGTCTGCAGCATCGGGAACCGCTGCGCGGTCAGATGCCCAGGATGCGTGCACGTGCAGGGACCCAGGGGTGCGGGAACCAGCCTGCTGGGCAGAGGCGCCAGCCGCAGGGGCTGCAGGGCTGGGAGGAGCTGCTGCCCGGGGCTGGGTACGAGCCGCTGGTGGAGGCGGGCCTCCAGGGAGGAGGGAGCAGGCCCGGAGGGGTGGGAGTTCGGTCAGAAACGGTGCACTGGGTGCAGGCCCTGCAGGCCCAGCTCAGAGCGGGGGCCTGGAGGTTGGAGTGGGGGAGCTGGCGGGGCAAATGTGGCCGTGTCAGTGGCACAGGCAGCTCAGGACATGAACCCCTCTGCCGCCCCAGCCCAACGCCTAGAGCCCTCCACCCTCCCCATGCTCTCCTCAGGGCGGGCAGCCGCTCAGGGACCAGCTGGGTCGGGGCACCTGAGTCCTGAAGAGGCCGGTCGGTCGGTCGGCCGCCTCCCGCTGGCTTGGGCTCCGCCGGGACCTCTTCCCAGAGCAGGTGCGCCCCAGGCCCACCGCCCGGCCGCTCAGCGTCAGGGCCCCACTAACCTTCTGCTCCCCCTACATTTGCCTCCTGGAAGGAGCGCTGAGATGGGCGGGTGGAGCCCACGCGATGCTGATGGACATGGGATGGGGGGAGCAGGAGCAGGCGAAGATGGCTTCGGGCTTGGGGGAGACGGGGCCTGGGTCCCAGAGGCAGAGTTTGGAGCTGGCCGGGAGAGAAGCGGGAGCCAGGCTTTGTGGCCCCGAAGGTGAACGTCAGCGGCACAGCCTGAGGGCCGCCCGCCGGGAGCGGGGAGACCGCGGGTGGCGGCCAGCAGCTGGGATCCAGCCCCCCCGGCCGCACTTGCTGCTTTGCATGGGTGGAAACCTTTTTTAATCCTCGCCCAGGCCTTTCCCATCGCTTTTGGAGAGAGCGGACGCGAGAGGGAGACATCGATCTGAGAGCAACACATCGATGGGTTGCCTCCTGCATGCGCCCGACCAGGGCCCAGGCCGGGGAGGAGCCTGCAACCAAGGTCCGTGCCCTTGACCGGAATCGAACCCGGGACCCTCTGTCCGCAGGCCGCCGCTCTAACCTCCGCGCCACACGGCCAGGCTGCATTTGTGGCACCTTTTGTGGGGCGCCAGCGCCCCGGGGATTTCCGATCCGCTAGGAACTGTGAGCGCGCTGTGCGGCGGCGCCGCTGGGTCTGAGCTCTGCTCAGTGTTCGGGCAGAGGCCGCGGCCCGGGCAAGAGGCCTCCAGGCCTCCTCTCGGCGCGGCGCCCGTGCGCTCGCTGGTGGGCGCCCGCCTGGCTGTGCCCCGGGGCGCCCGCATCCTTTCCCGGCCCCGGGGCGCCCGCATCCTTTCCCGGCCCCGGGGCGCCCGCATCCTTTCCCGGCCCCGGGGCGCCCGCATCCTTTCCCGGCCCCGGGGCGCCCGCATCCTTTCCCGGCCCCGGGGCGCCCGCATCCTTTCCCGGCCCCGGGGCGCCCGCATCCTTTCCCGGCCCCGGGGCGCCCGCATCCTTTCCCGGCCCCGGGGCGCCCGCATCCTTTCCCGGCCCCGGGGCGCCCGCATCCTTTCCCGGCCCCGGGCAGCCCGCATCCTTTCCCGGCCCCGGGCAGCCCGCATCCTTTCCCGGCCCCGGGGCGCCCGCATCCTTTCCCGGCCCCGGGCAGCCCGCATCCTTTCCCGGCCCCGGGGCGCCCGCATCCTTTCCCGGCCCCGGGGCGCCCGCACACGCGAGCTGACCAGGGCTCCGCTGAAAAGGTCGGGGGACAGGCCGCAGACCCCAGACCTCTGCTTTTCCTGTGCACCTCTCCTCCGGCACTCGGCCCTAAAAACGCCCGTCGCCGAGGGCTCCCCCAGCTCCGCGCTCTTTTCACGGCGCTCTCCGTTCAGGGACCCCGCTGGGCGCGGCCGAGGCCTGCGGCCTGGGAGTCACCACGTTTCGTGTGTTCGGTCGGGGTTTCGATCGCGGTCGCCCACGGCCACGGTGGAGGCTGCTGTTCCTCCCTGGCCCCCGCAGACCCGCTGAGCTGCCAGCGAGGCTGGGCCCCGAGGGCGCGCATCCGGGCACCGGCTGCTCTCCCCGGGCCGGCGCCGCGGGGACGCGCCTCGGGGCCCGCCCCGCCCCCGCGGCGGCTTCGTCGGCCCCAGCGCGGCAGCGGCCGCCCCCTGCTGTCCGGTCTCCGGCCTCACCTCGGCCCGGGGCTGCGCGCACCCGCTCTCTCCCAACGCACCTCACGGAGTGGGACCTGCAGTCACAGCCCAACTCCCCAACAGCCCCAGTCGTCCTCCCGCTGAACCTACTGGGGCGACGCAGGCGAGAGACCCCGCTTTCCGGCGTGCGATCCCACGGCACCGCTGGCGGACTGCACTCACCACCGCGGCCCCTTCCGCCGCCCCCGGTCCCGCGCCTGCCGCCCGGGTCTACGGACAACCCTAAATATGTTGTCACTGATTCCGGAGGGGAAGGGAAACTGAGGGAGGCCGACTTCCCTGGCGAGTCGCTGACGGGCTGCCTCCTGCACGCCCCCTACCGGGCCCGGCCCGCAACCGGGACCCTGCAGCCCGCAGTCGAGGCTCGGGCCGCTGAGCCCAGCGGGCAGGCCGGGGTCTCACGCCTCAAACCGGCCCCCGGACTCAGCCTGCGGTGCAAGGCACGCGCCAAGGCTCGGAGCGCAACAGGAACTCCCCGGGATAACGGGACCCGGCGCGCGACCCGCACAGGCCTGCGGCCCCTCCGGCAGCGGGACTCCCGCGTGGGGCCCTCGCGCGGGTGCGGGCGTGCACGGCTCCCAGGAGAACACGGCCCCGCCCCCACCTCCCGCGCGGCCTCCCGCGGCCCCGCGTTCTCTCCGGGCGGCGTGCAGGGAAGAGCCGCCCAGCCGCCGGGCTCGGGCCCTTCCCAACCCGCCGAGGTTCGCCCGCGGGCTCGGCCCGAACCCTCAGGACGTCTCCGTGGGCTCGCCTCCCGCGGGCGCGGCCTGCTGCGGGCACACGGGCGCTCAGCGCACGGGCGGGGGCGGACAGCGGGGCCGTACGGCCTCCCTCCGGCCCAGGCGCTCGAGCGCCCGGCCTCGGAGCCCCCGGGCGCCGGGCGAGGCCCGGGCCGGCGGCGCGCAGCCCGCGGGGGGCCCCGCGGCGGAGCAGCTTCCGGCGCCGCCGCGCAGGTGCGCGCGCCAGCGGCGCCCCGCCCCTCCCTGACGTCACGCCGTCCCTGCAGCGGACCGTGGGAGGCGCCGCGTCACGTTACGGCGGACGGCGAGCCTCAGCCGGCGTCGCCACGCAGCGTCTCGCCGAGGCCCCGCCCCGACGACGACGTCAGCGCGGACGCCGGGCGGGCGCCGCCATGTCGGGGGTCCTCGTCGCGGGCGCGCAGGTGTCTTCATAAGATGCCGGCCCGGCGGCGGCGCCCGGCGTTCCCCCCCCAAGATGGCGTCCATGCGGGAGAGCGACACGGGCCTGTGGCTGCACAACAAGCTGGGCGCCACGGACGAGCTGTGGGCGCCGCCCAGCATCGCGTCGCTGCTCACGGCCGCGGTCATCGACAACATCCGCCTCTGCTTCCACGGCCTCTCGTCGGCCGTGAAGCTCAAGCTGCTGCTCGGGACGCTGCACCTCCCGCGCCGCACGGTGGACGAGGTGAGGCGGCGGCGCGCGGCGGCCTCCGGGACGCGGGCCCGGCCCCCGGGCCCGGTCCGCCCCCCTCCCGGCGCCGAACGCGGGGCGCGGCGGCCGTGGGGGGGCCCGGCGGCCGTGGGGGGGCGCGGCGGCCGTGGGGGGGCGCGGCGGCCGGGGGGGGGCGCGGCGGCCGTGGGGGGCCCGGCGGCCGTGGGGGGGCGGGCGGCCGTGGGGGGGCCCGGCGGCCGTGGGGGGGCCCGGCGGCCGTGGGGGGGGCCGGCGGCCGTGGGGGGGCCCGGCGGCCGTGGGGGGGCCCGGCGGCCGTGGGGGGGCGCGGCGGCCGTGGGGGGGCCCGGCGGCCGTGGGGGGGCCCGGCGGCGAGCGGCCGCGGGCACCTGTGCGCGGAGGCAGCGAGGCCCCGGGCCCGGGTGGGAGCCTCTCGGAGGCGGCCCAGCGCCTGCGCCCCACGAAGCGGCGCCGCGCACGCCGTGGCCGCTCCCCGCCCGGGCCTGCGTCACGCGAGTTGGGGGTTTGGGTTGGCTTCCCCGTGACGCGCGTCCGCTCGTCTTCGCGCAGACGGAGCCGAGCGCCCAGCCCGGCCCGCCCCCTCGCGGGAGTGTCCGCGGCGCTGCGCGTGGGCCTGTGCCCGCCCGGCCGGCCGGCGCGGGAGGCGGGCCGCGGGGCCGCGCTGGGAGCCAGCCCGCGCTCCGGGCGGCCGCGGCGCGTCCCTGCCGGCGCGTTCCCGGGGCTCGCGCCTGCGTGGTTTTCAGTGTTTCGTGGACCCGGGGGTCCCCCGCGCTCCAGGGCTGGCGCCCCTCAATCCGATGCCCCCCATGCCCCCCGTGACCTCTCGCTGCCCCAAAACGGCCCGTTCAGGCGGATGGGGGTCCCCGCGGCTCAAAGGCTGGGTGGGTCCAGTCAAGCTTCCGAAGCAGGGCAGCCCTGGGGGATGCAAGGGCGGAAGGGCCGCTGCAGACCTGGTTGGGAACGACGATGGGAGCGACCTGGGAAGGGGCAGGTCAAGTGTAAAAAGGGCACCAGCGCGTCACAGTGTGTACTAGCGGCCGGGCGCAGGGTGGGGTCCGGCTGGCCCTCCCGGATGGGGGCCCATGTGGGGGCGGAGGTGGGCCCGCCTGGGGTTGGGGGGCGGGGGGGGCTGGAGAAGACCCTCTGAGCTGGAGCTGAGCACAGGCCCCAGGCTGCCCAGGGAGGGCGGCCTCCGCGAGGAACAGAAACCACCGGAAGGCTCTGCGACCGCCCTGAGCTCCCCTTGGCCGGGCGGACTCGGAGCTGGGGCCTCCGGTTCATTAGACACAGCCCGGCACTCGCCTTTGTCTGTTGGCCAAACCCTTTGCATCGAAAACGTGTTCCCCTTCTTCTCTTGGGGCCCTGACAGCAAATGCGGGCCGATTGGAAGACGCGGGCCCCAAGGGCAGAGCCAGGCCCCACCATCACCCGGAGTTTAGGCCTAAGACACGGGGTAGCCATCTCCACGGAACAGAGCAGCTTCAGTCTGAATTCTCCCCTGACACGTGCCAGCCGCTCCTCTTTAGCCGGGATAGGCTGGACGAAGGAACCAAAGACCGAGTTTCCTTTGAGGTGGGATCCGCCGGGAGCCGGCTGGTGGCGAGGCCCCTCCCAGGCGGCTGCCTTCCCCTACGCTGCTGTGCTCCGAGCCGGTGCGTTTCTGGCGGTGCCGGGTCCTGGGCTGCTGGTCAGGCGGCCGGTCCACAGGGTTTCTCCCCGCCGCCTTCCTGGCCTCCCGAGCAGTGCCCTCCGGCCCGAGCAGTGCCCTCCGGCCCGGCGCGCCAGGCGGCTGTGGCTAGAGCCAGGACTCGGAGAGCGAAGGAGCTGGACCCGCAGGTGGCCAGGCTGTGCCCCCCCACTCCGCTTCTCAGTCTCGCTCGCGTGGATCGGGCCAAAGCCCGCTGCCCGAGACTGGCACCACGTGGGGCGGGTCGCAGCGGGGAGAGGGGTGCCCTGACCTGCCAGCCTTGGAGACGATCATCTCGGTGCCCAGCTGATTGAATTCGTCCCACAGAGCCGTCATCTCAAGCTTCACGCTCACGCTGGCCCCCTTCGCGTTCTTTACCGGCGCCTTGGCGGCTGCCACGCAACCGGCCCCGGGGCCCTCGGGCTGAGCGGCGGTGCTGGGGGGGCCCCTGTTGCCGGTTCTGCTGTAATGGTCGATGGGCTTTTGTACATGTCGCTATAGTGAGGTTGCATCTGAGGCCCCTAGAACCATGAGACAAAAAAATTCTCTGTCGCCCTAGCTCAGTGGTCAGCAAACTCATTAGTCAACAGAGCGGCAAACCGCGGCTCATGAGCCACAGTTTGCTGACCACTGCCCTAGCTGGTTTGGCTCAGTGGATAGAGCATTGGACTGTGGACTGGAAAGTCCCGGGTTTGATTCTGGTCAAGGGCACATGCTCAGGTTGTGGGCTCAATCCCCAGTAGGGGGCATGCAGGAGGTAGCTGATCAATGATTCTCTCTCATCGATGTTTCTCTCTCCCTTTCTGAAGTCAATAAAAGTATGTTAATAAAAATCACATTGAGAAAGTTGCTTTAAGAAAACTCTGTTAATAACTCGTTCTCGAATTGCCCCCCCTTAAAAATCAAATTGCCCCCCTGTGGGTGTGCCCACGTTGGGAACCACTGGTCTAGAGAGAGAGGAGGGTAGGGGGAGAGAGACATCCTCGCCTCCAGTATGCACCCCGACCAGCCGGATGGAACCCGCACCCTGGGCATGTGCCCTGACTGGAATCGAACCCAAGACCACTGTGCACAGGAAGCGCTCCCCCCACCCTGAGCCACACCGGCCGGGCAGGATGCTTTTCCTGGGAAGAGAACTTGGAAGGTTTACTCCTGAGCAGCTTGCAGACGTGCGACACGGCGTTAACACCGTCAGCAGGCGGCCGCCGGCCGTGCATCTTCCCACGTGCGCAGTCGCCAACGGTCTCTTAGGGACCGCCTGTTCAGACCTTTGGTTCTGACTTTTTCCATTGCTTGTAAGACTTTTTAAAGAAATGAAGGTTGGATAGCAGTCCTTTTCCAAATGTCTACAGGTAGCGTCCCGGGTGGCCTGACTTGGCTCCTACCTGAACAAGACCCCGAGGGCACCCGTCTTCCCGTGCAATTGGGGTGCGCTCATCGTTTAGGGGGTGTGGGGGCACTTGTGCTGTCAGAGCTCACAGTGCTGCCTTCCACGTTGGCGTCTCTTGGAGTTCGTGTGAAGTGGGGTCTGACTTGATGACTTTCCACGTGGCGGTCTGATCAGCCCAGCCCCGTGTATTGGAACGACCGTCTTGGACTGTGTGGGACCCGTAGGTCTGCACGGTCGCTGATGCCGTGGCTGTTCCTGGCTCCCCTCGCTCCGTTAGGCCAGTCTGAGTCCCTGTGGTAGGAGCATAGTCCTGTTCCTGCCACCTGCCACCTCGCCGGACAGCAGCCCTCTCCCTGATTCCTCGGGCGTCCCGGCTGCTCTTGGCCCTTCGCACGCCCTGCTCTGCGACCGTCACTTCTCAGGCTCCGTACCCGCAGGCCGCTGGTTGGGATTTTGACGAAGACTGAGTTGACTGGTTTGTTCGGGGTTACATCATCTCGATATCGCATCTTATAAATTGTGAATGTAGTCATGTCTCTAGATCTTTTTTTTTTTTTTTTTTAAATATATTTTATTGATTTTTTACAGAGAGGAAGAGAGAGGGATAGAGAGTCAGAAACATCGATGAGAGAGAAATATCCATCAGCTGCCTCTTGCACACCCCCTACTGGGGATATGCCCGCAACCAAGGTACACGCCCTTGACCGGAATCGAACCCGGGACCTTTGAGTCCGCAGGCCGACGCTCTATCCACTGAGCCAAACCGGTTTCAGCCATGTCTCTAGATCTTTAATGTTTGCTATAAAGCTTTATGGTTTTCTCCATGGAGGCCTCCATCTTCTGTTCGGTTATTTCTAGATATTTCATACTTTTTCATGTGTTATAAACATGTCACAGACATGTTTGTGATAGCATGTGTGCTAAAGTCTTACTAATTGCAATTCTCTCCCTGCAGATTCTTTATTTTCTGTGTCCTTTCTGGGATGGTCTGTCTTCCCCGTTGCCATTTACTTCTTTTTCTCGCCTCCCCGCAGTCACCGGACCCTCCAGGATATTGTCTCCTCCTGATCACGGTTGGGAGGGCGGGGGGCGGACAGACACTTTCACTCTTGCCAATAGTGAGACAGTGTTTCCTATTGCTTTTTGTAGATACCTTTTATCTGGTTATGAAAATTCTTTTCTATCCCTAGAATTTAAATTTTTAATTTTAATCATGAATGAGTTTTAACAGCTCTGTTGAAATGTTAACTCACATACCATACAGTTCACCCCTTATAGGTACAGTTGAGTTGGTTTTTAGTATATCATCCTAATCACTTGTAGAACATCTCATCAGCCGCAAAATAAACCCTGTGCCAATTAGCAGCCCCCCCCCCCCCACCTCCCACCTCCCAGCCCTAGGCAACCACTGATCTCATCTCCGTCTGCGGGTTTTCCTGTTCTGGGCTTTTCGTGCCCACGGACTCCTGTGATGTGCGGTCTCTGATGACTGGCTCCTGTGACTTAGCGCAGTATTTCCAAGGCTCATCCATGTGGCTCAGCGCTTGCGTCCTTTTTTGTGACTGAAGGGTCTTCTCTGTCGACCACCGCTGTTTTCCACCCCATCGGCTGCTGAGCACGGCTGTTGCCTCCTGTGTCTGTCGTGAGAGATGCTGCTGTGGAAACGCGGGCCAGTTTTTGTGGACATGGTTTCGTTGTCACCGTGGACGGTGTTTTCAGTTCTCGGGTGTACACCTGGTGGACTGTTGGTCGTACCGTCACTGCTCACACCTGAGAGGAAGAGTGGCCAAGAGGAGGGCAGCCACGTGTGGCGCTTAGGTGGGGAGGGGCCTCCGCTGGCCACAGGGGTCTCTGGGAGCCGGGGCTCCGGGTGGGCAGAGTGGCATTGGGGGAGAACTCAGCCTATCGGGCATTGGGGGGACACGGGCGCAGCCCCAGGTCATCCTGAGGCTCTGGCGTGCTGGCCGCCTCCAGGAGCTCCGTGTGCTGTCCGAGGGCATGCAGGGCTTGGCCTGCTCCCGAGGTCTCCTGAGGCTCCTGCTAGCGTGGGCACCTTCTGTCCTGAACCCAGCACCTGCTGACTCCAGGCCCACAGTGACCCTCTGTGCCCTGGGGAGGCCTCCCCAGAGGCGGAGCGTGTGGGTCACAGAACCGGTGAGAGCTCCACACGCCTTCCCTGCCCTCCCAGGAGTGCCCCTTCCCTCGGCCTGAGGGGCGGGCTGGCCCGGGCCTGGGGGGGTGTCCGGGCCATCCGCGTGCCTTGCTGCTCCCGTCCTCACCACCTGGGCTCAGCTCTCCACACCCAGCGTGCCTCGTCAGCAGGCTCCCTAAACCGTGTGCGTGCTGGTGTGATTCTTAGCAACACGCACTCAGGGGCGGGAGACAATGTGTGAGCTCCTTGTAGATGCCCGTCAGTTTCCGGGGGGGGGGCCGCTCACGAGGAGCCTGGTGCTGCTGTGGGGCGGCTGGGCGAGGGGGCTGCCCCAGCAGGAGGGTGGCCACAGGCGGTGGGAGCACTAGATCTGAGTGGGCACTGCAGCCTGGTGGAGGCTGGGGGGGCGCGAGGAAAGGGCCCGTCAGTTCCTGTGAGGGTGGGCCCTGGGGGGGCAGGTGCTGGGGAGGCTGGGCGCTGCCCGTGGCCCCCGGGAGCTGCAGGGAGTTCTGAAGGGGGCTCCTCTGTGTTTAGAAATAGGATGGTGGCCGCAGCTGGGGCTCTGCTCCTCCACGCACGGCTCCGGGCAGGGTGGCGGGGCCCCCCGAGGGCAGGAGGGGCCCACTGAGGACGCCCTCTCCTCCCGGCAGATGAAGGGCGCCCTGACGGAGATCATCCAGCTGGCTACCCTGGACTCGGACCCCTGGGTGCTCATGGTAGCCGACATCCTCAAGTCCTTTCCCGACACGGGCTCGCTTAACCTCGATCTCGAAGAGCAGAACCCCAACGTTCAGGACGTTCTGGGAGAACTCCGAGAGAAGGGTATGGCCGTTCGGTTTGTGCTGGGAGGGACCGTCTTTTTAACAACGCACCCGGTCTCTGAGGGCTTCATTCGTGCGCGCACCGCCCTCCCGCTGCGCCAGATCCTCCCCGACCTTTGAAACCAGCCTATAACCACCCATAGCACCTGCTTGTTCTGAAATTTATTCACTTCTCTTCCCGTTCACGCGCCCTCCCCCCTCAGCCCGTGAGGCGTGCGCGCTGCCTGTTGGGGGTGTCGCCAGCGCCTAGAACAGTGCCTGGCTCAGAGCAGATAGGCGCTCAGAGGGGGTGGTGGGGACGGCAGCAGTTCGGTTCGGAGCGGAACCAAGAGCTTAGGAACGGGGTGTCAGAGGACACGCGGAGGCGGCCCTTAGCGATGGAGCCGGGAGCGGGGCCTCCAGCGCCTGCGCACTAAGTCGGGGGCCCAGACTCGGGGGACAGACGGCCTCGGAGCCAGGCGGGTGCCGCTTCTGAGCCAGGGGGGCCACGCTGAGGCGCCGCTGGTCTGGCGGGCACTTGCTCCAGGACTCGGTAGGAGCCGAGTGGGTGGGGACACCCCTCCTAACTGTGCTGCTTCTGGACGGACAGTGAGCGAGTGCGAGGCGTCCGCCATGCTGCCTCTCGAGTGCCGGTACTTGAACAAAAGCGCCCTGACGACGCTCGCCGGCCCCCTCACCCCCCCAGTGAAGCACTTCCAGCTGAAGAGGAAGCCAAAGAGCGCCACGCTGCGCGCCGAGCTCCTGCAGAAATGTGAGTGCCCGCCGCCCGGACCGCGTCCGGGGGCGACCGCATGGCGGGGCGGTGAGCAGGCCGCGCCTGGTCCGTGTCTGTGGCTCTATTCTTAGATTCCTTTTAGATTTCACGCTCTCAACTGGCTTTTCAATCAGAGTCCTGCATAAAGTTGTTGGGGTTTTTAGAAATCTTACTGCTACGCTGACCTATGTTCTAAAACCTATTTTAGAAACTTGAGAATCTTCAGGTTGAAGTGTCTATACTCTTAGTTGCGAAAATGAAATTTGTGCCGAGTCCCACGGGCGACGAGACAGGCGGCCTCGCCCAGGCTGGTCCTGCTCCTGTCACTTCGCCTGGTTCTCGGTTGCAGTGACCTGGGCGCGGCTGTGACGGGGTTTTCGCTGATGCTCCCCAGCTGGCGGCTTAGGAAGTGTGTGTGGCCGGTCCTGGCCGGGAAGCAGGAACTCCATTCCTTCAGCCAAATAGCACAACACGGGTTTCAGTCAGTTTTGGTTTTGAGTGGTTATGGAACGGATATTAATAACACGTACATGCCCTGTCGCAGAGAATCGGAATAAAACCCAGCAGCTGCCGTGGCCAGTGTCCTGGGCCAGCGCAGCCCCGCGGCGCCCCTGTCCGCATGTGGCCCCCAGGGCGTGGGCGCTTGTTCAGAGGAGCGGGCTGCGTGTCTGCGGGAGGGCTCGCCGCGCACCTCCTGGTGCGGCAGGTGGCGGAGGCACAGTTCACATGAAGGGAAGGGGCACGGTCCCGTGGGCACGCTGACACACACCCCTTCCCCTTGCAGCCACCGAGACCGCCCAGCAGCTGAAGAGGAGCGCGGGGGTGCCCTTCCACGCCAAGGGCCGGGGGCTGCTCCGGAAGATGGACACCACCAGTAAGGCCGCCCCCAGACTGGCCCTGGCTGCCTCCTGTTCAGGCCCCGCGAGAGGGAGCTGGCCCTGGTGCGCCCTGACAGACGCCGCCGGGCGTGGGGGAGGGAGGCATGGAGCCCCTGACCGAGCCGCTCACAGGAGGGCAGGAGACGGGGCGAGGTGCTGCCTGCAGGGAAGGCCATGTGCTGGATGCGGCTGCCCACGTGGCATTCTTGTTCCGTGTTTTTGGCAAAAATGTCACAGGTTGGCTGTGATGTTGTTGCTGGCTGCGGCCTTCTCTGCCCAGCAGGCGGCCTGGTGCCGAGCGCTTGTTCACTGGCGAGGGCAGCCCCCGTCTCGGGCGCGGCAGGGCCATGCGCTCAGGGCCGCGGGTCAGGCTCGTGCTGCTCCCAGGACCAGGGCCTCGCGGGTGCGCGTCCTCCTCTAGGGCACAGCGGCCTCGGGTCCAGAGAGCGCGGCTTGCACAGGCGGCAGAGACAGGCCGCCGCTGGCTGTGGCCACGGCCATTGACGGCACCGTCCTCCCACAGCCCCGCTCAAAGGCATCCCGAAGCAGGCGCCCTTCCGGAGCCCCCCAGCCCCCAGTGTCTTCAGCCCCGCCGGGAACCGGGCCCCCCTGCCCCCCTCGAGGACGCCTCTGCGGAAGGAGAGGGGCGTGAAGGTGGGCACGCCCCTTGGGTGTCGGCCCCTTGTGGCCAGCCTGGCGCGCTCCACACCGGAGCTAAGGGTGGCCTTCTGTCTGTCTGTCTGTCTGGGCAGCTGCTGCACATTTCCGAGCTGGATACGGTCGGTGCCGGCCGAGAGGCAAAGAGAAGGAGGAAGACGCTGGGTGCGTACCTGGGGCTCCCGCGTCAGTTGAGGGAGCGCAGCCCGGCTGGGGCTCAGCCAGGCGGTGCCCGAGCCCTACTGGGCACAGCAGGCAGGGCCGCACCGCTGCCCCGCCTCTTTCCCGAGGAGGCCCGGGGCTCACCTCTGGTGCTTGGTCTCAGCGGGGCCACCTCTCAGAAGGGTGACCGCAGGGGGAGCCCTTTCCTGAGAGCACGTTTTCTTCTGTGCTTGGGGACGTGCGTGAAGGGCAGGCTTGGGCAGCATCTCGGGCTCCTTGCTGAGCCTGCTTGAGGGGGCCACCGGGCACTGACGAGGCTCTGTCCACAGACACGGAAGTGGTGGAAAAGCCGGCCAAGGAGGAGACGGTCATCGAGAACGCCACCCCCGACTACGCAGCCGGCCTGGTATCCACACAGGTAGGGCTCCCAGCCAGAACCTCACACGGTCAGGGTGCTCCCTGTCGTCTCGATCCTTAGCCCCTAAAGTGTGTTGTCGGAGAATACACGTATATATATACATGCGTGCATGCATATGCATGCGGTGTGTATGTATGTGGACATGCATATAAGAGGCAGCGCTGGCCGCCCCCCCCCCTCCCCCGGCCTGTGCATGCCACGCCACGTGCTGGCGAGCTGAGGTCACCAGGTGTGGCGCCTCGCCAGGCCCCTTCCCTGCGCGGGAGACCGGTGCCCGCCTCGCGGAGCCCCCTGCGCAGACTGTGTGAGCAGCTATGGCCTGGAGGAGCTTCTGGGTGATGGTGGCTTCTCCCGTCGCGCAGCTGTCCTCGTTTTCCTCCCGTGCGCACGTTCCTCCTGTCGAGTTTTCGTGATGATAAAACCATTGGACTTTCCTTTCCTCAGAGAGGGCTGGCTTGGCCGCTCCTCAACCAAACGGGCCCAGCCTCCTCTGCTGGGGCTGCTCCAGTGGGGCAGCCCTGCGGGTACAGGGCTGGTGGCCCAGGGGAGTCCTTCCAGTCCGGGGCGGCAGCATGCCTGCTGTAGGGAGAGGCTCCTGGGGCACTAGACCCAGGCCTCTTCTGGGAGAGACTACGCACTGTCTTCCAGAAACTCGGGGCTCTGAACAGCGAGCCTTCGCTGCCCTCCACCAGCTACCTGCCTGCCACCCCCAGCGTGGTCCCGGCCTCGTCCTACATCCCCAGCTCCGAGACTCCGCCAGGTAGGCCGTGGCAGCAGGTGGGGGCAGCCCTCCTGAGGCCCCCACAGCACCCACCTGCTGGGCCCTCCCGCCCCCCTGTGCTGGCTGGCACGTGCCCAACCCTTCCTGGGGCAACAGGCAGCTGCCCCAGCTTCAGCTCGACAGTGGGACGTGGCCAAGGCTCCGCGTTGCCTGCCGGGAACATGGTCCCAGGGAGAGGGCGGCCAGAGACGGCCTTGGGATCTGCCGGCCAGCTGGGCTCCCAGAGGCTGCCTTCCTGCCTCCTCACCAATGACCAGGACAGGGGACCCTGGCTGCAGGGCAGGGCTCTCTGCAGCCTGTGCCCACCCCTGGGCTGGCGGTGCTGCTCGTGGCTCCTGCCCCGCTGCGGGCCAGAGGCTCCTGAGGGTCTGGGAGCCTGGAGAGCCCAGGTCTCAGGGCCGACAGTTGCACAAGCCAGGCCGTGTGGGCAGGACAGTCACGACCAGGCAGGGCTGGCACAGGGCCTGGGGGAGGGGTCCCCAACCTCCCGGTGCCTCCACAGGCCTCACTGTGCTTACAGCCCCACCTTCCCGCGAAGCCAGCCGGCCCCCCGAGGAGCCCAGCACCCCGAGCCCTTCCCTGCCGGCACAGTTCAAGCAGAGGGCACCCATGTACAACAGCAGCCTGAGCCCAGCCACGCCCACACCCACGCCCGCAGCGCCCGCCTCACCCCTGACGCCCACCACACCCCCGGCTGTCACCCCCGCTGCCCAGGCACCTCCAGTGGCAATGGTGGCCCCACAGACTCAGCCCCCTGCCCAGCAGCAGCCCAAGAAGAATCTGTCCCTCACGGTAGGTGTGCCCGGCAGTGGGGGTGCCAGCGGTGCCTGGCAGGGCCTGCAGGTGGAGGGAAGCAGGACCTGGGCTGCGGGCCAGGCACTCACCCCCCTGCCTGCACCGCAGAGAGAGCAGATGTTCGCCGCGCAGGAGATGTTCAAGACGGCCAACAAGGTCACGCGGCCCGAGAAGGCCCTCATCCTGGGCTTCATGGCCGGCTCCCGAGGTGGGTTCGTGTGGCCAGCCCAGGCGTGGGAGGCCCTGGGCTCTGCAGGGGGGCGGGGCGGGCTCCTTGGCCCCAGGACCCGCCCAGCAGCCTGCACCCTCCACAGAGAACCCGTGCCAGGAGCAGGGGGACGTGATCCAGATCAAGCTCAGCGAGCACACGGAGGACCTGCCCAAGTCGGACGGCCAGGGCAGCACCACCATGCTGGTGGACACCGTGTTCGAGATGAACTACGCCACGGGCCAGTGGACGCGCTTCAAGAAGTACAAGCCCATGGCCAACGTGTCCTAGGGTCGCCCGTCAACTGCCTCCGCCGGCGACTCGGGCTCCGAGGACGAGGCTCTGGCTTCTGAGCGGCGGGCCTCCGTCATGTTGCCGAGCCCCTGCCCCCAAGCTTTAGCCTCGTTCTCGGGGTGCTTTGGACTTATTTTTTAAGTTTTAAGATGGGTTACTTTTTGTGTGATCTAAGTCACTTTTTTGGATTCAATATTACATTTTTGAATGTTAAAGTTAACCAAAAAAGTTATAACTTCCTAATTTTAGTGACAGCTCTGCCTGTTATAGACTTGTACTTTTTTATTTTTCTTAAATTTCATTGCCCTCAAGGTTGAGGGGACCAAAGGGGGCCCAAGCGGGCTGAGAACAGGGTGGGGACAGACAGGCTACTGACAGCCAGCCACTCCCGCCCACCGTTTTCTACTTGTCTTTTGTACAGTGTGAGCATTTGAGACCAGTCTCCGGCCGCCTGTGTTCGTTGTACAAACCACCTGAGGAATTAAAGTTTAGCTTTTCTACAGGAAGCCCCAGGGCCGTGTTTTCGGGGCAGCGCCCCCTCGGGGGTGGGGGGTGGGGTGGGGCGGGGCCATGGGAGGCTCTTTAGAGGCTGGGAAGAGCCAGCAGCTCTTCCCCTCCCACCACATCACCTTTGATGGGGATTTGGAACAACTTATTTTTAAAATTAAAACACACACACAGTCTCTCAGATCTACACTTGCTGTCCGTTAGACTCCCAAGACCAGCCTCTCCTCTCCACCGCCTCAGGGTAGGGCGTTGGAGGGCGCGCTAGGTGCCTTGCAGTGACAATTGAGACCGGAACTTCACGCTGCGGCCCATGTAAAACACGTTTAAGAAAAAAGCCTTTCAAAGTTTTTAATACAAAAATATTCATACACAATTTTCCAAACACAACTTGCACTTTAAATGCTATTTCTCCCCAATGTTGGCAATTCCCAAGTCTACATTTCCGTCTCCCCCCGACGTGAGCTTCAAGTTTCAGAGTCCATCAGAACGCGACAGCACCATGTTCCTAAGGAATTGTGGCCGCGTGTCCGTCAGGTCCAGACACCGGGAGGCACGGAGGTTGAGGTTTAAGTTCTGACAGTTTCACATCCCGATGGCACGTGGGCACCGTCGTGGGCACCGCGCTCCGAGGACTTGGCATGAGCTCCACAGAACAGGCTTGCCTTCCGCTCCCGACAGCAGGTCTCTGTCCACGTGACCATGGATCCACATCGAGGTGCTTCAGACCCGAGTGTGAGGCCCGGGAGCGAGGGAGAGCGGACAGACCTCCACGTGCGTGGGGGCCAGACTGGCCTCCCCAGTGGTCACTGCTGAGGCGGACACGCTCCTGGGCCGTGCAGCTGGGGAGGCGCCCCCCTTCCCGGGCCAGTGCCGGCCGGGCAGCCGTGACCATACTGGGCATAGGTTCCTGACGCCAAGGAACCCTGAGGTGGGGCCGTTTTCATTTTGTTTCTGCTTCACATTAATGACAAAAGGGCTGAAACACGTTTGGAGACTGAAACCCCTCCCACCCCTGAGGCGAGGTCCCGTGGAGAGGCAAGCTCGGGCACTCCTCCAACGGCCGGTCCTAAAGACTCAAAGGAGGTGCTATTTGCTCATCAGTTTTAACAGTTTGGGAGAAAGGGCAGCCACGTTGAAAATAATGTTTCTAGTATTTCCTTCAAGAAGCTCATTTAAAATTTGGAAATACCAAAGTGACACAATCACAAGAGTTGACAGCTGTCAAGTATGAAAATAAGTTCATCTGCTCCCCAAGGTGCACTGCCAACCCAAGTCGGGTGTCCTGACGTAGCCGCCCAGCAGGAGGGCAGGACGGGTGGCCTCCGCCTGCGCTGGACCCTGGCGAAGCACGGCCACTGTGCCCAGACCTCACACACCGCGGAGCTGCCAGGACATAAGGAGCGTAACTAAACCAAGCCAGTATTCCCTTAAGACAATTTAAAAGTTACGAAATGAAATACTCCACAGTCCCATGTCAGGCAAGGGGGTTTCCATCAGAACTAAACCCACACACAGACGCGGTCGGGGGCAAAGCTCTGCTTTCCTTCCGGTCCTGTGTGTGGTGACTGCCCGGGCTCACGGGAGAAGGGCCGGTGACCAGCCAGGAAAACCACCAGTCAGCCTGGGAGGCCGGGACCCACAGCCCCAGGGAGCACACTGGTCTCGGCCTGGCAGACCCGCCCCAGCGCCAGTCACAACCCGGGGGGTGTGGAAAGGCCCGGGGCACAGCCCCCTGCAACTCAAGACCAACCGTCGCGGAGAGGCCTCCCAGCCTCTGTCAGAAAAGTGCCCGCTGCCGTGTTTCCCCCCACACGCCTGGGATAGCAGGCACCAGCGCACACGTGTGCCCCACGGGTGCTCCCCCTTCTCGGGGGGTTCTGAGCCCCAGAGTGGAGAGGGACTCCAGAAAGAAGAATCGTGTCTTGCACAGAGAATGCAGTATTTTCCAGAAGATTCTCCAGGGTCGGCAGGCGGTGCCCTGGCTGAGCATGTCTGACTGGCACAGCTGTGTTCTGCAAACAGACCCGCAGAGCGAGGAAGCGGCCACGACCGCATGGCCAGCTCTCGCCTCACCTCAGGCCCCGAGAGAACACCGCAGACATGCACGTGTCCTGGCGGCACCGGGCCTGGGGGTGCGGGGCCAAGTGCAGGCGAAGACCTTCCCCAAAGAGTCCTCACCAAGCCACCATGAGGCCACACCCGCCAAAGCCACACCGTGGCCGCGAGGACTCGGGTCGCGTCAGTAAATACACGGTTCAGTCGGTGGTAATTGTGAAACAAGTTTAGCAAAAATATATTGAGAATAAAAGCCAGAAACTGGTAAAGAAACGTCAAATGAAAAAATGTACAAAGTTTTTCCCCAGGTGTTGGTAAGAGCCCAGGGCAGCCGAGATGACAGCGAGCTGCGGCCCGGGTGCCCGCCCGCCTGTGCTCCCCAGGAAGCGGCTCCGAGGAGGGGGCCTGCTCTCTGAAGGCCGACAGGGTAGTGACCCTCCGGTCAAGTCCGCAGAGAGCAGGTGACTCGGGAAGCCAGCTGTGCTGCCGTGAGAAAGGGGCACTTGGAGGGAAACTTCACATTAGTACAAACACAGCTGGCTCATCAAAGCCAGTAAGGTCTCCGGGGTCTGAGCCCCAGCCCTTCAGAAACACTACTCTACAGGTTCGGGGGATAAAAACATTTCATATGCCAATCGTGTCGATCACAACTTGGACTAAAACCAGTGGGAGGGAACTCGACATTCTTAGCGATTCAAGTAGCCGTAATGCTGTGTAGTCCTGGGCGTTGGTCCCGGGCGCTCCGAGCCCCGTGGCTCAGGCCGTCAGTGCAGACACAGCAGCGGGGCCGCCGATGGCTCAGTGGTGGAGGCGCTCCCTCCCGAGAGGCCTGCGCTCCTGTTGCGGCTGTGCCCCGCCCCGAGCCCACCAGCTCGGCCCACCCCGGGCAGGCTGTGCTATTTGCCCTCCGTGACCCTCCGCCAGCACCGCCGCCGCCTCCTGCCCTGGGGCCTCCTGGGCACGGGGAAGGGGCTCTCGGCCTCGGTGCCTGCCGCGGACTCTGTCCCCGAGTCGTGCTCGCAGCAGTAGGAGCGCCCGTCCGCGGTGGAGCGCAAGGCGGTCGCGTCGTGGTGCTCCTTGCAGAACGAATTGGGGCACAAGTGGCAGAAGGAGGCCGAAGGCTTGCCGCACACGTCACAGTGATGCCACGGGCACACCCACTTCCCTGCAAGAGACGGCTGTTACCAGACACCGATCGCCGCTCCCCCCCCCCGCCACCCCCCAGCGCAGAGGCCCGCTGCCCGGGGCCTGCCCCCGCCTGCCTGTGCCTACTGCTGCCCCGCTCTCCCCAGCCCTACCCTGCAGCCCACTGGGCTCCGCGGGGCGCTGGGTCCTGCACACACCTCTGAGGGCCTGGCCAGGCTGGGAGGCGTCACACCCGCTGCGGCCTCTCTCTCTCTCTCTGACACCTGCCTGCCAACCTGCTTTGTCATTTCCCTTCTAAACGTGTGTTTGTTTTGTTTTGTTTTATAAACATGTTTGACTTTCACAGTGGGGGCTTTTCTGTCTTTGGGGGCTCCTGGTTTTCCTGCCGGGGTCACAGTTCTGCTCCCCACTACCGCGGGGCCCTGAGCCGCGGGGACGGACGCACCGAAGGGCCGCTTGCCCAGGCCCAGGCAGGACAGGTGGTAGGCCTTGGTGCAGGACTTGCGGTCGCACAGCACCAGCTGCCCGCCGTCACCACAGCGGAAACACTCGTCCTCCGACTGCTTCTTCCCTTCGCCTTTGGGCCGGCGCCTCCGGCCTTTCTTCCTGGTCTTCTTGCCCTTGTCCTCGGAAGACAGCGCCGCGGAGGTCTGGGGTGGAGAGGGAAGCACGGTCCATGGGGAAGAGCAGCAGGCGGACGCCGTCCGCATCGGGGGCTTAGAAATCTCGGGGGCCATCCCAGCATCGAAAGAACGGGGAGTTCAACACGGCAAGTGGCTCCCCACGCCCGTCCTGACGCCACGCGCAGGGCGAGGAGGTTGAACACGAAGCAACACAGGCACGAGCCCTTAGCGGCCGAGGCCCAGGCGGCCAGACCTGCTGACGGGCGGGGCCCAGGACACAGGCTCTGTAGGGATTCCCGCAGCAGACGCCTTGTGTCCCCCCAAAGTCGTGTCCTCCTGCCACCTTGGGGGTGGCTGTGCGTGGAGAGGGTCGTAGCAGATGTGCTAGGTGAGGAGAGGTCACACTGGAGCAGGGGCCCTACTCCAGCCTGACCAGTGTCCTTAGCAGAGGAGGGGAGACCGACATGGAGGCCGTGTGAGGAGGGGCCGGACTGGGAGAGGCAGCCACCCGCCCAGGACGGCAGCTGAGGGAGGCAGGGCAGCCCCGGACCCGGAGCGCAGGTCTGCCGTGGAGTCCGGGGGCGCACGCGGCCTTTACCTTGGGTCTGTCCCCGAGGAAGCCGCTGCAGTTGGGGGCGCCGCACCGGCACACGGTCTTCTCGTTGCCCAGACAGTCGAGGTTGTAGTTAAACGTCAGCTCCGTGCCTGGTGACAGCAGACAGGCCACACGGAAACACCCGTCTATTTACCATCTGAGCCTCCGGCCGCCGGCGTCCCCACCCCCACGCCTACTCGCCCCCGCGGCTGCGAAGGCCGCCTCACAGAACAGACACTCACACCAGACACAGCCCCACGCGACCAGCCGCCACCCCGGACCCTCTGACGGCGCGGGGCTCAGGCCGCACCTGCAGGGATGTCACACACGGCAAACAGGCCCACACGCGTGTCCCCGTTCACCGTCCACTTGAGGGTCTCGCAGTTGGGCTGGCAGCTGTGGTTCATAAACCTGGAGTAGTTGCCTTTGGGGCCGGCGTCGATGATACGGTCCTGGAGGCACAACGCAGGGTTCAAGTGCGCGCCGGGGGGCGCTCCCGCCGGCCGTCTCGCGGGGTCTCCTCACGAGGCTCGTGGACAGCTGGTGTTGCACTGGCCACCGTGGTCTCCTGCGTCCACTCGGACAGGAGCCCCCAATCCAGTCCCATTGCTGTCGCTCCCGGAGGGCAGGTCAGGACCACGTGGATGGGACCAGCCCGGGGAGCCCGGCGGGAGCTGAGGCCCGGTGCCCCTCGCCGGTGGGCACCGGAGGTCGGCACCAACAGCCCTGGGCGCACAGAGCGCAGCCAACACTACGAATGGGCACAGGACGCAAACACGGCTCTGAGCAGGAGGGAAGACGCCCGCACTCAGCAGCCAACCCGAGCCCTCATCACGGCGGCGCCAACGGTGCCGTGGTCAGAGCCCAGCCGGCGGTCAGCAGCTGGGGCAGCCCTGCTGACACGGGCCTGCGCTCCCGACTGCGTCGCTGAGGCAAAACCCAGAGGCGAGAGCTGCCCAGCAGCCGGGAAGGGCGGGCAGGCCCGCTGTGCCGGGAGCGCCAGGCGGCAGGCACCGAGCGTAAGGCCACATCCGGACCAGGCCTGGCGAGGGACACGGAAATGCCAGCTCCCCTGACACGCACACGCGCTGTCCCCTGCCACACGCCGTCCGCATGCACCCCACTCTCCACGCCTGCACAGCAGACGCACCTCACACCCTGCATGGTTCACCCACGGGGTTGTGACGGATGGCCCCTGACCCAGGTGCAGGGTGCACACCGCCCTGGACCCCGCGCTGCCACCACCGCCACGACCAGCCCGCAGGCCCCGCAGGCCCGACCTGTCTGCACGCCCCCCTCCTGCCCCTGCCCGCCCTGTCCCCACTGCTTCTCTCGTGTTCAGATGGTCTCTGTGTGCCCTGAGTAAGTGCCCGGCTTCCTCACAGGCGTGTCGGCTGCACAGACCGCTCCTCACTCAGCACTCCCTGGTCTTGTGCAGCCACCACCCTCCCCGGCTGTAGCCCGCATCCTCCCAGGTCTCCTCCATCCGCCAGCCCGGCCTGGCCCCTGCCCGCCCCACCCTGCCCCCTGCAGGGGCCCTCACTGCTGAGACATGTCCATGGTGTGGAGTCCTGCAGGGTCCTGAACCCTTGTTAAGGTGGCAATGGAAATCCCCGTGACCTTACTCGGGGAGATCGGCACTTTTCCAGGTTTCATCTCTCGCTTGCCTGTGCTCGTTCCTGTACCTCCGCCCCCTAACCTCTCCCCTGCGCGCTCGCCCTCACCAGCTAACAGCTGTCTGACGTCCTTAACCCACCGGGGTGTGTCCCAGCCGGTGCCCGAGGTGGCTGCTCGGGGGCTGGTCCCCGGGCCTGTCTGGGTCTCCCCATTTCTAACACAGTGCTCCCTGTCTCCCTCAGCGTGGTCGCCTCATCTCGGGCTCTCACCAACCTAAGCCTTCTACTGAGGGTCCGCTCATGTCCCCCGTCCCCCGTGCCCCCCAAACGCTGGGGCAGGGCTGTTTCTATAAGAAACACTGAGGAGTTACTGTTTATCCCCACGCCCCCGTCGGGCGGAGCCTGCACCCCAGCCGCTGCCCGGGTGGCACCCCGCAGGAACCCGTCTGTGTTAAAGGAGCAGCGTGGCGCTCTGCACGACACGTGGTTAAGTTCAGGCTCTAACCACTGGCCAGGCCCCGGCCGGGTTCCCTCCGACCCGGGAGGGGGGCGTGGCACAGGAACAGTAAGCTCGCTCTTTGGGGTGGTGGGGTCATGAAAGGAGGCACCCCGGAAAGGGCCGTGACTGTGCCCCCGACTCACCTGCCCCGCCCCCACCCCCACCTCCAAGCGCGCTGACCCACTGCAGGCTTCCTTCCAAACCGTTTACTGCTCTGGGCTCAGCCAAGACTGACCAGGTCAGCTCCCTGTGACTGGGGAGTCGCCCCTGCTTCTTAC
This sequence comes from Ia io, assembly GCA_025583905.1. Classification (NCBI taxonomy): domain Eukaryota; kingdom Metazoa; phylum Chordata; class Mammalia; order Chiroptera; family Vespertilionidae; genus Ia; species Ia io. Next base: position 903,533 of record JAJQQW010000002.1, on the reverse strand, counting down.
TGACGCCCAGGGAGAGGCCAGCGCCCCTCACACCATGAGCACACGAGGCCCCAGATGCCTTGCACCAACGGGCAGGAGCCGCCAGAGCGGCACAGGCTGAACCAAGCCGCCGCCAGGCGACTGCCCCCCCCCCCCCGCCCCGCCGGCGACTGCCCCGCCCCGCAGGCGACTGCCCCCCCGCCCCGCAGGCGACTGCCGCCCCCCCCCCCCCCCCCCCCCGCCCCGCAGGCGGCCACCTTGTCGATGGTGAGCATGTAGAAGTGCGTGATGTCGTTCTCCTGGGCGTGCTTGATCCGGGCCATGCACTCCTCCTCGTCGATCAGCTCGCCCACGTACTCGTTCACGAACTCCCCCTGCGAGCGGAGCACAGGCTGGAGGCTGCCCTGCCCACAGCCCCACCGCACAGCCCAGCCCCTCGCCGCACCAGAGCTCCCGCCCGGTCCCAGCAGGGGGCGCGTGTACGGGACTTCCTGGGCTTCCCTTTGCTAGGTAACTTGCTGGTCACGGCTCCCGGTAACCTGCTGTGGTAACTCAGTCCCCACCCGGGACGCCCACACGCGTGCCCAGCGCAACTCCGAGAGCGCGGCCGGGGCAGGGGGGGGCAGACCTTGCGGATGTCCCGCGTGGCGACCAGGCCCCAGCCCTTGCCGTCGGTGCGCACGATCTTGGTCTCGGGGTACTGGCGCTTGCTGAAGCTCTGGTTCTGGCAGGCCTCGCCGGCGGGGCACACCTGCGGGTGGCACTCGAACATGAGCATGCGGTTCAGACACTCCGAGTCCAGGCCGCAGGGGCTCTCGTCCGTGGGCTTGCAGTTGCACTTGGGGATCTCGGAGATGTCGGCCGTGTAGATCTGCACCTTCCCGTAAGGCTTGTTCACCTGCAGGGACAGGCCGCTGCCTCAGCACCCAGACCCCGACACCCTGCCCCACCCACCAGCCTCCCGCCGGCCGTCAGCTGCGGAGGCCCAGGGAGCGGCTGGCCTGCCCTGGAGCTTCAGAAGGTGGGCTGATGCGCAACCACCGCCCCCACCCCGATGTGCTCTGTGGTAGCGTGAGTCCCCGTCTACTGGACAGCTGGCACACAGGCTAGCCGGGACAAGGAGGTGCCCGCACCCCTCACTGCCCATGTCCGTGGGCACTTCCCTCCAAGAGGAGCACCCGCAGCGCCATCTGGGCGGGTGGGCTCAGGGCGCAGCCTCCGCCAGGGCCTGTTCCCTGTTAATGGAGCAGGAGCCACCGACAGGGAAGCAGCAGAAGCAGGAGGGAAAGTGCAGCGAGGAGCGGCTAGGGGGGACCTGCGCCCTGGCACAGCCGGCCTCCAGCCCCCGTGCAGGCCCTCGACGGGAGCTCCTGGAACTGGCTGGAGCAGACCCGGCACAGAGGACTACGGGGCTGCCTTCGCCAGGACCCGCTGCGCCCAGGCGCAGAGCCAAGCCCTGGACCAGGGGCCCGATGACCGCTGCAGGGCTCCCGGAGCACATGCAGGGCCACCGTCAGCTGTCCCTACTGGCTACGCCCTCAGAACGGGCACACCCTTTGGTCCCCAGGATGCTGGCTCGGCCCTCCGCGCCCCGCACCAGGCAGCCTGGCGGGACGACGGCTGAACCCCACTCTCACAGGCAAAGCCACGGCCTCTGGCCCTGCCCCCGCCCCTCCGTCCTGTGCACAGGACCAGCCGGAGGTCACACGTCTGCCCTCCCCTTCTGTGATCCTGCATCTGCGCGCACAAAACCTCTGCTGCGCGTGCGTGCACGCGTGCGTGCGGTCACCTTGATGTGCTTGTAGGGCGGGGGCTTCCGCTCGCTCTCCTGTGTCTCTCTGGCTTCCCGCTGCAGTTTGATTTCACGGAAACGAGCTTCCGCTTCTTGCAATGCTGAAAGGTCAGCGTGGGAGGAAAGCGCTTGGTAAACGAGCCCACCTGCCCTCAAGCTCACGTTCACCTCCCGCGGCCCAGGGCCCGGCAACGCCGCACACTCCGCGTGGTCCACTGCCCACCCCGGCATCCAGCGCTCGAGGCTGACAGCAGGCAAGCTCCCCCACACCTCCATCTTAGTAACAGCGGCGGGAGAAGCTCCTGCAAACCAGCACTGACTTTCCTGAAGACAGCCCGACGCGTGGGTGAAAGGAACCCCCCAGGTCACAGGCAGTCCCACCCGGCTGGGCCCCACGACCAGGGTTTCTATGGAAACCACACTTCCAAAAGCAGAAATCAGGGCTAGCCTGCGACCGGGGTTCACTGCCCCGGCCACGTCCGTACCGTTTTTGAAGACTCTGCCGATCCCGCTGACCCCCTGGTAGCGGCTGCCCCGGTCCCCCTCCATGTACGGGAACACTCGAGCCTGATGCGTCCAGTAATAATCTTTAGACCCAAAGAAAAACACAGGGAATTCTCCAATCTCGTGCTTCATTTTCTGAATATTTGGGGGGACATTTTTGGGATGGCAAACTTCTGCGGGCCACCATCTATTATAAATATTAAAAACAGGGTTCACAGACTCTTCAGAGAGAGTGGCGATCGCTCCACACGGTCAGCTCTGCAAGGCAAGCACAGGTGAGGGCGGGGGGCCGGTCCCAACCTGTAGTTCCCGAGTTTGACCCACACGATGTCCTGGTAGTGCAGCCTCTTCCCTGCCCGGCAGTCGTTGCAGAACCAGCTGCCGTCGGGCATGTCGATGCTGAGGCAGTCGGGGTGGAAGGCCGCCGGGCAGGACTCGCAGCACAGCAGGCTCCCTCCTGCAAGGGGGGCGGCTCAGCCTGGCGCGGGCCGCGGCCCCCCCGCTCCCGCCAGCTCCCAGACAGCGCGCAGCACCAGCGGCTGCACACCGGCACGGGAGCACGTGGCCTCTCCCCATGGCAAGCACCTGCACTGAGACGCTCACGCTAACCCAGGCGGTCATGGTGCCCCGTCACATGGAGCACACGGAAAACCCCGCGGGGGCGCGTGCCCTCCCGCGTGGATGCCACCAGCCTCACCTTTGGAGCACACGAAGCACCAGCTCACGTTGACGTGGGCGTGGTGCCGCTTCCCCTTCCGGGCGGTGAAGTGGGCCGTGCAGACGATGCTGTGGGACGTGACCACCAGGCAGCCGGCCGCCAGGCAGGCGTCCCCGCCGTGGTAGGCGACGGGGCAGCGCACGCACCGCATCATTTTACCTGGGGGCAGAGACGGCCTGCCTCAGCCACTGAAACACACCGCCACGACTGACGAAAAATAACTAGATGGGCGGGTGAGAATATGTAGCAGAAACGTTCTAGAAAATGCCTGAGGAAAGGGCCAAGCATTTACAACCCTACACTTTAGCCCTGGCCAGTGTGCTCAATGGTTAGAGCGTCGGCCAGGGACTGAAGGGTCGCAAGTTTGATTCCGGCCAAGGGCATGTACCTCGGATGCAGATTCAATTCCCGGCCAACATGTGGAAGGCAACCAATCGATGTGTCTCTCATTGATGATCTCTCCTCTCTCTCTTCCCCCTTCCCTCCCTCCCTCCCACTCTGTCTAGAAATTGATGAAAAGAATACCCTCAGGTGAGGATTAGCCAAAAAGTAACTAAGATGCCGCACTCCGAGGGCCGGTTCCTGGCCGCAGCTTTGCTGTGTCTGCCCCCAGAGGCCAGCATGTCCCCGAGTGCCAGACACGGCCCAGGTCCCTGGGGGCAAAGTCGCCCTGGGTGACACGCTGGTGCCAGCCCCAAAGTCACACCCAACGCGAAGCCATAGCTATGCCTTAACTCTAGACTCCACTTCTTGTACAAGAAACCGTTAAAATGAGAATCAACAGAACCTCTCAAAATGGTCCCAAGGGCCCCTCCCCAGTTAAAGATCTGTAAGATGACAGGGCAAGAAGAGGGGGGGGGGGCAGGGGGAAAGTCTTTGGTTAAGAAAAACCCTACCCAGCCTGTGGGTAAGTAACAGAAAAAGTTACTCCAAGTAACGCCGCCGCTGCCAGCCCGCCCTCCCCGCGCCCGCAGGGCTGATGCATCGCCCACCTTTCATGGTGCGCGAGCTGGAGGGGTGGGAGGCGTGGCAGCTCACGCAGCTGTGCAGAGGGCACCGGAAGCCCCGGCCCTCAAACACCGTCAGGGGGAACTTCCTCACGCAGGCCTCGTGGTAGAACTTCCCGCACTGCGGCACGGCACAGCGCCTGGTGTCCACCGTACTCTCCTTGCACACGAAGCACGAGTGAATCCCTGACGGTGAGAGGGGCGGGCGGGACCAGGACAGGAATTAGCTAGAGTCCCCGAGCCACGAGAGCGGCAGCGCTGGAGGGCCGCCAGGCTGCTTCCCGCCACGGGGGGCCGGCCACGCCAGCCTCAGCAAGTCCCGCCTCACCTGCAGGATGGGTGTGGAGCAGCCAGGTGGGCGCCACTCAAGTGAGCGAGAAGTGGGAGGGGTGAGGGCTCTCGGGGAAGGCGCCCTCTCCCGCGGAGAGGGGTTAAGCAGCCACGGGAAGACCCACGCACAGCACTGGCACCCAAAGGGAGGCGTCCAGTGGATGCCACGCCTGGGGGACTCCCCGGAAGAACAGGCGTCTCCACCGAGGGCCTGTTCCCAGGAGTCGGACTGACGAGGACAGGAGGGGACAGAGACCACCGTGCTGCCCACATCCCACCTGCCCCGGCTGTGCTGGTGAAGCCCAAGAGCAGGGGCCACGCGGAGTGAGCCGCACTGCAGCCGGCAGGACTCCAGGCTCCTGTGACCTTCCGTGTCCTTGACGGGCTAGGTCACCTGCACCCGCCGTGGCACCTTCACGGCCACCTCCACCGAGCCAGCTCACACCGCCCGGGCTGCCTCTGCCAGTTCCCGGACCAGACGAGTGCTGAGGGACACCGTTGACAGCAGACACACCGGGCACCGAGGGAGGCACCGAGGGGAGCGACGGGCCCGATGGGCCCTCCGTGTGCAGGGCAGGGCCTGGGGGGCGTCGCAGGACAGCGGCTTGGGCACTGCCGGGGTCGGGGCTGGGGCGGCACTTGCCTGAGACACACTCGGTGCAGATGAACCCCCGTTCCGGCGGCCGGGGCAGCCCGAGGCAGGAGAGGTGGAAGGCGCCGCAGCAGGCGCCCTCACAGAGCAGGAGGCGGCCGGGCTTCTCGCACAGCTGGGGGCAGAGAGCGGGTGAGTCCCGGCAGCCCCCAGCTCCTCCCGGCCTCACAGCTCCTCCCGGGAGCGGGGCACATGGAGGTGCGCCTGAGCACAAGCCCCCGTCCGCCTCACCCAGCCCCGGGCAGGACCCCAGCAAAGCCCTGGGACCCACAGGAGCACAAGCCTGCGGGCCGTCCCGAGACGCGAGGGGAGAGGCAGGTGGAAGCTGGACACGCCCACGCCCTCTCCAGAAGTCAGGCTCACCCCGAGGCAGCTGCGAGGGCCGAGCTGACCGCTCGGTGCCCAACGCGCTCAGGGTGCTGGGCACACAGCATTTGGTGACCCGCTGCCAGTGTGCGCCAGGGGAGTCAGACATCCCGGCAGCTCTCGCCTCCTCCCACGGTTCCCCAGCCCCCAAAGCACGCGTGTCCGTGTGTGCATCGCTCACACCCTGGCCCACGGCCAGCAGGCGGCTGGCGGCCGGAGGAGGAGGGAGCGCAGCCAGACCCCGCCCCAGCCGGCCGGCAGCGAGGAGGCGGCCGCGCCCTCACCTGGCACACATGCTCCTTCCTGGCCGTCAGGCCTCGCTCCGACTTTTTTGAGGAGATGGACACTTCGGTCTGAGTTTCGTCTGCACTTTCGTCCGGGGACTCCGAGGGCTCATCGCCCATGCCGTCCGAGACCTGCAGGTGGAGGAGGCGGACGACAGTTCACTAGTCGCAGGGAGCTTCAGGGACAGGCCCGCCGGGGCTCGGTCCACGTGCACACACGTGGTACACGCCTGGTGCGCACGCACACTGGCCTCTCCACTCGCCAGCACGGCCAGCTCTTCTCAGCAGACGTGGTCACCAACTGGTTCTCTGATAACACAACGTGGAGAGAAGCTGGACAGAAAGTCAGAAACAGGCTTCATTCCAGTGGACGTGCAGGGCGTGTACACACATGTGCACATGCCCCGACAGGCCTCAGACATGAAGTGACGTCTATGGGACGCAATGTGCTTGCACAGGTGGCCGCAAGCGGGCTTTGGGACGGAGGGTCCTGGCCTTTCGTACCCGGTGGGTAACGTCCGGCTATTTTAAGTAAGAGGAGCACCGGTGCCAAGCGAGTTTCTGAACCAACGTGCCGTCAGAACGGGAGCCTCTGCCCCGCGAGCGGCTCCTACAGCAGGCGAGGCTCCATGTTTCAGAAGTGGGACATGCACCAGCGAGGACCAGGCTCGTCACGCCTGTCCCTGCACGTCCTCCTCCCACCGCCTGCCTCCCCAGCACAGGGAGGCGGCGAGGCCGTGAGCTGTCTGTCAGCCGTGGGGCTGGGTGAAGGCCTGGAGGCGGGGCAGCTTCGGGCGCCCGGCTGTACTGGGCCATCTCCTCCTCGGGGCTTCCCTACCCCCCTCTGACTCAGCATCCCCTCCCGTGACCAGCAAGACCGTGTCTTTAAATAGAAACCAATAAAACTCTCTCATACAGCAACTGGAGATTTTCTTAAATTCAGTTCTCAACTGAACATCAGAGAAATACATCTCACGTCCAGTAAACGCTAAGAAGTGAATTTTCAACTGAGCCAACACGTGAACTGCACTTCTGCCCTCAGGAGCCATGGGCACGGACGTGTCCCCAGCTTGCCGTCCGCCCAGGGACAGAGCGAGGGCGGGGAAGAGGCCACATTGAAAAAGTTGCAGAGACGAGTGCACAGCCCACAGACAAGCCCCCTCCTGCAGCCTCAGCACCGACCTCTGTCCAGACCAGTGATGGGCAACCTTGTGAGCTTGGTGTGTCAAACTTCGCCAAAAAACTGAGCATAACTCGGGTAGTGTGTCACTTTGAGGAAAAAACATATTATTTCGCAAATGTTTCATCCTCAGGAGTAGCAAATGTTTCATCCTCGTCATGCAGCCGCGTGTCATCAGAAATGGCTACGCGTGTCAGTGCTGACACGCGTGTCATAGGTTCGCCATCACTGGTCTACACTGACATCCAGCGAGCAGAAGAAATAGAAAACCACACTCGGGGGTTTGCGGGCTTAGCCACCTGGCGTGAGAGGCCAGCTTTCGGAGGGACCGAACAGACTGGTGTGGGGCAGGGAGACACGTGTGTGGCCACTGTCCAGCCTCGACACTCTCTTGTCTGACACCCCATAACCTCAGTTGTAAGAGACGGTGACCTTCTGACCGGTTTCCTCGTTTTCCAGGAGGACGGAAGCAGCAGGGTGAGTGACACGAAATCCCAGTCACCGTGGCTGCCTGGAGGGAGGCCAGGGCCCACAGCCCTCCTGACACCGCGCCCCATTCTCTAGCACCAACACCCCGAAAGAAGGCAGCCTGAAGAGATGCTCTGAGCGCATGCTCCACGCCACACGCCCTTCAGATACTGTCCCTGACAGGCCGGGCACTGGAGACCGGGAAGCGCAGGGCTGGCGGCAGGGGCAGGGGCACACGGGGAGGTGGCTGCCTGACAGCCACCAGGCCCAGAGGGGCCTTCGGGGGCTCCCCCCCCCCCCGCGCCCCTGCAGCGTGGCTGGAAGGAAAGGCAAGGAGAGGAGGACAGAAGACACAAACCAGTCCGAGCAGAGGAAGGAGCAGCGCCGTTTATTTCTGGTCACAGAGAGGGGAGCAGTTTCCACGTGGACGGTTCCCAGCACAGCCGTGTGGGGGAATAACACGGGGTACACATTCGGGGGAAAGGAGCTGTCAGCCCCAGAGGCTGTGTCCTGGGTGGCTCTGAGGTGCACACAGAACACAGACCTACATCACAGTCCATGCGGCCCGCCCACCCGCCCGCCTCCGGCACGCAGCCCAGCCCAGCGGCACCCTCACTTCAGCTTGGGCAGGGGCCACGTTGGTGAGAGCAAGTCACCTGTACGGTCCCACACAGTCCCAACCTGCCTGCGCCCCCTCCGGTCTATTCTACCCCCGAGAGGATGCACGTGGAAACGGAAACTGGAGTGGCTGACCAGACGGCCTGTGGGCTTTCCGTGCCTCGCCGGGAGCAGGCTCCACGCAGCCGTGCCCGACCCAGCACTCGCCTGGGCAGCCTCTCTGCTCCTCACGTGGGGCGGTCAGCTCGCCTACGGGCCTGAGAAACGTGCTCCTGCACGCGGCTGCTCCACACACACACAGGCTCAGGTGATACCTCGCACATGCTGTGACCTGGTGACCGCGTGCGAACCAGCTTCTCGGAGCCGTGCAGCGTGTGGGGGACACTCAGACCAGGCAGGTCCCCGCACCGGGCCGGGCCTGGAGAGCAGCTCCCAGCCCCCACACGGCGTCACGCAGGGCGAGCTGTAACTGTGACAACTGATGCCTTCGCAGGCGGGCACCGTCGTTTGTGAAGCACAAGCACAGACCTCACCGAGGGCGTTCCTGTGAGCCGTGTCCCGGGCCGAAGAGGCGACCACGGCGTCACACAGCGCTGGGCGACAGGTGGCGAGAACCTGTGTGCAGCAGGTTTGGTCCATTCGAGGCAGACGCTGGGCTCAGGGCCACAGCGAGATGCCAGTGAGTCACCGCAGCTTTTAGTAAGCCCTTCGCCACCACGTGCCACGGTGCACGCCAACTCCTACCGGCAGCCGAGACGAGCAGACTGGAACCCTCTCGGCTGCCCGGCCCCAGGGCAGGGTCGAGGCACACCTTGTGCTTGGGATCCCGGCAGATGCTGTGTGGCCCCAGCCCCAGGCGTGGCAGCGAGAGCCACGTGGAGGCCCGGCCATAGAGCCAGGGCCAGCCCTTGTCACAGACAACACAGTCTCTCACGTATTCCTACAGCCCGCGTGCCCCCAGCAGGCGTGGGCCGGAAGGGCGCCGGGAGAACAGGAACAAAGCCCCGCCTCAGGCCCGTCAGCTGAGTAAGCTCCACGGTGGGGCGGGCCACCCCCATCTCAGCCTCGGTAGTCAGCTGGCTTCAAAACACGCTGGCAAACGGCGTGCAGTCACCCAACAACTAGACACGGGCCAGAGAAACACTGCGCGAGTGGACCCGACACGGAGCCACCGAGGCGCGAAGGTGTCCGAGAGACGCGGCCGCTGGGCCTGAGCCTGGGCCTGGGCCTGAGCCTGAGCCTGAGCCTGAGCCTGAGCCGGGGGATGCCTGGGACCCTGCGCACCAGGGACAAGTGGGGACGACCCACTGAGGACAGTCCCCTCCCCCCGGGGCAGGCGCAGGAATTCTAGCTACAGCAGCAGCACCGGGCACACGGCAGAGCCAGCCTCACTGACCAAACCCCAAAACAGGACTCGGCGCCCTGAAAACACACCGCAGAAGCCGACGGCGGGTTTGGGGCCGGTGCGAACCCTTCTCTAGAAAGAGAGTGACGTTTCCAGTCATCGCTTTTCAAAGACAACGCGCCGACTTCACACCAAGCCAAAGGCTGTCCCCAGCCCTGAGGAAGGCCGACCTGGCCAGGACACCTTAACCCTTTGCACTCGCTTGCTTTTTTCTCAATTCCTGCTACTGACACTAACCGTGTCGAGTCACACTCGACATCCGAGTGCAAAAGATTAAGAATGAGGGCGCCTGTGTTTCAGAAGCGTGTTAAGTCAGGAAGCACACGAGAAAGAAATCCGTCAACTTGCCAGAGCTCCCTCCTTCCCGTTTTCCACCTGTCCTTTCAGACGGGCGATCGAGGGGCGTCACCCAGGAACGCGGGGCCCCGCCTTCACCTGACAGGGCCCAGTGAGTGGGGTCCATCCTTCCCGTACACACACTGATGCTATGATTGACAGACATGTCACGGCCGGCCACAGGGCCCAGCGCACACACCCCAGGCTCTGGGCCCCGAACCTCTCGGGGCGCTTTCATCACCTGCCTCCCACACAGGGCACATCTGGGTTTGGAGCTACCTGCTAACTTGGTCTTCTCTGCTCAGGCCATTTCCACGGGACGCAGTAGGTGTGAGCTGCCCACCGTTAGGACCTGCTGGTTCTGCTTTGCCCTCAAGCCTGGCCATTCTCGCTGCTTTTGGTCACCAATGTTGGGGGAGCAGGCCAGGGCCAGAGGCCGAGGCGCATCGCGCATCACGCTTGGTCCTGCCGCGCCCCTTCAGGGCTTCCTCCCCCTTTTCTGCGCTCAGCTTTAACGTGGGCCCGTCCCGCTGTGGCCACTGTAACCCTGAGCGCCTGGAAGCTGGGCCGCAGGAGGCTGTCCCGTTGGCTTCTGGGAACATCCTCTCCCCCTGGGCTCTTTTCAGTGGGAGGAGCGGACGTGACAGAGCACCCGGCGCACCTGCACCTCCATCCACACTGCACAGACCACCTGCCACCTCCGAGCAAGGCCTCGGGACACAGGCGCGTGGGCAGCAGAACCACAACCAACCACCTCCACTTGCACTCGGGTCCTGAAGAGCCCACCTCCGTGCCAGGACAGGGTGCTGCACGCAGGGGCGGGGCGATACGATGGGAGGGGCGGGGCGCTACATGCAGGGGCAGGACGCTGTGCCAAGGGACGGGGCCTGCACTCTCAGAGCAGCTGCCTTAGACCCTGGCTGAGGCCTCCGACCTGTACCCGCCCCCTCAGCACGTGGACGGCGTCGCTACGACGACCCTGTGCGGACGCTGTAGCGCGGGTGTCTTGACAACAGGCAGCTCAGCCGCTGGAGTGACTTAGCCACGAGGGGAGCCCGGGCCAAATCCGCAGGGGACACGCGGCTCTGTCCCTAAGCTCAGGGCAGAGCCCATTCCCTGCTCTGGAGGCCGCCAGGCCTAACGGGTGTCCCTCCGCAAGGCCACCCTAGCGCTGGCGGGGACAGTTCTGCCAGGGAGGTGACTCCCTCGCGGCAGCATGCTGCCCACACCTGCCTCCGCCGGCCCACCCGCCTCCCATGTCCCAGGGGATACCCCAGCTCAGCAGCAGTGCACACCCATCCGGTCCCCCACGCGCCCACATCCTCGGCGGAGGCTAACTCAGTGCTGGTCCCTTCTTCGGACACGCAGAAAGCGCGGTCACTTGTGGCCGCTGGCTCACCCGTCAGAATTCACCAGCCACGATTCAAGGGAGAGCCTCTCAGGCAAGTCTGTTTCCGTGATTGTTCCTCGAACTAGAGCCGCTTGAACGCCACCCGTGTCTGACACTGGCGCTGGGTGGCCAACTTCCTGAGGGGCACACGTAACTGCTGGGCTCTTCATGCCCTGAGCAGGCACAGCTCCGGTCACTGGGAGGCCACGCCCCTGTCCGAGCAGAGCCACCACCCGCCCTCGCCACCGCCCCGGACGCTGACGTGGCCCCAGGAGCCCAGCTCGCCAGGCCTAGGTCCCGTCGGTCCCCTGCAGGATGCAGCCAAGAGGACACTTCTCATGTCCACACAGCACTCACACTTGGGGATAAGGGTGGGATGGTGGGGTCATCATTTTATTATCATAACCGCTTGGTCACAAGCGGACCACCGCGTCCTTGCGAGGAGCCAGGCACCCAAGGGATTTGCATGCGTGACAATCAGTAACGGCTTAGGACACACGTGCAGCCAGGAATCGCCACGAGACAACAGGCTTCGGAGGAGCCTACAGCAAACAGCGCGTGCTGCTGCCACCGTGAGCGAGGACACGGAGGCCCCGTCCTCGCCATGCGGGCACGCGACCCTGGGGCTCGACGCCCAGTGGCCCCGGGAACGGCAGTGCGCTGCGAGAACTGTTCGCAGTACCGCCAACGTGTTTTCTTCCTACGAACTCGCTCTGTGTAGTGTCACCGTAAAACTGTTCAGTGAAAAAGACAGAACCAAAGCCTTCCGCTTCACACGCCGGAAACCAGCTGTGTCCACAGCAGCGGCTGCACGCGGCTGGCAAGGGCGTGGCTGGCGAGGGCGCCGCTCAGCGTGCTGTCTGTGCGGTTCCCGGAGGCTCCGATGCCGACGTTGGTCAGTAAAAACCCGGGAAGTATGAGCTGCGGGACAGGACTGAACCTGTGTGTGCCCTTGTCGCAGGCCCAGGACACCTGGCGAGGGCAGCCCCCAGCCTGACCCCGCAGTGACCGCAGGGCTGTGGTGTGTTTCTCTCGGGGATGAAGTGACTGGTAAATGCCTCGCACAGTATCTTACCTGGGTCTCAACATGTGCTACCTGTGTTCTTCACTGTGTGTGTTTATTGATACCAATACAAACAGACGCCACTCCTCTTCCACAGGGTGACGGACGGAGTGCCGCAGGGTGCGCGACGAGAGCCCACCGCCGGCGTCCTGACACCGCGCCGTGTCGGCGGCACAGGCAGCTGGCTCAGTCCCACCAAAGCTGTCACCAGTGAAGGCGAGAACAGTAAGCATTTGCTCTACTGAGGGAACAAGAAACGCAGTTACAACACGGGATTCCCATCCGCGCCCTGCAGGCTGGCATGCAGTGTCCTCCATCCTGTCCCGCGGGTGCCGGGGTCTGTGCGGGAACAACCCTGGTGGACCACACACGCCCTTTCTGAGGGACTTAAATTGTAACGTGACCTAAAGCGTCTTGAAATACCAACCCTATTTGGTCCCTTACTTGGGTCAAGGGTGAGGGAAAGGGCCCGTGGCCCAAATGAGGGGCCAGCCTGAAGCCCGAGCACATGGCCCGGTTTCGGCTCCCATCAGGGCGACCGGCGGTCTGCAGGGGGTGGGGACGCCGCTGCCTCACATGCTGCAGGCATTCAGCGTGGCACATGCGGGGGTGCGGACTGCGTGGGGTTCACAGTAACATGACACCCAACAGCCAGCCTTCCTGTCCCCCTGCAGCGGTTCAGGGAACACTATCATTCCGTGATACAAACTCTGAGGGAAGATATGTGTCAGCCACACACGTGACCAATGGAAGGCCTATGATTTACATGTTCTACACAAGGAACAGAAGGCACAGCTCTGTACCTCCCCTCCAAAAGGCAGGGCGGTGCAGGAGTCCCACGATACAAATGTATCTGATAGTCCAGTGGTCAGCAAACTGCAGCTCGGGAGTCACATGCGGCTCTTTGGCCCCTTGAGTGTGGCTCTTCCACAAAATACCACGGCCTGGGCAAGTCTATTTTGAAGAAGTGGCGTTAGAAGTTTAAAAAATTTGGCTCTCAAAAGAAATTTCAATCGTTGTACTGCTGATATTTGGCTCTGCTGACTAAAGAGTTTGCCGACCACTGTGACAGTCCATCCACTTCTGAAGTAAAAGAATTGACAGTCAGCTAAGGCCAATGATGAGAACATGCTTCCCCAGTTCCTACGAATGTCTAAGCCACCAGGCTGCAGCTCAGCCTGGGAGAATGGGCATCGGACCGCCGGCTTGTCTAACGGCGGCGCCCTCTGCACCCGCCACGCCAGCTCCTCTCGTCCATGCCAGGCCCAGGGAGGGACACAGGCGAGGAAAGCAGCTCCGTGTCTGCTCTCGCCTGTGCCCGACAGGAGCACGAAGACGAGGCGCCGGGAAGATGCCTGCGGCCCGCACCCAGAGCAGGCAAGCACAGCCTGCGACCTGGACCTCGTGTTGCGCATCCTCCTTAGCCCTGCAGGCCCCTCCGTTAACTCTGGGGCACGGGTCTCCGTTAACTCTGGGGCACGGGTCTCCGTTAACTCTGGGGCACGGGTCTGAACGGGGACAGGCGAGGGGAAACCGTTTTGTACAGGACCTGCCTTCTCACGTCTCCACAGCCTCCTGGGGGTCGTGAGGAATTCTGCTGCCTCCTGGGGGCGCCAGGTGTCAGGAGGCCCAGCTTCCTGCACACAGCGCTGTCGAGGAAGCCTGGTCCCGCCCCCGGGGAGCCAGAGGACCAGGCAGTGAGCTCGGGCCCCCTGCACCTTAGCAACTGGAAGACACCCCACACGTGGGAGCCCGCCCCTCGTCTGAGGCTGGCAGAGAGCCGAATGCCCGCCCCACTGGGGACCATGCCAGAGACAGTGCCACCCTCCAACACAACAGGGTAAGGGTCTGTCCACTCCCGGCCCCACTGCCCTGTGCCGAAAGGCTCAAGGCTCTCTCCGCACCAGCACTTTAGGAACGGGCTCCTGTCCGCCGTGAGAAAGGGGAGCCACAGGGAACACAGACGACATCCAGCCTGAACTAAGCTCCTGGGCACCTGGGCCGTCTGAGTCCCAACCTCCCCTGGACGAGCGCGTCGTCGCTGCATCCGAGGCTGGCTTCTGCTTTCCTCGTACCGGCAAGACCAGTCTGTGATGCGGTCTACGTGTCACACGACAGCGAAGGTCACGCCTCATACACCCTGCAAGCCCAGAAAACAGGTGCCACTCCACCTCGATGCTCAACTACTGACGAATGTGCCACACCGACAGGACCAGAGCAGACACAAGGCCAGTCCCTCCACGAGCCGTGGTCCAGAGACACGGGCGTCGGAGAGGCGTCCCAGCCTTGTCGGGACGAGTGCCCAGTGACCGCGTTGCTCAGCGGACGTCACGGCAGGACAAAGCAGCCTCCTTTCCCACCAAGCACAGAGATTTCGGGAATTAAATGCATCGGCCCTACAGCATGACCACATGCGTTCATACAGACGCCGCGCGCTCAAACAGGCAAAGAGCGGCTTCTTCCCACTCCGCGGCTCTTACACGTCCAGAGCGCCTCCGCCTCGCCCACAGCATGGAGGCCCCACCGGACGCCGCCCGAGCCTGCGGGCTCAGGAAATGGCCGTCGTGGGAGTGTGTTTTACCTCGTTCTCGGTTAAGGAGGCAGAGGGAGATGAGCTCTTGCTAAAGGCGAGCACCGAGGACGCGGCTGCAGGTGTCCGGCTCCGCTTCTTCAGAGGTTTGCACGCGTCAGACAGGTGCTTCGTTGCTGCAAAGTAATTGGAGCCCTTAAGCAAAGCTCAAGAGCTGACCCCATCCCGCTCCTGCTGAGGGAGTGCCTCTGAGACAGATGGCTGTCGCACCAGGGCCTACGCTGCTATTGTGGGAGCATCTGCAGGTAAAGGAAGGCAGACACGCGCACCGTGAGCCGTCCCGGGGCCCTGGCTCCATGCAGCCTGGCCCCACAGCCCTGCCAGGCATTCTGGGCAAATCCCACACCACCGCACCCACAGCAGGGCAGTCCATCTCTCTGAAAAAAAGGTCAAACGCAACCCCAATCCCACTGCCCCACTTACATGAGCCATCTCTCTTCATCACCAAACGCCCACTCGTGCCCCCCTGCTCACGCAAGTCTTCTCGAGGGCTGATGGGCTGACTTAAAGCCAGGACAGCACCTCAGAGAGTGAGGGCGCCAGCGCCGCCTGCAACCTGCACTACGAATTCTCCTAAATCTCCGTTCCTTCCTACTAAGAGTTGGCGCTGGAAGCTTCAACAAATGACCAAACAAGCCCTGGCCAGTTTGGCTCAGAGGTTAGCGCGTTGGCCTGCGGACTGAAGGGTCTTGGGTTCAGTTCTGGTCAAGGGCACGTACCTGGGTTGCAGGCTCCATCCCCAGTCCCAGGTCAGGGCGTGTGCCAGAGGCAACCAATCGATGTGTCTCTCTCACATCAATGTCTCTCTATCTCTCTCCCCCTTCCTGCCACTGTCTCTAAAAAAATCAATGGAAAAAATATGCAAATAAAAAAACAAATAAACCAACAGACAAGCCCTGGCCGCATAGCTCAGTTGGTTGCAGACTCCATCCCCAGTCAGGGCACATACAAGAATCAACCAATGAATGCACAAACAGGTGGAACAACAAATCCATCTCTCTCTTTCTCAAATCAATCAATCAATAATAAAAAATTTCTTTAATTAATTAAACACCAGACAGACCCACCCAGAAAACCCGTCAGAAGGTGACGAATGCGTCTCCCTGTTGCTGTCCTGAAAGTGACTTTTCACAAACGTTTAAGCTCGTTTTGAGGCATCACCGATGCCGGAGCACACGCTGGAGTCGGGAGCTGACAGCCTGGCTGGCCAGCACGGGAGTGAGAGCCCCACCGGCTGGCGGAGCCCCTTCTCCAGCAGAGTTTTATTTTGAGAACACAACCTCGCAGGGATCACAGGCGTGGCTTCAACAAAACCGAGCTGCGTCGCTATAACACTGACCTTGAAGAGGGTTTGCTCTTCAAGTGCACGGAGCCGTCCTGGCACCTGTCCAGCCTGACTGTGGCTCTGACCCCTGAAGGCGCTGGTCCCGCTCCAGCCCAGCCTCCCGCCCACCCACCAGGACAGAGGTCAGCCTGTCTCCACCCACCCACCCGCCCCCCATCTCCCAGGCACCTGCGGAGCCCACCGGCCGCTTGGCCACATTACCTGCCTGGCTCTTCAGGGAGGACACGGCCTCTGCGGCCTTGCAGGAGCCTGTTCGGGATGTTCTGTCTGCAATGGTATCTCTCTATTATTTAAAAAAAAAAAAAAAAAAGGAATAAAGAAAAAGAAAAGTATCTCCTAACGTGAACTCATGGAGGCTGCTGAAAAATGGTGACTGAAACTTCTTCCTGCGAAGCGTCTGGCAGGTCACCAGCAGCCCAGCCCCATATGTGCACACACGGGGGCCTCGCACGCCTGACTAACAGGGTGCTTCCCCTGGGTGCCAGGGCGTGGGGAGTGGACAGGGCCCTCTCCAGGCTGCCCAGCCCCTAAAGTGGCACCAGGCTGAGTCAGTGCCAACCCCACAAGCTCGTTCCCAAGGACGTCACACTCACAGACCAGCTCCACACAAACCTCACACGCACACAGCACGCTTCACAGCTGAGCACGTGGCGGGAATAGCAGGCACCGTGAGCATCTGTCCAGCCCTCAGAACGGAGTCACGTCACTGAAAACAACGCCACGGGGCACTGTGGCCAAGGCCTCCTGGCCACCCTGCACTGCAGCACGCCTCCCCCACCCCCCCGCCCAGGGCTGTGGACCAGGCGGTGCCCGCACCTGGCGAGTGACACGATCTGAAAGCCAAGCCAGGCAGACACCACCCTACCTGTCACATGCAGCTTCCTGAGCTGCGCGTCCATAGGACGTGTCCACCCAGCCACTCAATGCGAATTCTGAGATTTTAATGTCAGGGCCATTTTTCTGGCAAATCATTTATACAAACACTTCAAAGCACCGTGTCAGACAGGCTGCTGGCAGTGCCCAGGGGACTGAGCAGCGCTTCTGCGTCTCGCTGCAGGCGTCATTCACGCACCGGACAGTGCCCAGAACCGCCTGGGGGCCTGGAGCAGGGCAGGGCCGGCCGCCCCCAGAGCTGTCAAGATGGCTTTATAGAAATAAGACGTGCAGCGGTGCCAACTGTGCACATGTTAGCAACACGTGTGACATTTCATTCTGTTCGTGGACAGAGAGCAAAGGAAACGGAGCGACTTCCTGATGCTCCCCCGCAGCTGGACTGTGCGGGAGCGTGAGGTGCGGGCCTTGGCCTCTGCACCCAGGCAGCACAGCACCATGGGGTTCCCATAGACACCACAAGCTCCTGACACACTCCATGAGCTCACGAAAGCCACTCAGGGCTGGTACGGCTGTCACACCTGCCCGGGAGCAGACCACGGTCTCCCGGAGGCTGAACTGTAACTCACCGTCAGCAAGCCCCAGAGACAGGCCATTTTACATGTACCCGTGGCTCTATCACCAGGTGCTGCTCAAAGGGTCTGCATGCTTTTCTGTGACAGCTAAGAGCAGGGCTGTGCTCAAGCCCCTGGCAGGTCAGAGCTGCTCTCGGCAGCAGCATCCCCACGGTGCCGCGAGGAAGCTTGTCGACTGCCCAGAGCAGCCCACGGGAGGGGAGGACAAGATGCCAGGAGTCGGGGTCCCACAGCACGTGGCCCAGGGCCAGGCAGACCTGGACATTACCTTCCGGAGACCCTGCTTGTCCGCCCGGAGTCTTTTCCTGGGCGTCTCCTCCAACTCAGCATCTCCTGCAGGGCCCTGAGTCCTCTTCGGGTGAGTTCTTCTTTTCCCATGTAAGTTACCTAGGAATGGGGATGGGGAATGTACATGAAAAATACTGCACAGCCGGCCAGCGTGGCTCAGTCACTGAGCACTGACCTATGAACCAGGAGGTCATACATAGTTCGATTCCCGGTCAGGGCGCATGCCCGGGTTGCAGGCTTGATCCCCAGTAGGGGGCGTGCACAAGGTGGCCAATCCATGACTCTCTCCCTCTCCCTTCCTCTCTGAAATCAATAAAGTATTAGGAAGCTACAATGAAACAAAACACCGCTGCACAGCTGCACTGAACACCACCAGCACGTGGGTGCAAACCCAGCTGGGGCAGTTCCCTGCCGTCCTGGCCCCAGGGCCGAATGTTCCAGATCCAACCTCTGCGTTTTGACCTGCAAGGGACTGTTTCCGGTACATCAAATTCTGAAAAACCCTCATCTAATCTAGGATTATTAGGTTGGCATTTGCTACCATTACATTTTGACATAGTATAGCATTTAATTTAAATATAAGTATGCATGCACATAAGCCTAACCACTGGACGCAGACATGAGTGGGGGGTGGGGGGGGCAATGGGAGGATAAGGACACATATGAAATACCTTAATCAATAAAGTAAAAGTAAATGAAAATAAAAAATTTAAATATAACCCAGTATTATTTTAATCCTTTACTTACTAACGTTCAGACTAGAATTTAAGTTGAACTTTAAAAACCCTACAACTTGCTGCATTTTATCCATTCCTTAAAGAAGCAACTCCGTTTGCACCTGCAAGTTCAGGGCTGTCTACACTCCATGTCGAGGCCCACAGGGCTCCCAGGGCTCCCTCCCACCCAGACCTCGGGCCCAGACGAGGACGAGAGGCAGGCTCCGGGGGGACGACGAGCGTGGACCACAAACCCGGCCTTCCCATGTGCATGGCCACTCAGGGTTTATGCCTGGACTCATCTAACATCCTGTGGGAGGGCAATGTCACCCTTGAACCTGACTCCCAGGTGGCACAGAGCACACTGGTCAGTTGGTGGCATCCAGCAGTGCCCAGGGCCGAGACGAGCCAAGTCATTTCCCTGGCGACAGCCCCAAGGGCCGCTCATGGCCACTCCGGAGGAGGCCTGCGGAGCAGCGGGCAGGGTGTCTGCGCAGCCCTCCGGTGAGAACAGCTCCATGCGAGCTGCCCGTCAGGTGTTCACGAGGCTACAGACACCTGCCTTGGCAGCCAACGTGGGCACCTCTCTCTCCTCTTCCACTGCCTAAAGCGAAGGAGCAGTTAGTTATCTGTGTTCTAACCGGAGGCCGAGAAGAACCAGGACACCCCCAGGCAAGGTCAGCCCACGTCACCGTCCTGCTGGTGAGCTCCCAGCAAGCAGGCCAAGGAAGCCCCGTCCACTCGGGCAGAAGCACGAGGGCCCGCAGGCCAGCTGGGCCGCTCGGAACAGCTCTCAGGACACGGAGGGAGGCCATGCAGACGGCAGAGGTGCCTCACCGTGACCACGCACTCTGGTGGCCAGGCCAGCATAGTACCACGGGTCAGAGCTGGGAGCGATGGCCGCCCTGCAGTCCCCAGACTGGCCACACTACACACCCCACATCTAAGCGTTTACCAGAGTCTTCCTCGGAGGGGGACGCTGCCCGGACGGCAAACTTGGTGTTGTAGCGGGCTTTCTGCTTCTCGCTCAGCATGTTCCACTGCGACCCCAGCAGCTCCTCGATCTCCTCCCTGGAGGCGTCTGGGTGCTCAGCCATCACCTGTGAGCAGAGGGAGGGTGTGGTGAGGAGGCCGTGCACCCAACACTCACTGGGCTTGGCTCTGGGACCCTGAGAACGAGCAGGCGCCGTCCTCACCACGCCACGACTGCCTGCGGAAGCTCGGAGAGGCGGACACTCGCTGGCACTCACACCCGAAAACAAGGCTGGAGCAGAGGCTCAACTGTGGCGCACACAGGGCGGTAAACGGGAAGAGAAGATGTGCTTTTCCAGAACCGTTAAATCATTAGGAAGCTACCATTTCCTAGGTGCGCTGAAAGGTAAGTTATGGAAACGCGGCCCTGGAACAGGGAGTGAGTGAGGTCTGGGCCCGGCGTCCTGTTGGCCGGAGCACCCACGGCACCTTCAGGGACCAGCTCTGGACAGACAGCGTGAGGGTGGGTACGAAGGAGCGCCCTCAGCCCCGTCTACCCCAGCGCAGGCGGCACCAATGTCCCCGCCCGGCCGGCACCCCACCGCTCGGGCTGCACCGAGACGCAGCCTCTCAGCCCACAGGCCTGCCAGCCAGGCCCTGGTTCCAGGGACTCCCGGCGCCCTTCCCCTCTCCCCCGATCTCCCCCACCCCCTAGGGGCTTGGCCTGCCTGCCCCTGAGAACCGGAGTCTCACAATCTAGAAGGTGCAAGTCCTCCCAAGACCAGTTCAGTCCAGGCCTGGACCAGCTGGTAGAAGGTTCCCCCACGGGCACTGAGTTAGAGCCAGCGACAGCAGGGGAGCGGAGGTCAACAAACTCTGACCCTCAGGCCAAACCTGCCAACAGCTGTTGCCAGGTGCCTGTGAACTAAGAATGCATTTCCCTCTCTCAGACGGTCCTACACAGAAACACTGCAGGGAATTCGAGGGCCGGGTCCCCCGCTTCCTGGGGTGTCCTCACACTGCAGCACAGCTGGCGGCCGCCTCAGAGACGCACTGCCCAAGGCCCTTTCAACCAGTGCAGAGCGCGGGCAGCGCCAAGGAGCCAGCCTGGCTGGAAGGGGCTGCTCCAGGGGCAGTTCTGTGGACAGGGCAAGTGGAATGGGTGTCCCCGCTCCCATGACAGGGGGTCACGCTTCACCTGGCAGTGGTCAGGCACCACCGTTAATGCCGGCTGCTCCCTAGCGCCGCCGAGACCTAGCACCACCCACACCTAACACCTGCCAGCCAACATTGGGAACTCTGCCCCCAAATGCAAACCTCAGACAGCGTGTCCCCACCCTGTGTGTCCTTCCTGGCCGCCTTCTGCAACGGGGAGTGCACCCACCTCCAGCCTCCACGGTGTCCGCATGTCCCTCAGAGGGCACCATGCCTCTCAACATCATCACCTCACCGTGTTCCCAGCAGCCCTCAACACTTCAGCCTCCAGGGTCTCAGCCCTTCACCAGCAAGAGTCCTGGGCACCGGGCCCCTGGGCACCAGCCCCCTGGGCCCTGGGCACTCCACCAGAGTCCTCAGTGTGGTACGCTCACCCATGGACCTGCAGCCCAAAATGGTCACGACGCCAGGCGACAATGCCCTTGAATGAAACGACATGTAGCAGGGTTCTCAGCTGCTTAGCCAGACAAGACTCTCCACCCCGGCCACTGCCCTGCTCCCGAGTCGGGCCAGGTGGGCCAGCTCCATGTGAGCACCCTCATGTCCACCCCCTGCCTGTGCCAGGGGTTCAGCAACCGGTCTCCTGGTTCATCCTGTCCACCAGCGGGGGACACACCAGGGAAAGATCCTGCCTCGGCTACGCCACCCACGGGCCCTGTCACCTGGCCACACCTGCCTCCCCTGTCCGATCCCTCCCAGCCATCCGCACTCGCTACATGACGACGGTCCCAGCAGGCAGCGGACACAGCTGGACCTCACTCCTCACAGTCCCACGCCCCCTGGAACATTCTCCTCCACCAGCCGCCTCCACTCTGCTGCGTGCACTCAGGGGCAGCTCTACCCAGCCCACAGGCCCCCTGGGGCGCACCTGTCCACGTCTCACTCCCCAGTGTCCTCGGGGGACAGAGCACTCGCCTCATCACCTGGCCGAGAAAGCCACGCCTCAATGCATTGAGTCTACATTCCGCAGCAGGGTGGTGCCACAGTGACCTTTCCACCCAGGCACACGCACACGCACACGCATACTGAGGGTCGGATCCCAGCTCTACTCCCTGCCTGTGCCATGTCTGGCGAAGGAGCAACCTCATGCAGGTCCCTGGGCTGCGGCTGTGGCTGCAGGATGGAGGGCTCACGCCGACCTCCAGGGCACTGAGAACGAGCACCGCCATGCACCTGCCACGGGGCAGCCTCGTTAGTGGCTGCTTCTCCCTTCTTAGTAAAGTACCTCAGGCACACAGAGCACCCCCACGCCTGGCACTCGCACCCCCACGGCCGAGGACACCATGACCAGCAAGGACATGGCAGAGGCGCCACCTCAGACCCCAGCTGTGCTCCCATGGAGCAGCCCGGGGGAGCAGGAATAGGTCGCCGGCCGCGGGGCACAGGCCTCCCTCAGGCCATGTGGGCAGCACCTTGGAAGGCCCTCCACCTGGTCAGGCCTGAGGGGACAGAGCCCCGGCCAACACCCTGACTGTGACCTCACAGGAAGCCCTGAGGCAGAACCCCGAGAGGTGCCCCCAAATTCCTGACCCGTGACACCATGAGACACGTGTGCGGGAGCTTTAAGCCTCTGAGTTTAGAGGTGAGTTATTACGTGACCAGAGGGAACGCACACAAATGCAGACATGAAACAGGCAGAGGGCACAGCCCACCTCTCAGGCCTGGGAGCATCAGGACCAGGAGGTGAAAGGACCCTCAAAGTCCCGGAACTGAGCGAGCGCTCCTGCCGCGCCCCTGCGGCTCTTGGGCACCTGCCCCGCCCAGGCTGTGCGCCCCGCCAGGCTCTCCGTGAGGAGCCCGTCCCCGCAGTCCCTGCGACCCAGCCCTGCACCTGCCCCGCCCACAGCTGGGCTCCAGGGACACCACGAGCCCTGAGCCCGGCAGTGGCTCTGGCGGTGGGTGCATCCCACACACCAAGAGGTTGCAGGTTTGATTCTCTCACGGAAACAGGAGCTCAGCAGACGCGGAGCTCGGGAGTACACGGGGTCTGTGATACGGACCCCCACCAGCGCAGCACAGCCCCTAGGGGAGATGCGCCCCAGGGCCAAGCTGAGCGCTAGGCCAAGTTCTAGCACAGAGCAGCCCACGACAGCCACAGCCCACTGCCCCGCATCTGCCCACAGGAGGATGTGTTCATATCACGGGGTTGCCTGTCAGGTCTGAACCTGCACAGGGCTGGGGGCCCCTGGAAACGCTGAGAAGCAGGTGCTCCCCCACACGCACACGCACACGCCCCATGAGAACCACACCGACATGGTACCCACCTCGTCCCGGTGCCTCTGGCAGAAGACCAGGAACTGGGACGCAGCGTCACCCTTCCTGCCGCGCAGCGTGGAGGCCACGGCCTTCCTCCTCCTGGGCGGAGACCCCAGGCCTCTCTGGGAGCTGGCCTCAGCCACCTTTGGAGGAGTTATCGTCCCTGCCCCAGGGCCACCGTCCTGGCTCTCCGCAGCACGACCCAGCCTGGCTCTCCGCCTTCTCTTGACAGGGCCGCCCTCTTCTCTCCAGGACCCGGGGTCCCCAGCGGCTCCTCCGGGGACTCCTGCGGGCCCCAGCGCAGCCCCGGGCACCTCCACAGCCAGGCCTGCCTCCCTGGCCGCGTGAGGGTTCAGGTGCAGCTGGCCGCCCACGTACAGGAAGGTGAACTTGGCTCTCCGCTCCTCGACCGGCATGGCGGCTGCAGCGGCTGCTTGCAGGAGGCCCGTCTCCCACTGGACCCTCAACTTCCCTGAAATGGGTTTCAGCAGCTGAAAAGAAAACACAAGACACTCTAAGTTTCACTATAAAAACATAAAAACAGCCCACGTTAAAGGGTACTTTCACAATTTCAGATAAATTTAGAAATAAAAATTACAAAAACCAATTAACTTGAAAGGTTTACAGAGTTCAGCCCCATATAACAACTGCTTCTTTACACTAGAAACAAGTTTTAATCACATTTTACTAATGTAAATGCACATACATGCACATATTATAAGTAATGTCACATACCCATGAAGAAAAACACAAATTATAAGAGAAATGACCCCTGGGAGTCCTCAAATGAGTAAGAAGGATCGTGTGATGTTTGGAACAGAGCATCCTCGGGCAACAGTGAACAGTGACAGAAACAGGAGCCATCACACTCTTTCAAGCAACTGCAAGTTCAACACCAGACCCAGACTACGCACGGCGACCCAGCTCTAGGGTCTGCACTGGCCCTGGGGCACGGCGTCACCTTGATTTTCTCCGCCTTCGTGGGCGCCTGCCTGGCACTCTCCTGGCACAGCTTCTCAAACTGCTCTTCTCCTTGGAACGCTGCCAGGCTCTTCTCAAATATCCATGCTCTCTCGGGGGTGTCGCCGAAGAACTGGACGTGATACTGGCGCGCGCTCTTTCTCTGACCTGGGTTTTAAATGAAAGGTTAGGGCCCGAGGGCCGACAGTGGGACATTAGGAAACCAGCCTGTTCCTGGCACTGACCCAGAGCTGGGGTTGCCTGCAGGACCCCTCGCACCCCCACTCCGTCAGGGAGGGACCCCGGGGAGGGTCACAGTGGCCTGGTAAGAGAGCTGACTACATCACCTTCACCTCCTCCCTCCCAGATCACTTTAAAAGATACCAAACGAACAAAACAAGAGAGCACATCCCAAAAGGGCCTTTGGACAGAGGGGGCCAGACAGCAGGGAAGGGGAGCGGCTGGTGTCGGACGGCCTGGGTGCAAAGCCCAGCCCCACCACCTCCTACCAGTTGGCAGCCTTGCCAGCCACTCAGTCCAGAGCTCAGAGTGGGGAAAGGGCAGCCAGGAGGCCACAGAGACCCCACAACATCCCCAGGGGTGGCTCTCCGCAGACAGGAATGAGCCACACCCTACAGTGCAGCCAGAGGGACCTGGGTGAGGAAGAGGCACCTGGTCCCAAAACCCGAGAGAGGGGATGCCAGGCATGTGCCCTGGCTGGGAACAACTGTGGACTCCTGGTTCATAAATGGACCCTCAACCCCTGGCCACAGCAGCCAGGCCGTGTGCACTTCTTTATGTTAAATCAGCTAAGACTCAAAAACATGCCAGGTGCCGTGTGTCTTCTTCCATCACACTTGGTTTTGTTTTGTGATGAGAGAGGCCCATCGATGGCTGCCTCCCACATGCACCCTATCAGGGCCAGGGATTGAGCCTGTAGCCGAGGTGCCCAGGATACTTCAGTCCTTGGGCCGATGCTCTATCCACTGAGCCAAACCGGCTTGGGCCCATTTTTTTTTTTTTTTTAAATACTCACCGAGGATATTTTTTATTGATTTGAAAGAGAAAGATTGATGTGAGAAACATCAATCAGTTGCCTCCCCTACGCACCCTGACCAGGGATTGAACCCACAACCTCTTGGGGTACGGACGACGCTCCAACCGACCGAGCCACCTGGCCAGGGCTCTTCCATTACCCTTCAATATTTTGGAAGAACTTTCCTTGGTCATGAAAATGAATATAGGTGCATGTCAGAGCACTGGCATAATGAAGAAAATCTGTTACAATGTGTATGAGGAAATAATATGAACTTACATCATTTTTAACAAACAGTTCTGGACACAGAATATGCTCCTTACATCAGGTAGAAAAAGCAAAGAGAATTCTGTATGGGATCTTAAGTTTGTAAAATAAATGTAACACTTTTTAAGTTCTTATCTGCCTAGAAATTTGCTAAGAATGTAACCCAATTACCTCCTATTTACACGGTCTCTTTAGTCCACATGAAACCTATTTTAGTCCAAGGTGAAAGGTCAGGTCATTGTCTTGTTTCACCACATGATTCACCAGCTGTCCTACCACTGCTTGGAGTCATCCTCCTTTCTGTGCCAATTTCCGAAACTCACCCATCGTGGCTGTTGGTGACCGCCTGTCACTGAATCCCCAACCCACACGCCTCCTAAGAGAACCTGGCCCGGTACCTAGTGGCACGGGAGCCTTCCTTCATCACGGCCCCTGGCCCTCTGGGCTAGCCTGAGCCGTCTTTCTCCAGAGCCGGGAGCCCCTGCGCGGACAGCAGCCATTCTCATGTGCACAAGGGGCCCAAGCTGCCGTGGAGCTGAAGGGCGGGGAGGAAAGGAAGCCACCGGACATAGACAGCCAGGAGCCTACAGAAGCAAGGACGGCGCCCAGGACGTGCAGCCAGACTCCCGGGGAGAACACGGGTGAGCAGCCACACCTGGGTGAGCAGGCCAGGCTCCGAGGGCACCAGCCCAGCGCAGGTAAAGCAGAAACTGACAAAACTGCACGTAGAAAAAAGCACGCCCCCGTCACAGTGAGCGTGCACACACGTCTCTTCGAAGGTGATGCAACGGCACAGACAGAAAGTCAGCACAGAAACCAAGTACCCAACAACCCAAGGCTGCAGGCCAGACTACCGGTCATATTTCCTTAAAATGTTGAATTCAGGAATACGACTATGAAGGTCTCATTCCACAAAATAGAAAAAATGGTGACAAAAACCTCCACAACAGAAAATTACTTGATTCCAGACGTGTTTTCTAAAGAGAAGATGATGAGGACACGGCGGTGGCAAGGGGACGTGACCCCCGGATGCAGCAGGACCCACTGGCCACAGTGTCCAGCCTAAAGCACACGCTGCTCTGCTCTTTCCAACGCAAAAGTGCGGTCCAGCAGATGTCCGCCCGGGAGGCCGCGGCCGGGACAAGGTCTGTGCTCTACAGCACAGAAACACTAGAGACTTCCACTGACTGATCCTCAAAGGAAATGCACTCGTGGTCAATAAGCACGTGAAAAAACGTTCAACATCACTGACCACTAGGAAAATGCAAATCAAAACCACAGGAAGCAGCCCTGGCTGGTTTGGCTCAGTGGAGAGAGTGTTGGCCTGCAGACTAAAGGGTCCTGGGTTCAATTCCGGTCAAAGGCTCATACCTCGGTTGCAGGCTCCTCGCCAGCCTGGGCCCTGGTCGGGGCTTGTGCAGGAGGCAACCAATCAATGTGTTTCTCTCACATCGATGTTTCTGTCTTTCCTCTTTCTTCCACTCTCTCTAAAATCAATGGAAAAATATCCTCGGGTGAGGATTTAAAAAATAAGTATGTGATTCCAGAATAAAATAAATTACTAAAAACAAGAAACAAAAGCCATAGGAAGCAGAGCAGAGGCTGGTGCCCGGGGCTGGGCAGGAGGGGGCAGGGCAGGAGGGGGAAGGGCAGGAGTATTTCCTGGGGACAGTGGTGCCAACTGCACAGCACGAATGCGCCTGATACCATGCACTGTGCACGGTGACAGCAGTGAAGATGGCACAGTCACGTCACGTGCACTTGCACACAGGAAGAAGAACCACAGGAGGGCTCGTCATGGAAGAGGGAGAAAGATCCCGGCAGGAGAGGGGAACACGCAAAGGCGCACCTTTGAGCTTGGTGTAGCTGTGTAGGAGCGGGTCGGCGGACACCATGCAGGGCCACCAGGGGTAGCCTGACACCTTGGCCCACACCAAGTCGCCCACGCTGTATCTCAGCAGGTGGTCTCTGTCTCTGCCCATGCTGGGGCAGGGCTCTTTCTTAGCTGGAACCTGAAAATGAACAAAAGACATCTACCCTCAGTCCAGCCTTCCAGCCACAAAGCACTGAGGGCTAACCAGCTGGAGGCTCCATCCACCCCCCCCCCCAACACTGTCTTCAAATCGCAGCCCTGGCATCGCCCTCGGAATCGTGCCTCTTGCGCCCTCAGCTAAGGGGCTGCCCGCACTGCGCGGCCACAGAGGGCGACCTCTCTCCTTCCCGCCTGAGCGGTGCTTTATGCTCATGGAACCACTCTTGGCACATGTGGCAGGACCCAGGGTGGCACGAACACCAGGAGCCTGGCAGCAAGCCTCAGCTCCAGCCCTGTGGCCTGAGTCCTGGGCTCCGAACCTGTCCCTCCATCACGGAGCCCAGGTGTTTAGGAGGCCACCTCTGCCCCAGCACCCTCACTCTGGCCTCCAGGGGACCAGCAGCCAGCGGCCTGACCTCCTTCTGAGTGTGAGATCCCGAGCGCCCGGAGGCCACGGCCTTGGGCAGAGGGCTGGACGCCCTTACAGAGCGGGTGCGGGTGCTGAGAGCTGGCACAGGGCTGCCATGTTACACACTTTCAGGAAGGGGGCTCTCAGACTAGTCCTCAGCACCCAGTCTATGATGGCCCATGAGGACAAGTGTCAGCAATCAGGGGTTTACTCGTCTTAACAAAACGCAGTGATGCGCTGGGAATCACTTGCACCAGCCTCTTCCCTTGTGAGTCACCAACCAGGGCACCGCCAACACCACGCACCAGCCAGGCCTCTTAGAATCCCATTATAATCACATTAGTCAGACCTAGACAGCCCCTGAGCACTCAAAAAAACATGTTTCAATCCTCAAACTTCTTAATTATTTTAATAATTCCAAGGAATTTGGCCACTTCCTCTCCTATCTGTGGAAACTGTCAATAGAATTCCTTGACTATGATTTTAAACTAAATATTCCTGGTCTCCCTCCCCTCCCTCACGCCTGCAAGAGGACCCCGTCAAGACCACCAGCTCCTATGACGGGGTGTGGGGGGCTGGGCACCCTCCCCATTCCTCCGGCCTCAGCGAGGCTCCTGGCTGTTTTATGGGGCTTACACTCGTTTAAGTGGGGGGGGCTACCTGGAGGGTCACTTTAGGACGTGATGACATGAAGTACTACACTCTCTCGTGGCATGTTAGGGCTCTGCACCCCAGCCTCTGCGCTGAGACACAGCCCGGGCCCCCAGGTGGAGGAGTCAGGTGAGGGGAGGGAACCGGTGGGTGGGTGGCAGGCACACCTCTGCGGCACAGCTCACGCCTCTGACGGGACCAACGACCAGAGCCAGGCCCAGAGGCCTCTGCAGAGGCCCAGGCAACAGGAGAGCCGGAAGCCTGGAACTGACTCGCCTGGCTCAGAAACTGGTCTGCCCTCTTCGGCCACTTTAACCTAGAATCCTCAGCTGACCGCTCCAGGCCTCACACCGGCTCAGCAGGGCTGTGCGGCCTGAAGGAGGCAGTGCGGGGGCATCTGGGAGCCAGGGCCTGCGCCACGCCCCCAGCCCTCCCGCTGCCCCTGCACATGGCGGCGTCCTCGTGGGGTTCCCTGCGCTGCCCTGACCCCGGCCGTGAATACCTTCCTGTCGGAGGGGCTGGCGACCTCGGCCCCCACAGCTGCTTCGACGAGGCCCTGCTCCAGCGCCGAGTCGTACTTGATGCTCCTCTTCCTGCTCCTCCTCGCCTTACCCTCCGGCTCTGGTCCATTTCCTTCCGACTGGGCCGCAGCAGCAGCGCCGTCTCCACAAATGGAAGACTCAAAGAGCGGTTTCCCATTCATGTAGGTCTTGGTGATTTTCAGTTTGATTTCCGGAGAGCCGTTTTTGATGGGGGTAGTGTTAGGTGGGGTCTCAGCCCCCTTTGTTTCCTGGGGCTCAAAACGCAGCTTGGCGTCGTGGGCACCAGGTTCTCCATTAAACACGCGGGAGGTCAGGTCTTTCAGCTTCTCCGCCGGGAGGAAGGGGAGCGCGTCGTGGCCGTTGAACTTCTGCATGACGCCCTCCTGCAGGGTGGCGGACAGCTGGGCCTTGCCCAGGAACACGGAGCACTCGCGGTTCACCTCGCAGCCCGCAGGCTTCCCGGCGGTGCTGCCAAGGACTTCCGGCGCCTGCTTCATCCTCAGGTACTTGACAACTTCCTGAGCGGGAAAAGGGCCTTTTGTGATGCTAAATTCCATCCAGTCCAGATGCTCCCGTTCCTGGACTACTACACTGTTAGGAAAACAGAAAGGAAAGAAGACATCTTACATTTAAGACCTAAGATGAGTATGCCCGCATCTCTACAGCTGTGTGCGTTTGCTCTGGTGTGTTTTTTAGCCAGTTTGTGATGTATTGTATAACGATTTAAGTCACAGGAGGCAGTTCTATCATCACAAAAATCACAAAATGATAAAACTAAAAGAAAAAAAGAGCAGCTTTAAGGAAGAGAACGCAAAGTCAGGCGAGGAGACTCAAGTCCGGCTCCGCCGCTCACAAGCAGTGTGGCTGTCGCTTCTCCACCCCAGAAGGGACACCACCTGCCCAGGACAGGGGCCTGGCGGCCAACAGAGCCAGGCAGAAGGGACACCACCTGCCCAGGACAGGAGCCCGGAGGCTGACAGAGCCAGGCAGAAGGGACTCCACCTGCCCAGGACAGGGGCCCCAGCAGCCTACAGAGCCAGGCCTGTCACAGCGGGCAGCCTCACGGGCAGAGCACATGGTCAGTCAAGTTTAGAACCAGACTCTCCCCACCTGGCACACCATTAGTGCCACTGATGAGGAAACGCCGCGATTCAGAAAGTGAGCCCGAGCCTGGTCAGTCCTGGTGTGGGCCTGGCCGACGCCCCTCCCATCCCCACCAGCCCTCCCAGGCCCAGACCAAAGGCCATGACGAGAGTGGCCAAGGTACCACCCGAGTATGAACGTCCAGGGGCAACCGCCGAGCCCTAGCTTGCATCCCGGCGCAGAGGCCCCTCTGGCTGCATGGCGGTAGGCAGGTCTTCACCGCACAGCGCCCACCCCCCAAAGGGCAGCTAGACCAGGTGCAGGCAGCACCCATCCCAGTGGAGGCCACCATCAGGAGTGCCCTATGACGGCCATCGTGAGGCCCCCCGACGCTGAGAGGTGCGAGGGAGGCCAGGAGACACCGCAGTGCACGCGGCAGTTCTCGAAGGGACGACTGGGTCCTCGTGGGCCTTTTGGATTGTCACCACTTGGGGGCTGCTCCTGACATGCGGCAAGGGTCCAGGATGTGAACAGCAGGCACCCACGGCAGCCCTTCCCATGAAGGACCGTCTGGCCGGAAATGACCACCGTGTGGAGGGGAGACCCGTGTGGGCAGCAGTGAGGTAGGGGGTGTGCAGCCTGCAGTTTCCACAGCAACGATGGGTGGGCGTGGACAGCTGAGGCGCAGCCCCAGTCAGGTGAGCTCCAAGTGCAGACCCTTTCATATCGGGACACAGGAGACACTGTTTGACTCACACCACCCTTTTTAAAGGTAATCGGAGCAAGTTCCCATTCCAGCTCACATCAGACTCCCCGGACAAGCATGAAACACAACTACCCAAAGCACCGGAGAGGGACCCGAGCCGGGAGAGATGAATAAGGCTCGGCTCCGGAAAGACAGGAGCAGCGCTGGGCAAAGGCCCTGCCCCTAGTTTTGTGCCTAAGGAAGTTTGAGTCAACTTCAACAGCTGTAAGAGAAACAGAACTTCCAACAGGAAAGAACTGGAGGGGGGGGGGGCCAAGCGTGGGGGCAGAGCCACGGGAGGGGAGCCCCAAAAAGACAAACAATTCGATTAAAAGATGGGCAAGGTGGGCAGAGCCCTGGCTGGTTTTGCTCAGTGGTTGGAGCATCAGCCCAGTTCCATTCCCGGTCAGGGGCATGTACCTCGGTTGCAGGTTTCCCGGCCCCAGTAGGGGCAACGTGCGGGAGGCAGCCAATCGATGTGTCTCTCTCACATCAATGTTTCTCTCTCTCTCTCTCTCTCTCTCTCTCCCTGCCCTCCCTCCCTTTCATCTCTCTCCTCTTTCCCTTCAACTCTCACTAGAAATCAATGGGAAGAATATCCTCAGGTGATAGATGTTTCTCTACAGAGGACAGAGGACATACGGGCGGCCAACAGACATATGAAACAATGCTCAACATCACTAATCATCAGAGAAATGCAAATTAAAAGCACAACGAGGTATCGCCTCACACCTGTCAGAATGGCTACCATCAATAAATCAACAAACAACAAACAAGTGCTGGCGAGGATGTGGAGAAAGGGAACACTCGTGCACTGTCGGTGGGAATGCAGACAGGTGCAGCCACTGTAGAAAGCAGTATGGCGGTTCCTCAAAAAATGTAAAAGGGAACTTCCTTATGACCCAGTGATCCCACTTCTGGATATTTATCCCAAGAAATCCAAAACACTAATTATAAGACTATATGCACCCCTGTGTTCACTGCAGTGTTATTAAAATAGCCAAGATATGGAAGCCACCTGAGTGTCCATCAATTGGTGAGTGGATAAGGAAGGTGTGGTACAAGGCCCTGGCCAAGCAGCTCAGTTAGTCAGAGCACAGTCCCGATATGCCAAGGTTGCAGGTTCGATCCCCATCAGGGCACATACAAGAATCAACCAATGAATGCATACTTAAGTAGAACAATAAGTAGATGTTTCTTTCTTTCTCTCTCTCACCTTCTCTCTCTCTCAAATCAATCAATAAAAATTTTTTTAAAATACTATGTCATCCTAGGTAATACAATAAGACAAGAAAAGTGAAAGTTATACAAAATGGGTAAGAAGAAATAAATCTTATTTGTTGTTGTTAATCTTCACCTGAGGATATTTTTTCCATTGATTTATAGAGAGTGGAAGGGAGAGAGAAGGGGGGGGGGCAGAGAAACATCGATGTGAGACACACACATCGCCGGTTGCCCCCACGTGTCCCAACCAGGGCCAGGGATCAAACCTGCAACCCAGGTACGTGCCCTCGACCGGGAATCGAACCCATGACCCTTCAGTTCGTGAGCCGATGACACTCCAACCACTGAGTCACCATGGTCAAGGCAAAACAAAACTACCTTCTGTTCATAGATGACATGATCACTCACATATACAGAAAATCTGAAAGAATAAAGAAATTCCACCAGGCCGGCGTGGCTCCGTGGTTGAGCATCGACCTATAAACCAGGAGGTCACAGTTTGATGTTTGATTCCCGGTCAGGGCACATGCCTGGGTTGCAGGCTTGATCCCCAGTGTGTGTGTGGGGGTGTGTGGGAGGCAGCCGATCCATGATTCTCTCTCATCATTGATGTTTTTATCTCTCTCTCCCTCTCCCGTCCTCTCTGAAATCAATAAAAGCATATATATTTTTTAAATGTAAAATAGCCCTGGCCGGTTTGACTCAGGGGTTGGGGTGTTTGCACAGTCAGGGGCACATGCCTCCTGCCTCAGTTGCAGGCTCGATCCCCAGGTTGGGGCGAGTGGGGGGGGGGGGGGGGGGGGGGCAACCAATCAATGTGTCTCTCTCACATGGATGTCTCCCTCTCTCTCTTCCCCCTCCCTTCCAGCTCTCTAAAAATCAATGGAGAAAATACCTTCAGGTGAGGATTAACAACAACAACAAAAAAGTAAAATAGGAACTGCTTACAACCCAACCATTTCACTTCTGGATATTTAGGCAAAGAAACCCAAAACACTAATTAAAAAAGTATATGTAGCCCTAGCCAGTTTGGCTCAGTGGATAGAGCATCAGCCTGCTGACTAAAGGGTCCAGAGTTTGATTCCAGTCAAGGACACATGACCTGGTTACCAGCTCGATCCCCAGTGTGAAGTGTGCAGGAGTCAGCCAATCAATGATTCTCTCTCATCATTGATGTTTCTATCTCTCTCTCCTTCTCCCTTCCTCTTTGACATCAATTAAAAATATATATATATATTGCCAAAACCGGTTTGGCTCAGTGGATAGTGCGTCGGCCTGCGGACTGAAAGGTCCCAGGTTCGATTCCGGTCAAGGGCATGTACCTTGGTTGCGGGCACATCCCCAGTAGGGGGTGTGCAAGAGGCAGCTGATCGATGTTTCTCTCTCATCCATGTTTCTAACTCTCTATCCCTCTCTGTAAAAAATCAATAAAATATAAAAAATAAATAAATAAATAAATAAAAATAAAAAAATATATATATATACATATATATACTAGAAGCCCAGCGCGTGAGATCACGCAGCCTCACCCACCCGCGCCAGTCTTTAGTCATTACGGTGTCAGGGCCAGGGGCTTTTTATATATTTTTATACACACACACACACACACACACACACACACACACCCCTGGCCAGATAGCTCAGTTGGTTAGAGCATCGTCCCAAGGTTTTGGGTTCAATCCCCAGTCAGGGCACATATAAGAATCAACTAATGAATGCATATATAAGTGGAGCAACAAGCTGATGTTTCTTTCTTTCTCTCTCTCTTCTCCATCTTCCTCTCTCTCTCTAAAAAAAGTCAATTTAAAAAAAGACATATGCACCCCTATATTCACTGCAGCATTGTTTACAATAACCAAGACATGGAAACAGCCTAAGGATCCTTCAATGGATGAGTGGATGAAAAAGCTGGGGTACGCAATATAATGTACTCAGCAATAAAAAAAATGAAATTCTGCCATCTGCAAAAACATGAATGGCCCTAAAGGGTACTATGCTAAGTGAAATAAGTCAGACACAGAAAGACAAATACCATGATTTCACTTATAAGTGGAATCTAAAAAAACAAGAACTGTGAATAAACAAAGCAGACCCTTAGATACAGAGAATAAGCAAATGGTTGACAAAGGGGAGGGGGTGGAGAGATGGGGGAGAGAAAGAAAAAACACCTTAGGGGCCTGACACCTCCCCCATCTCTCATTTCCCAAACCACTGGCTTCCAGTGAGCTCCAGCACCCTCCTGCCCAAGCCTGTCCACTCCTCTCCCACCCCTCGCCTGGGCCCCACCACCACCTCTCTCCAGGGCTCACACCAGTCCCCGCGCTGGTTCTCAGCCCGCTCCTGGCAGCAGCCGTCCCAGGGCTGAGGCATCGGAGCCAGGTGAAGGGCTCACCCAGCAGCCTGCCCGGCCACCCAGAGCCACGGCTCCGCAGGCTGAGGCGGGCCTGCGGGTCTGCACTTCTTACCAGCTCCCAGGTGGCCCAGACTTGGAGAGCCACTGCACTAGTGATGGTAGCCAGCCCCAAAGCAATCGCGTGTTCCTTGGCTCAACCCAAGGGGTCCGTCTTGCTCAGAGTCCTGTGTGCTTCCACAATGAGACAGAAAAGGAGTGTGATAAAGTACGTGTCTCTTCCAGCCTCCGGTCAGGCGCCACAGGCGTCCCTTTTCACTGTCCCAAGCAAATCACGTGGCCACACCAAACATCAAAGCAGGGACCACGGGAGAGATTCCAACTGGAGCACAGTATCCACAGATGGGTCTCCTGGGCCCACTCTTCACTAATCCATCACCAGCTCTACAGAGGACTGAAAACTACAGGGCACACACACACACACCCTGCAGGACCGCCCTCTGCTCTGGGAGGAAAACCCTAATGTAGCCTGGAGGAGCCCCCCACCCCTGCGGCCTGTCTGCACAAAGCGCTCGCCCTCGCTCCCACCCAGGGATCTGCACAGCTGCTCCCTTGGGAGGAACGCTCACACCAGGGCTGCCAGGACTCTCGGCTCCATCAGTCTCCAGTGAGTGGCACCGCCCAGCAGACCTACTAGGTGCCCCATCTTCCCTCCTGGCTTCCCTCCTGAGTTCTGAGTGCACAGGACGGTCGGCAGCCTTGGCCGAGCCGAGTACAGGGCACCATCGGCCCGGGCCAGTCCGGACCCAGCCACACTCACTGCTCTCCTCACGGACCCAGAAGCAAACCCAGGTAGTAAAGACCCGTATGCTTCTCTAAAAGGGACAAATTCTTTAACACAACCAGCCACGATGGCAGCTACGAAACTGAGAACAAACCTAGTGAGTGTCCCAGCTTCTAACTGTGGTGACCCAAGCGGCATACAGCTGGGTCTCCGCTGCCCGGTGGGTGCTGAGCGGGATCTCTCACCCACAACCCCTTTCCCTGGTGATGAGATGAGCCTGGTCTCGGTTCGCGCGTCTGCTCTGCCAGCGACAATTCTGCAGCGAGTGGTGAGCGTGCCCCCTCTCTCCCGTACGTCCTGTGAATGGGTTGTTGGCAATAAGATTCAGGTTCCATTATTTGGCAAGGCTGTTTCACAGGCTTTTCAAAAAGGTGGTCTTTTGTCCACTGGCCCTTCCCTGTGTTATCCCCTCACACTGGTTCCGTAAATGCCACAGGACCAGGGCACAGGCCTGCTCAGCCCTGGCACACGCTGACAGCCAGTGAGGGTCGGCCACTGGACAGCACTGCCTTGTGCACACACACAATGGCCCACCTCCTATTCCAGGACAGTCTCCCGTGAACATGCCCCCCGAGTGCAGAGTCAGAGGGAGGCCAGGCCTGCGGGGCTCTCGCCACCCACAGCCCAGGGCTGGGGTCTCACTGACCACCTCTGGGATCCCGTCTCCTCTGAGAGGAGGGCGAGGAGGTGAGGAAGAGGCGCAGCTCAAAGCCGCTAAAGAAGAGCAGCGCCGCACAGATGGCGCCCTGACTGCACATCTTGTGGGAGAAGCACACAGAAGCCGCTTTCTTCTAACGTATCTTTTAGCTTAGAATTCTAGGAATTAACATTATTTATGAAATAAAAACTTTCAGGAAAACAGAAGACTCAAAAGCTACCTCCATTGTTAACTTAGTGCCTCTGGCACTGCCTGAGCCCAGGAGACGAGTCAGCGGGTCCTCGCCTAGAAGCACTCACAACCTAGCGAGTCCGCACAACGCAGCCTGACAGGCCCAGCATCACAGACCAGTGCAGCCCACACGCACGGAGCCCAGCATCACACAGACACCAGTGCAGCCCACATGCACGGGCCCAGCATCACACAGAACAGTGCAGCCCACACGCACGGAGCCCAGCATCACACAGACAAGTGCAGCCCACATGCACGGGCCCAGAATCACACAGACACCAGTGCAGCCCACACGCACGGGCCCAGCATCACACAGAACAGTGCAGCCCACACGCACGGGCCCAGCATCACACAGAACAGTGCAGCCCACACGCACGGGCCCAGCATCACACAGACATCAGTGCAGCCCACACGCACGGGCCCACACACACAGACACAGGCCCACACGCACGGGCCCAGCATCACACAGACATCAGTGCAGCCCACACGCACGGGCCCAGCATCACACAGACATCAGTGCAGCCCACACACACCCAGCATCACAGACCAGGCATCCACAGACCAGCATCAGACACCAGTGCAGCCCACACATGGGCCCAGCATCACACAGAACAGTGCAGCCCAGCACGGGCCCACATCACACCAGGCAGCCCACACATCACACAGACATCAGTGCAGTGCAGCCCACACGCACGGGCCCAGCATCACACAGACATCAGTGCAGCCCACACGCACGGGCCCAGCATCACAGACCAGTGCAGCACACACACGGGCCCAGCATCACACAGAACAGTGCAGCCCACACGCACGGGCCCAGCATCACAGACCAGTGCAGCCCACACGCACGGGCCCAGCATCACACAGACCAGTGCGGCCCACACGCACGGGCCCAGCATCACACAGACACCAGTGCAGCCCACACACATGGGCCCAGCATCACACAGAACAGTGCAGCCCACACGCACGGGCCCAGCATCACACAGAACAGTGCAGCCCACACGCACGGGCCCAGCATCACAGACCAGTGCAGCCCACACACACGGGCCCAGCATCACACAGACCAGTGCAGCCCACACGCACGGGCCCCAGCATCACACAGACACCAGTGCAGCCCACACGCACGGGCCCAGCATCACAGACAGTGCAGCCCACACACACGGGCCCAGCATCACACAGACCAGTGCAGCCCACACGCACGGGCCCAGCATCACACAGACCAGTGCAGCCCACACGCACGGGCCCAGCATCACAGACCAGTGCAGCCCACACGCACGGGCCCAGCATCACACAGACATCAGTGCAGCCCACACGCACGGGCCCAGCATCACACAGACCAGTGCAGCCCACACACATGGGCCCAGCACACAGACCACAGGGGCCCAGCATCACACAGACCAGTGCAGCCCATACGCACGGGCCCAGCATCACAGACAGTGCAGCCCACACACACGGGCCCAGCATCACACAGACCAGTGCAGCCCACACGCACACGGCCCAGCATCACAGACCAGTGCAGCCCACACGCACGGGCCCAGCATCACAGCATGCAGCCCACATGCACGGGCCCAGCATCACAGACAGTGCAGCCCACACGCACGGGCCCAGCATCACAGACCAGTGCAGCCCACACGCACGGGCCCAGCATCACACAGACACCAGTGCAGCCCACACGCACGGGCCCAGCATCACACAGACATCAGTGCAGCCCACACACACGGGCCCAGCATCACACAGAACAGTGCAGCCCACACGCACAGGCCCAGCATCACACAGAACAGTGCAGCCCACACGCACGGGCCCAGCATCACACAGACCAGTGCAGCCCTCACGCACGGGCCCAGCATCACAGACCAGTGCAGCCCACACGCACGGGCCCAGCATCACAGACACCAGTGCAGCCCACACACACGGGCCCAGCATCACAGACCAGTGCAGCCCACACGCACGGGCCCAGCATCACAGACAGTGCAGCCCACACGCACGGGCCCAGCATCACAGACCAGTGCAGCCCACACGCACGGGCCCAGCATCACAGACCAGTGCAGCCCACACGCACGGGCCCAGCATCACAGACCAGTGCAACCCACACGCACAGGGCCCAGCATCACACCGACCAGGTTGGGTTGACAGGAACACAGCAGCGCCCGCCACACAGCCACAGCCGGGGACAGAGCACGCTCCTCACCGGCTGCAGTAGGGAAGAAGCCGGGGACCACATACTGAGCTCGGCCTAGGACTTCCTCTCCTGGGTAAATAGCGCAGCACTGCTCGGCCCACAGGTGAGAGCAGAGCTTTTTTGGAAAGAAGAGAAGTGGATGAGAAGCTGGCCCCACCTTCCCTATCCATGGTCCACAGTGAGATAAGAGCAGCACCCTGTACTCCCACCCCGCAGACTGCAAACCCCAGAATCCCTGGGGCCCACTCTCCCCATCTGGAACCCTACGCTGACCCCAACCCATCAATGCCCTCTCTTGCATCTGCCCATTCCTCCTACCCTAGCCCCTGTGCTTGGGAAGGCCACTGGTCCAGGAGCCACCCCTCTGGCCTCTGTGGCTAGCCCCTGGGGAGGTGACACCTTTCCAACCTCACACCAGGGCAAGCATGCACTCACCACTCGTGTCACCCACACCCTTCGGGGGTATATTATACACGAAGCATGGCACAGGGGGCCGGGGCCCCTGCATTCACAGTCACTGTGAGTGACAGTCCCTCGGGCACCACTCTATCCTGGAGGTGAGACAGCAATCGAAGCCCTCACGGACTCCTCCGTGCCATCAGGAAGACGGACGGGTAAGTAGCACACGGCACGTCAGAGGACAGTGTCAGGCGACGGGCTGACGCAGGGCTGCGTGCCCGGAGGCAGCGGGGTGGGCAAGGAAGCTGCCTGAGCAAGGAGCAAGCCGTGCAGTGTCCACAGCAGAGCCCAGCAGCCGGAGGCCACGTGGCTGTGGGCAGAGTGAGCATGGGCGTGCTGAAGGTGGCTGGGACACCCAGGGAGCCTCCCAAGCAGGCAGGGACTC
Source organism: Ia io (assembly GCA_025583905.1). NCBI lineage: Eukaryota > Metazoa > Chordata > Mammalia > Chiroptera > Vespertilionidae > Ia > Ia io. The sequence continues at coordinate 864,541 of JAJQQW010000002.1, read as the reverse complement.
AGAGTGCTCTCTAGGAGAGGCGTCCAAGCTGAGAACCAATGAGAAGGAATTAACAGGAAAAGCCAGCCACGCCCACACTTGCAAGGGGTTGGGTGGGGGGAGGGGCAAGCTGACCATGCCAAGGCCACAGAGGAAGCACGGGAGCCAGAGGTGAGCTGGGAGGCCAGGAGAGGGCGAAGTCAGACCTGCAGTGACAGCGTCTCGAACCCCCAAGGGCAATGGAATCCCTGAGGAGTGGCCTCCCATGATCGCCTGTGCCTTTCAGAGACCAGGGAGGTTACAGCGCTGAGGAGAGGAAACCTGGAGGCAGCAACACGCTTTCTGAACTGATGGCCTCCGACACCAGCAGCAAAGACACGTGGAAAACTGATCAGCATGTGAGAAACAGGCATAAATATACCACTTAACAAACTTCCCACGACATCCTGGTCAACACAACACGGAGGTCCCACTCCTCCCGGCAGGACAAACACACTCCACACCCCCGGCGAAGGCCAGCACTCCGCTCGGCCAGCACTGCAATGTCCATCCTGTGTCTTTGTTGGAACCGTTAAGTGTTACAGACATTAAGATGCTTTGAAAACTCATCATTGGCCGTTTGCTCTTTGGAACGCAGACTCAAGAACAACACTGCTCTGAGGTCTGTCTTGATGTTTTAAAACTAGCAAATCAAGTTCGTCGGACCAATCAGCTGCTTTTTGTCTACTGCAACCAACAGACAGCGGCAAAATGTGAACGAGTCCCGGGGGCAACCAGTTTAAGCCTTTTTCTCCCCAGAGTGCTTACTGTAAATAACTTTTCCTGAAAAAGAAATTAACAAATGGTGCAGACAGTTTGGGAAGCATGAGCCGAATCTTCTGGAACGTCCTCGTCCCTCTTGCTCTTGTATTTGGTAGACTTTACGCTCTTACCTGCCCAGGGACCTCGGGGAACAGAGGAAACATCACTGCTTGCTTCAGCTTAAGTAGTGACAGGGCTGTCCACTGTTGTATGTTTCGTAATTAACATTTGTTAGCTACGCTGAGAAGAGAACGAAAAGAGGCAAACACGGTCCTGCCTTCCCAATTACAGGAGGGTGACCTCCGGCGCCAGCCCCTTACTGTCCATACTACACTTCTTCCCGAGGGTCCCTTTCTGCTCCAACATGACTGACGAAAAAGAGAGGCAAACAGGCCAGATGCTGGCAGTGTGTTTATCCTGCGTCCCATGCCCACTGATGCAGCCTCTACAGAGTGCCTGCCATGAGGGCACAGCAGGGACTCTGCATCTTCCTACTGCCAAGAGCGTAGCCAAGGGGGGGAGAGGTCACAGACAGCCACTAAAAGGTTGGCCCTAGCCGGTTTGGCTCAATGGCTAGAGCATCGGCCTGTGGATTGAAGGGTCCCGGGTTCGATTCCAGTCAGGGCACATGCCAAGGTTGCGGGCTCGACCCCAGTAGGGGGTGTGCAGGAGACAGCTGATCTCTCCCTTCCTCTCTGAAATCAATAGAAATATATTTAAAAAAGGGGGGGGGGGCGCTGGGTATCTGTCCTAAGAAAGGGAGGACAAGCAGCAGTCCACAACCAACACAGACTACAGCAAGGCCTGGAGTCCAGACAGGGCAGCACGTGTGTGCAAACAAGGACACACTTCCTGGAGTCCATCAAGAGGAGAGAGGCTCAGACAACTAAGATGCTTATTCAAAACTGCATGCATTTGCCCTGGCCAGTGTGGCTCAGCGGATAGAGCATCAGCCCATGGACTGCAGGGTCCTGGGTTCGATTCCAGTCAAGGGCACCTACCTTGACTGCAGGCTCCATTCCTGGCCCTGGTCAGGGCACATGCTCAAGGCGATCAATCAATGTGTCTCTCTCACATAGATGTTTTTCTCTGTCTCCCCCCCTCACTTCCACTCTCTCTAAAAAGCAATGGAAAAATATCCTCGGGTGAGGATTAACAAAAAAACCTGCATACGTGCTACAGTCAAGCAGTCCACCACAAAAGCCAACAGCCCCTATACCAACGTGAGCATGAAGCCCGTATCTCCAGTTCCTGCCATCAAAGCGGTTACTGGGCAGATTACTTGTCCGGACAACAAGGGCAGCGAACATGAATGTGGGTTATGAATTCCAGGGAGGGGGCGGGCGGCTGTCATGTTAGCACACCCTTTTCTCCATGCCTGGTACAAGAATCCTACATCTCACGTCACACACGTTGTGTCAGTGTTTTCTGTCTTCTCACCAGAAACCTAATTCCACCTACTTGCACACGTTTCACACTGAGGCATCAAACCAGAAAAGAGGAAGCAGCTCATCAGTTTTAGTTTACACTGCGATTTGAGCAAGCCTTTCGAGGCTGAGCTACTGGTGAGAGGAGAGGAGGTCGGCTAGGCGGAAGGCTGGCCCCACGTGAAGCCAAGCGCAGGTCCTCGGACCCAGAAATCCTGACCCCTCTTCACCTGCGTCCTCGCGGTGTGGCTCCATAAATCGGATGCATAAAAAAACCTGGGCCTCGCAGCCACACCTGTACCGTTGACCTTGTTTTACTCTGTACGGCTCCACCAGTTTCACGTTGTGTTGGCCTACACGTCCCACACGAGTCTGCCACTCGTGTGCACACAGGGTCAACTGCCCAAGGTTCTTTGGGACTGGTGACATGCCTCGGCTGATGCTCTCCCACTGGGACTGGCCGCCTCGTGCAGGGGCGGCAGGAGGGGCGGGGTTTGCACAGGAGAGGGGAGTCCCTCACACGCTCACGGCCATGTGGCGGGAGCCCTGTCGTTAGCAACCACAGGCCCCGAACCGAAGGCTGCAGGGCGTCTGCGAAGATGGAGGAAAAGGAAAGGAAATGACTCAAAGGCGGCGTGCTTGCGGCATGAGTCCTCCTCGCTCCGGGCGGCAGTTTAGATTTGAACCGCGGGCGTGGGCAGGGGGAGGCCGTGCGCTCCCGCCGGCTGCTCCCCGCCTGGCCGGCCGGCCGGCCGGCGGCACTGGGCGCTCGGAGCGCCGGCTTCTCCAAGGCGGCGGCTGCCCTCGCTTGCGGGGTAGCCAGCCGTTTAAACGTCCTGGAGAAGAGTTCCAGCCCGGCCGGCTCCCGCTCCCGCTGGGTAGCCCCAGGCGAATACCTGGCGGAGCCGCCCGGAGGTCTGTAACTGCGTTAGCGACGTCGGACAGACATCTTGGCGTTGAACGCTCTTAAGAGTCAAGGCCTCCGCCGGCGGCGCGCGGCTGTCAGCGCGGAACCTCCCTAAGCGGCTCCGAACGCGCCCGACTCGCGGCCGCGGCGCCAACCACCTGCCGCGACACGAGGTTTCAACCTAAACGTCCAACCTGCGGCTGTCGGCGCCCAGGGCCCGGGAGACGAGGCGCGGGCGGCCACGGGCCCGCCTTCCCCTCTCCCGCAGGCGGCCCGGCGCCTTTTAAAAGCCGGCGAGTTACACCGCCCTCCGCGCGGGCCGGCCGGCCGGCGTGCGGACCGCCGTCCCCGGCGTCCCGAGGACCGGGGCACCCGGCAGCACCGGGCGGGGCCTGGAGCGACGAGCGCCCCCAGCCCAGCGGGCCCCCGCCGCCACCTGCCGGGCCCGGGCCGGTGCCGGCGCCCGCGCGGACCAACGGCCGGCCGGCCGGCGCCCGCCGCGTCACCGGGACCCACAAGACAAAAAGCGCCTCCGCCGCCGGCGCGCCCCTCCCACTGCCGGCCCCGGCCCGGCCCGGCCCGGCCCGGCCCGGCCCGGCCCGGCCCGCGCCTCACAAAGGCCGCCCGGCCGCTCGGCGCCGCCGCGAACAAAGGCCGCCCGGCCCGCAGGCGGCACAGGTGCAGCCGCCGGAGGCCCAACATGGCCGCGCCCGCCGCCCCGTTACCGCCGCCCGCGCCCCCGGCCCGGCCCCCGCCCCGCCCTCGGCCCGCGGCCGCCCCAGTGACCTGTGTGCGTCGCATCCTCCGGCGGCCGAGGCTCTCGGGCGCGGCACTCGGCTCGGCGGCGGCTCTCGGGGAGGGGGCCGGGCCGGGGGCGCGGGCGGGCGGGCGGGCGGCGCGGGGCTGGCAGGGGGCGGCGGCGGGCGCGGCCGGTCAGGCCCAGGCTTTCCGCGCGCGGCGCCGACCCCGCCCCCGCGCCTCCCGCCCGCCGCCGCCGCCGCCGGGCCGCCGCCGCCGCAGAAGCCGCGGGAAAGTGCGCGCCGCTGATTGGCTGCCGCGCTCGCGGGCCGCGGCCGGGCGGTTCAAATCCGCGCCGGGCGAGCGGGGCGGGGCGGCGGCCGCGGACGGGGTCGCGGGGGCCGGGGGGCCGGGGCCGGGGCCGCGGGACCCCGCGAGCCGCCTCAGACCAGCGCCGAGCGCGCCCCGCTCCCGCTCCTCGGCCGGGCGCGCGCCAGGCGGCGGCGGAACGGAGAGCTCGGCGCCCGAGGCTGCGGCGGCGCGAGCGGCGCGTGCTGACGTCACGGCCGCGCGTCCAATCGCTGCCCGCGGCGCTCGCTCCCCGCCCGCCCCGCGCCCTGCGCTCGCACCGCCACGCGCGGGAGGCGCCGGGGCCGCGGGGCGGGAAGACGGCGCGGGCCCTGGCGGTGCGACCTCGGCCGGGAAGAAGGCGGAGGGCTGCTCTGGCCCTGCCCGCGGGGCTCGCCGCGCAGCGTGGGGCTCCCGGGGCTGCGGAGGAGGTGCCGAGCCCCCCACGCCTGCGCCCGAACCCTGCAGTATAGACCCGGTGGTGAGGGTCACTCCGGCCACAGGAATGGGGGGACCGGCCGGCCCCGCGGCGGGGCGTCTTCCTGCGGAATCTCTCGGGGCGTGGGGTCAGCCGCGCCCGCCCTCCCGCCGCCGGCTCCGGGCTGGCCTGGAGCTGGTGCAGCGGGGGCGGCGTTCGGAGTCGGGTCACAGCCGCTGCCGTGGCTGGGGGAGGTGCCATCCCAGCGAGGCTGGGGTGCGGCCCAGGCCCGGGCGTGTCGGCCTCTGGTCAGAGTCCCGCTTGGGAAAGATCGCTTTGGCTGGTGAGGACAGACACGGAGATTCGCCCCTGGGTTTCCTGCCCGGCCTCCAGCTGCCGGCCTCCGGGGTCGGCCTCCGTGGCAGAGCGCCGTCCCCCCGCCAGGCTCGCCCTTCCGTGGACCGGCCACATCCGCTGACGCGAGGGCTGGGGTACCAAGGCCTGGCCAGCTCTGCCCGTGCACTCACCAAAGGGAAGTTGGCACCCAGACTACCCCCTTGGCCAGCTGCCAGCTTCAGCTGCTTCCCCCCCAGCAGGGATGATCCAGGGCCGGGACAGGGCCCTCCCCAGGCTCCCAGCTGACGGGGATGATGGAATTGTTCACCTTTCTGTCTGGAAACTATAGGGTGAGGCCCTGCTTTGTGTGCAACCTTGCAGGGTGCTGCGGGTCCTGAGCCCCCAGAAGAGACACCCTCTCCACTGGGCGCCCTGGAAGGCGGCTAGCGGGGCTGTGGCCCCTTCACATTTGCATCTTGTCATGTCCCTCCAGCCGTGGGAGGCTGGGTGCCCTCTGCAGCACATGAAAATGTATGGCCCCCCGAGAGCACCTTTAAGTCCCTGCAGTACAAGATAAACACCAAGGCATCTCACTTTATTTCACAGATTAGGAATGAAGGCTCCTTTCCCAGAAAAAAAAAAAATCTTAGAATAGTGCAATCAACATGTAAATTTTTAAATATATTTTTATTGATTTCAGAGAGGAAGGGAGAGAGAGGAAACATCAATGATGAGAGTCATTGATCGGCTGCCTTCTTCATGCTCCACATGGGATCGAGCCCCCAACCCACACATGTGCCGTTGACCAGGAATCAAACCATGACCTCCTGCTTCATAGGTCGACACTCCACCGCTGAGCCACGCTGGTCGGGCTCAACATGTAAATTTATTCAAAACATGTGTGTGTTTGTATTTTCTTGAAGAAGGTTATTTTCCCGCCCGGCGTGGGCCTCCCTGAACCCAGCTGGCTGTCTCCTGGAGGTTCTGAGGTCTTTTCAGCAAGTCTGGCAGGCGGGACAGCCCCCAGCCCTACACGCCCCAGGGGCCTTGCTGGATGGACCGGCAGGAAGCCGGAAGGTAGATTCCTGGACCAGGAGGTCCTGTGCAGGTGCGCGTCCCTCGGATGCGCTCAGCTGTGCGGCTCCTGCAGGCGGGCACACAACGCAGAAGCTCGGAGAGCCTGGGCAGCCTCCGCTGCGGGGTGGGCGGGGAGGACAGTGGTTCTTGGAGAGCAGGCCTCAGGCAGGTGGGTGAGGGCCAGGAACGGCGGAGCCTCGAGCCCGGCCGGCCCAGAGGTGTGCAGGGCACTCAAGGGTGGCAGCAGCTGGGCCTGAACCTGGTTTTGGTCTTTGAGACGCATCACTTCCCTAAACGAAAACGCCATGCTCCGAGGGGGCAATTGCAGCCACTGGAGGGACTCAGAATCCAGTCTCGACATGAAGTAGCAACCTCAGTCAGACAGGAGGCCTTTCAGAGGGCGAGGGCTGCCCTGCTCTGACTGTTGGGGTTCAATGGCCGTCCATCTTGGCTACCACCTGCTGCCCCCCACCCCCAACCTCTCAGGCTGAGGCTGAGCTGAGCAATGCATTCAGGACCAGGGTACTCCAGACCTGCCCACCGGCTCTGGAGCCGGCCCCACAGCCTCACGTCTGCAGCTGCCCACTGTCCACTGACCACCCACGGGGGGCCGACAGCTCGAGGAGGCACAGCCACCCTCCCTGGGAGTTCCCGCTTCCTCTCTGGTCTTGCTGGAGCCGGTTCTGTCTCCCTGCTCCTTTCTGCCACAGGTTCTGCAGTTCAGGGCCCAGACCCCCCTGTAAGAGCTGCTGCCAAAGGCAAGTGTCAGCCCCCTTCACTGAAGGAGCCCCCCAAGCTCCAGCTTGGCCTCCCCATCCCCCACCCAGGCCAGGGTCCCCCAGGGGCCAGGCTCATTGCTGTTTCCATGGGGATGCGTGCACTCTGACCTCAGCCTTTCTCCATCCCTGGCCAAATAAAGAGGGCCTCCAAGTGAAAACCAGCAGTCTCAAGCCACCCCTCCTCCCATGCCCCCGTGGCCCTGCCTCCAATGAGAGCAGGGAAAGGAGGCCCGCACTCCAGCCCAGGGCAAGCCCAGATCCAGCAGTGGGGGGTGGGGGGCTCCCAGCCCCAGCCCTTCCGGCAGCCCCTTCCAGTCCTGACCACTGTCCAGGCTTGCAGCTGGCCTTTCCCAAGGCCAGGCCCTACCTCAGCTCCCACCCAGCACAAGGACCACGTCAGTCCCTGGGGCGGCCCCCAGGAACCAGCAAACAGCATTGCAAGGCCCTCAGGTCACATGGGCCACCCCTCTTGTCGAGCCCTCTTGACTCTAGGGAGACAGAGGCGCAGACTGAAACCCTGCTAACCACTCCCCAAGTCCTGGCTGAGAGGCCTCCCCACCCTCTCTGCCCACTGAGCCTTTCTGCCTGCCTTGGGGCTGGCCCTTAGGTGCCTGTCATCAGTCTCAGGGGTCACCTCCAGGAGCAAAGCACAGCCCAGGACCAGGGTCCAGTCCTGGGGCAACTACAGACCCATCTTCCCCACAAAGTCTGCCTCCTGGCAATTCCACTCCGGCCAGCCTAACTCTCCTCTCTTTGTCTCCCTGCTGCCCTGCACCCGCCCCCACCCCCCGGCCCCCACCATGGCCTTAGTTCAACTTCCTCCTTGGAATTAGGGGCAGCTTTCTCCTCACTGTTCTCCTGCCCCACTTTCTTCCCTGACAGTCCATTCTCTGCACCCAGCCAGGGTTTGTTTTTTTAAAGGAAATTCATATACACATATACATATGTGTGTGTGTGTGTGTGTGTACATATCTCCTATACAATAAAAACCTAATATGCTAAGTGTCCAACCCTTCATTCCACTGTCCAACCAGTCACTATGATGTGCACTGACCACCAGGGGGCAGATGCTCCAACCGGTAGGTTAGATTGCTGCTGGGGTCTGGCGGATGGGGACTGGGCGAGAAGGGCAGGACATGCCCTGGAGCCCTCCCACGGTCCCTCCCGGGTTCCAGTCATGCACCGGTGGGTTCCCTTGGCCTGGCCTGCACCCTCTCGCAATCCAGGACCTCTCGGGGGATGTTGGAGAGCTGGTTTCGGCCTGATCCCCATAGGCCTTGGGGATTGTGCATATATATATATATATATATATAATTATTATTATTATTGATTTCAGAGAGGAAAAGAGAGGGAGAGAGAAATAGAAACATCGATGATGAGAGAGAATCATTGACCAACTGCCTCCTGCACACCCCCTACTGGGGGTGGAGCCTGCAAGCCAGGCCTGTGCGGTGACCTCCCGGTTCGTAGGTGGTTACTCAACCACTGAGCCACGCTGGCTGGGCCAGGGGGATTTTTTTTATTTTTTATTTATTTTTTAAAATTTCTTTATTGATTAAGGTATCACATAATTGTCCTCATCCAGGGGGATGTTTTTATTTTTTATTTATTTATTTTAATTTCTTTATTGATTAAGGTATCACATAATTGTCCTCATCCAGGGGGATTTTTTAAAGCACAAATTGACCACGTTACCCACCTGCTAGGTCTCCCAGTGCCCGCCACACAAACCCCACTCCTCGGCCAGCCTCATGTTGGACCTCCCGGAGTGGGAGGACGTCCAGCGCTGTCTCTCAGCGCAGCTGGGCCCCCGGAGCTGACTCCCCGCGGGACCTCACCCTTCGGACAGCCACGCACACGCACCTGGGCAGGTGCCGAACTGCATGGCTCCCCGCCCCGCGCCAGGCCTTAGCCGTGACGTCACTTCCTCCCTGACCCGCTTCCCGGCTGGCCGAGTGCCCTGGGTGGTAGTCACAGCCCGTGATTCTCTCCAGCGCGGCCTGGAGCTGGCCTGCCAGGCTCCCAGCCCCGGTTCCCCCTGCGCTGAGCCTTTGGGCCATCGTGAAGGCGCCACAGAACACCACCAAGTCGTTCCCTCGCAGGCGGAGGCCCGAGGCCTCAGAGTGGTGTCTGCAGGGCCACCCTCCCTGCCTCGCCCCAGCCTCCGGCGTGGACGGCAGTCCCTGGTGCCAGCGTCGCTCCAGGCCCAGCTCCGTCTTCAGCGGGCCTTCTCCCTGGGCCATCACCGGCCTGTGTTCCCTCTTGAGGACACCACTTACGGCACTAGGCCCACCTCGCGACCTCGACCGAGGCCTCCGTCTGTAACGTAAGTGGCGTCACTCGCTGCGGGAAGGAACAGCTGCGAGGGTCGGAGCCCGCCTCCCGAGGGCGCGCGCCCGCACCTGCCCAGCTGCGCTCCCTCCACAACGCGCCAGGGAAGCCCGAGGAAGGCGGCTGCGGAGCCCAGCCGCTCGGCGCGGCCGGGGCAGTTGAGATCGCGAGTTCCGGGGGGGATGGGGAGGCTCCGCCCGGCCACTGGGGCCGCGGGGTTAGAGACCTCGCGGAGCCCCGCCCGCCCGGCCCCGCCCACAGCCCTGGCCCCGCCCCTGTCATGGCCCCGCCCACGGCCCCGCCCGCCGCATTGGCCACGCGCCACGAAGCCCCGCCCTCCTCCCGGCCCCGCCCCGCCCCGCCCCGCCCAGGTCTGCCGCTCTTTTCCCAGCACCCCGACTCCACGCTCGCGGCGGCCGGGCCCCGGGAGCAGCGCTGCCCGAGGACCCAGGGCAGAGAAGACAGGCGCCATCCGCCATGCCGCCCCCACCCTTCCCCCGGGGACTGCCCCAGGTCGGGGACCACCCAGGGCAGGGCTCGCGTCCAGCGCTGCCCACGCACCCAGGCTTTGGCTAAAGAAACGTTGTTTTTGTGCTAAAGTAACACTTCTTTTCCAATTATGAAAATTTCAGGAAATTAAAATCCAGAAAGAAAAAATAGTCCTTCCTGCCCGGTTGGCGTGGCTCAGTGGTTGAGCACCGACCTATGAACCAGGAGGTCACGGTTCCATTCCCAGTGAGGGCACATACCTGGGTTGCAGCTGATCCCTAGAGGGGGGTGTGCAGGAGGCAGCGGATCAATCATGCTCTCTCATCACTGATGTTTCTCTCTCTCTTCCTCTCTGAAATCAGTAAATATATAGATGTTTTTAAAAACAATCCTTTCTGAGCCCTGGGCCGGCCGCAAGCTGAGAAGCGCTGGTAAGCTTGGGGAGCACTGGGGACCTCTTCCCCTCTGTACTGGTAACAAGCTTCGCCACCCCAGCCAGGGACTGACCTGGCAGCAGCCACACAGCACAGGAAGCCGCCCTCTCCTCTCCGCTCCCCCACTCACTCCCCAAGCCAGATGGATCCTTTCGTTCTTTTTATTGGAATAACTTCACATCCACAGGAAAGATTGAAAGCTCACAGACTTCCCTCCACCTGTCTCCCCTCGTGCCAGCTCCTTACACGTCCAGAGTGGCTGTGTCAAAACTAAGAAGCGTCCACTGGTCCACTGTCACCAACTCAATCCCAGGCTTGGCCAGGGCTCACCATTTCCCACAGGTACAGACGGGTCTCCTTTAAAAAGCAAACCTGGCCCGGCCGCGTGGCTCAGTAACCTATGAACCAGGAGGTCACGGTTCGATTCCCCGCCAGGGCACATGCCTGGGTTTCAGGCTCAATTCCCTGAGTGGGGTGTGCAGGAAGCAGCCAATCTCTCATCATTGATGTTTCTATCTCTCTCTTCCTCTGCCTTCCTCTCTGAAATCAATAATATATATGTATATTTTTTAAAATTCTCACTGAAGGATATTTTTCCATTGATTTTTAGAGAGTGGAAGAGAGAGGGGAAGACAGAGAAACATCGATGTTTGAGAAACACATCAATAGGTCGCCTCCTGCCCGAGCCCCCGCCAGGGGGGAGAGGAGCCTGCAACCAAGGTACTGGACCTTGGCCGGAATCAAACCTGGGACCCTTCAGTCCCCAGGCCGACGCTCTATCCGCTGAGCCAAACTGGCTAGGGCAATAAAAAATATACATATATCTTTTTTAAAAAAAGAATAAAATAAAAATTCTAGAAATGAAAAGTACACAAATGACAAAATCAGGGGAAGGGCTTGGAAGAAGACTGAAGGTGACAGGAGAAAGAGCCAATGAACTTACCAACGGTGGTTATCCAGTCTGAAGAACAGAGAGGCAAATGTCCAAGGAATAGTCTCAGGACCTGACAGACAAGATTTACCGGGTTAACATGTGTGTAGAAGCCTGAGAAAGAAAGGTAGGAACCGGACAGGAAAAAAATATTTGCCAAAATAATAGCCAGAGTTTATCCAAAGTTGACAAAAATGCTGACTTAGACACTCAGACGTTCAGGGAGCCCCAGCAGGAATTCGACCTGGTGCGTGCGAACCAGAGGGGCCAGCAGTGAGGAAGGAGACGGTGGTCCTCACCGGTCACAGCCAGAACATCCCACCTTTGCAAATTTCACCCAGAAGAAGGCCAGGTGAACCCACTGACTGGCCAGGGCCTCATGCAGGGACCTCTAGCTGCAGGGAGCCTGTGCCTCCGATCAGAGGGACCGGGAGTGGGTACCTGTACAGGGAACAGCGAAGAAAGAGAAGACAGAGTCCAGGCCCAGACTCACACATGATGGAACTTTGGTGCACGACAGAGCGGCACACAGGTTGGGGAAGGAAAGACTCCTGAATGTGGAGGCCTGGGGAGGTGCTGGGCTTTGCGTAGGGTAAAACATTGAAGCTGGGCCCTAGCCTGTTTGGCTCAGTGGGTGGAGCGTCAGCCTGCAAACTGAAAGGTTCCAGGTTCCATTCCAGTCAAGGGCACGTGCCCCGGTTGTGGGCTCGGTCCCCAGTGGGGGACTTGCAGGAGGCAGCAGATCCATGATTTTCTCTCATCATGGATGTTTGCTATCTCTCTCTCCCTCTTCCTTCCTCTCTGAATCAATAAAAAAATATTTTTAAAAAAACTGAAGCTGGGCCCTAGCGGGTGTGGCTCAGGGGATAGAGCATTGGCCTGAACTGAAGGGTCCCAGGTTCAATTCCAATCAAGAGCACATGCCTGGGTTGTGGGCTCGATCCCCAGTAGGGGGTGCAGGAGGCAGCCAATCAATGATTCTCTCTCATCATTGATGTTTCTACCTCTCCATCCCTCTCCCTTTCTCTCTGAAATCAATAGATGGAACAAGTCTTAAACAGTAAAAGAAAATCCCTCTTTTTGTAGAAGATATGAGTGAATACCCTTCTCTCTCTTTTTTCTTTTTTATTGATTTCAGAGAGGAAGGGAGAAGAAGAGAGAGACAGAAACATCAATGATGAGAGAGAGTCATGAATCAGCTGCCTCCTGCACGCCCCACACTGGGGATCGAGCCTGTAACCTGGGCATGTGCTCTGTCCGGGAATCTAACCGTGACCTCCTGGTTCATAGGTTGACGCTCAACCACTGAGCCACGCTGGCTGGGCAGGAATACCCTTCTGACCTTTGGCCAGAGAAGATTTCTCTAAAAGGACAGTAGAAAAACAACAACAGCACATCAACTGTCAATGGAAAGAGTGACAAATTGTACTAGAATTAAGAACATCTGTTCATCAAAGAACATCAGAAACTTCCCCAACAAACTTGAAGAAGAAGAAAAAGAAGCAGCAGCAGCAGCAGCAGCAGCAGCTGGGGGTCAGCCAGCACCGTATGTCAAGACGATTATAAGGCTACGGTGCTGAGAAGCCTGGGGATTGGCGCGAGTGTAAACAACAAGGCCAAGCGACAGGATTGCCCCACAGAGCTCCAGGGCCTCTCGGGCTCCGTGGGGGCATTTGCGTTATTTGCTTCTGGAACACAGCCTCACACACGGAGAGGCTGCAAGTCACGCCGCCTTGTCATCCCACAGCGCTGCGGGTGAGAAGTAGGACACAGGTCTGGCTGGCTGACACGGAGGTCTCCCCGGGCCGCACTCTCTTCTGGAGGCTCTCGGGCAGAGTTCATGCTCTTGCCTTGTCCAGCTCCCAAAGGCAGCTTGCGGCCTGGCTGGCGTGGCTCAGTGTCCACGCTTCTGCCTCCCTCTTGTATTACTTTCTTTTTTTCTTTTTTCTTTTTTTAAATATTTGTATTGATCTCAGAGAAGGAGGCGGAGGGAGAGAGAGATAGAAACATCGATGGTGAGAGAGAATCATTGATCGCTGCCTCCTGCACGGCCCCCACCGTGGACCCAGCCCAGGTATGTGCCCCAACTGACCAGAATTGAACTGCGACCTGGAATGTGGACATAATGGGAAACGGCTTCCGACTACTCTGAGTGATCCTTGACACCTGCCTCACAACATATACAACCAACAAATGGCAGCTCAAAATGATCATAATCCTAAATGCAAATTATAGGACCATTACTTTTCTATAATAAAACGTAAGAAAATGCCTTCAGCCCGGCTGGAGTGGCTCAGTGATTGAGTGTCAACCTATGTATGACCCAGGAGGTCATGGTTCAATCCCCAGGTTGCGGGCTCACTCCTCAGTGTGGGGCGTGCAGGAAGCAGCCATTCAACAATTCTCTCTCATCATTGATGTTTCTCTCTCTCTCCTTCTCCCTACTTCCCTGAAATCAATACAAATATATTTAAAAAATAAATAAATAAAAATAAAATGCCTTAATGCCCTGGCCCAAATCAATAAAATTTTTTTTTTTTCAAAAGGAAAAAAATCCCCAGAAAACAGCAAAGTTCTATTACTGTTGTGGGGCCTTTTTTCTTTCTTTCTTTCTCTTTCTCTCTCTCTTTTTTTTTGTTTTTTGTTAATCCTCACCCAAGGATATTCTCCCATTGATTTTCAGAGAGAGTGGAAGGGCGGGGGAGAGACAGAGAAAGAGAAACATTGATTAGTTGCCTCTGCACATGACCTGAACAGGCCGGGGATTGAGCCAGCGACCAAGGTACGTGCCCTTGACCGGAATCGAACCTGGGACCCTTCAGTCCACGGGCTGATGCTCTATCCACTGGGGGCAACACTGGCCAGGGCCTGGCACCATTTATTATTTTTTGCAAATGCTAAGAGAAAGTTTATTTAGTACGTCACAGAAGGGCCCTTGGGGCCTAGGAGAAAGGCAGAGGTAATGCATCTGGGGCAGGGGGGGTGGGAAGTTGGAGCGGGGGGAAGGCCAGGCCTGCTCCCTGGAGGGGGAGCACCGTTGGGCCAGGCACCATTTTTAACAATTAGCTTCTCGCCCTGGCCAGTTTGGCTAATTGGTTAGAGCGTCGGCCTGCGGACTGAAGGGTCCCAGGTTCGATTCCAGTCACGAACCTCGGTTGTAGGCTCCCAGCCCTGGTTAGGGTGTGTCTCTCTCACATTGGTATTTCCCTCTCTCTCTCTCTCTGTCTCTGCCCCTACCTTCCACTCTCTAAAAAAAAAAAAAAAAAAAAATCTATGGGTAAATATCCTCAGGTGAGGATTAAAAAATAAAATAAAATAAAAATTAGCTTCTCCATCATCATCGGGGAAAAAAATAATTCTAGAAGAACATCATTAAAAATAGCTGGGATAAAGCATGGCCACTACCGTGTATCACAAAACAGGCACAAGATAAGCTACCTTCACAAGCGTGGCACTGGCTGCCGCCATCTGGAACCCCGGAGGGCACAGCGCAGGCGTTGCTGAGTCGGGGTCCAGCAGAGGCCCCGGGTGCAAGGACCCCGCTCCTTCTTAGACGGGCTTTCCTCTCGTGAGCGGCCTGGCTCAGGTACTCACTGCTCTTCGTGAGCATCAGCTAAAAACCGTTTTAAAAAGACTAGAAAGAGCCCTAGCCGGTTTGGCCCAGTGAATAGAGCATCGACCTGGAGACTGACGGGTCCCGGGTTAGGGTCTGGTCAAGGGCATGTACATCGGTTACAGGCTCAATCCCTGGCCCTGGTCAGGGCATGTGGGTGGCAATTAATCTAATCTATGTGTCTCTCTCACATCAATGTTTCTCTCTCGACTCTCCCCCTCCCTCCCACTCTCTCTAAAAATAAAATCAATGGAAAAGTATCCCAGGGTGATGATTTACTAAAATAAAATAAAAAGACAAAAAAAAAAAAAAAAAAGGAAAGAAAACCCCAAAAAGACAAAAAAAATAACACAACTCACCACATCGCATTGGGTTCATACAAAGATGACCGAGTGGAGACAAGCAAGGCGTGCCCTAACCAGTTCACCACATCTGCTGTGTGAGCGGCCAGAGCTCCCCGGGAGAGAAGCCCAGCAACACGTCAGGGCTTTGGGCCACAACCCAAAGGCAGCATCGCTTCAAACAGGAGCAGGAGTCAAACGCTCCCACTGGGGCCCGTCCAGGGTGCTGACAGCACTGTTTCATCCCGCTCTCCTCCAGGGGGAAGGAGATCAGTTGCTATACTTTGTGTTCAACTCAATTACCGTGTTTTAAAAATAGCATGCTGCCGCCAGACGCAGAGCCTGCGCAGCCCCTTTTCGCCAGCTGCTCCCCGGCGGCCCACCCAGGCCATCCCCGCATCCCAAGGGTGAAGGGAGCCGGTCACAGCTGCAGCACTGGGACCACCCCACCTTGGCAGGCTGCTTCTCTGCGGACACACTTCACTTTAACACCATGAAGTGAAACTGGAACAGTTTTCATTTGAAAATGAAAGCCATTAGATGTTGACAAAAGGACTCTTCTGGCCCTGGCCGGTTTGGCTCAGTGGGTAGAGCATCAGCCTGTGGACTGAAGGGTCGGGTTCAATTCCGGTCAAGGGCACATGCCTGGGTTTCGGGCTCCATCCCCAGTAGGGGCGTGCAGGAGGCAGCTGATCAATGATTCTCTCATCATTGATGTTTCTATCTCTCCTTTCCCTTCAATATATATTTAAATACATATATATATATATATATATATATATATATATATATATATATATATATACTATACTATAAGCCCGGTGCACAAAATTCGTGCACGGAGGGGGGTTATCCCTCAGCCCAGCCTGTACCCTCTCCAATCTGGGACTCCTGGAGGGATGTCCTGGGGGATTGGGCCTAAACAGGCAGTCGGATATCCCTCTCACAATCCAGGACTGCTGGCTCCCAACTGCTTGCCTGCCTGCCTTCCTGATTGCCCCTAACTGCTTCTGCCTGCCAGCCTGATCACCCCCTAACCACTCCGCTGCCAGCCTGGTTGCCCCCAACTTCCCTCCTCTGCCTGCCTGGTCACCCCTAACTGCCCTCTCCTGCAGTGTTGATCACCTCCAACTGCCCTCCCTTGTAGGCCTGGTCCCTCCCAACTGCCCTCTCCTGCTGGCCATCTTGTGGTGGCCATCTTGTGTCCACATGGGGGCAGGATCTTAGACCACATGGGGGCAGACATATTGTGTGTTGGAGTGATGGTCAATATGCATATTACTCTTTTATTAGATAGGATATACATATATCTATATCTATATATATATGTATGTATGTATGTATTTAAATATATATTTTTATTGATTTCAGAGAGGAAGGGAGAGGGAGAGAGAAATACAAACAACAACGATGAGAGAGAATCACTGACTGGCTGTCTCCTGCACACCCCCCACCAGGGACTGAGCTCACAACCTGGGCATGTGCTCCTGGCCGGAATCGAACCCAGGACCCTCCAGTCCACAGGCAGGCGCTCTATCCACCGAGCCAAACCAGCTAGGGCTAAAAATATATTTTAAATAAATAAAAAAATAAAATAAAAATCAATGGGAAAAATATCCTCGGGTGAGGATTAACAACAACAAAAAACAACAAAAATATGCCTCTGCAGCCACACTGCCCGATGAACCCGCCTCTCAGGTCTGTCTTGAAGCCAGGTGCTCAGTTCGGGTTTTAGACACAGAAACCCCTTCAAACAACAGGGAGACGGCTCCTCGGCCACACGGACAGGCTGCGGCCTGCAGTCCAGGCTCCTTTCCTCTGTTCCAACTTCCATGGCGCTTGCCAGCAGAGGGAAGCAGAGGGAGAAGGGGCCACCTTCGCTTTAAAGACCTGTCCCGGGAAGTCCCAGTTCTAGCTCCAAGCGCCCCTCTCTGGCCAGCTCACTCACTCTGGGACCCAAACCTCCAAACCTCCTGCAGGCCCCGCAGGCCCCCCAGGCCCAAGGCCAGCGATCCTGTCACCTTCCACCCCCTCCACCTCCTCCTCCTTCCCTCTCCTCCCCAGTTCAGACTTCCCACCCAGCCTCATAGTCACCCTCGCACACACCGGGACTCCACGGTCCCTCCCTTCTTCCTTCATCATACTTTTGGACAAAACTCCAACTTGCTCAAATCCAACTGCACCTGCTCTGCATCTGAGTGTGGCTGACGAACAGCTCAAAGCCCTGTGGAGTCTTCCGCTGGCACCCTGACCCCTAACCTGCCTCCTGACCTCATCGTAGCCTGATCTGGCCCTTAACTCCCTAACTGGAGCGGTCCTGCTGCCGGGGACGACCCCCCACCCCCACCCCCACCCCATTTCTCTCCACTCTTGTCACTTGGGGAAATGCACAGCAATTATGGAAGGTTATTAGGAGTTGTGGGGACCACAGGGGAGGGGAAAAGGGAGCCCCCACATAAAGAGAAAAAGGCAAGAAGGATCCATGACATTAAAACAAAGTGGCTGTGCCCCGATTCTGTGCACTTGGACGGCGGGGTGGAGATGCAGGGCGCGAAGACGGCCGCTGGTGTGGCATTAGGTTACGTAGGGCAAGTGTTCGGACGCCGTGCTACTTCCTTGTTTGTTTATACTTGTTTGTAAACTTGAAATAGCTACTATGAGCACACGTTCTTTAGATAACCAGCAAACCCAATAAACATACTGTAGAAGAGTGAGTTTCTCACCCAGCTGGTGCAGCTCAGTGCTTGAGCATTGACCTAGGAACCAGGAGGTCAGGCTTGGAGTCTTAGTCAGGGCACAAGCCTGGGTTGTGGGCTTGAACCCCAGGAGGGGGCGTGCAGGAGGCAGCTGAGCAATGCTTCTCTCTCATCATCGATGTTTCTCTCTCTCTCTCTCTCTGAAATGAATAAAAACATTAAAAAAAGAAAAAGAAATTAGTTTCTCTGATACCCCAGCCAGCCTGGGCTGCAGAGAACTCATGGATGGTACCCAGCAGCCCAGACACAGTGCCCCTGTGGGGACCCTATTGCTTACTTCTCCCTCCCACCTCACTGGGCCGGGCCAGGGGGTCATCTCAAGGGCAGATGAGCAGTGTCGCTGCATTTTTCTTTCTTTCTTTCTTTTTTTACGCCTGGAGCCTTGGCAACACGGGGGGTGGGGGCTTTCTCCTCACCTCCCCAACCCATGTCTTTCCAAGTCCTGCAGACAGACACTCCTGGCCCGCTCTCCACCACTGCCTCCTGCTCAGTCCTGTCTGGGGTCAGCCGGGACCCCTCAGCACCAGCGGGGACCAGCTGAGTCTCTCAGCCCCTTCTCTGGGGCCTCACCTCCCTGCCCCTCCGAGGCTTGGGGACAGAGCCCTGGGGCTGCCAGCTATGGCACTAGGGCAGACATACGCCTACACACTGGGCACTAACATGCCAGTCCTGTCCGACCCTGAGTGCTTGTCCCCCTTGGTCAGGCCTGACCTTGGGCGCAGGAACAAGGATGGTCTCTCCTTCGACTCCTTGACTCCTGGGCGGATGGGCCGGCACAGGGCCTGGCTTTATCGTTGCTGGGCAGTGGAGTCTGGGTTTCTGGCCCGTGTGCCTAGATTCACTCGCATTTGACGTCTATGGCGCCCACGGCCCAGTGCCAGCTTAGGCACTTCATGTCAAGTACCGACTGGCACCACCTTCTCCCGACCGGGGTGAGGACAGCAGGCCAATCCTGGCCCAGCACCGGGCAGCTCCGATTCAGGAAAACGACGGCAGGCGGGCTACCGCCCCTTCCGGACGGTGACAGTGGGCGCTGGGGAAGCTCCTGGGAAGACGCGCAGGTTACCCAGCGTCTCAAGACTAGGGAGCCTGCTGGGGCCAGGGGTCCACCTCGTGCCTCCAGACAACACGTGCCCAGGCGCACGGGGCGGGAGAGAAGGCTGGGAGGGGGGAGCAGTGAGGCGAGGCCCGGGGGAGAGCCTGGTGCGACCGGGTTGGGGTGCAGGCCGACGGGCGTAGCCTGCAGGGGGAGGCCGGCTCCTCGCCCCGCAGCGCGCTCTCCCTGCGTGACCTCGCCGGCCGCCGCGAGCGTGAGCTCCTCCAAGGGAAGGGAGTGTGGGGCTCTAAGGTCACGCCGCCCGGCTTCGCTGGGGCTCGGCGGGGCGGGAATTCCCGAGGCCCCGTCCCGGGCGGGGGATGGGCAGGCCGGGCGGGGCGGACTCCCCAGTCCCGGCGGGGCCGTCCGCGCGCGTCCCTGCAGCGCCGCGCTCCACGGCGCCCTCGCTGCCCGCCGCCTCCGGACGCGGAAGGACCCCCCGCGCGTGCGCCACAGCTCCCTCCGCGCGTGCGCAGAGCGCGCCGAGGACCAGAATGCAGCGCGCGGGGCCGGGCCGCGGGGCACGCCGGGATCGGTAGTCGGTCGCGGGGCACGCCGGGACCGCCCTCACCTGGCGGGCGGCGGGCGCCCGAGAGGCCCAATGGGAGCGGCGCCCGGTCGCCCCGCCCCGCGCCGCCGGACGTCTGTGCCGGGACATGGCCGCCGCCGGTGCCGGGTCCTTGAGCTGAGCGCCCGCCGCCGGCAGCCAACCGCCGCCTCAACCGTCCGCGCGGGCGGGCCGAGCCGCCGCCAGGCCGGCGAGGAGGAGGAGGAGGAGGCCGCCGCAGGAGGCGGGAGCCGCCGGGCACATGGCGTCCATCTTACTGAGGAGCTGCCGCAGCCGGGGGCCCGCCCGCTTCCCGGCGCCCCGCGCCGCCGCCCGGGGAGGTAAGTGCTCCGCCGACGGCGCGGGCCGGGGGCCGAGGGACCGAGCCGGGCGAGGGGGCTCCCGGGCGGTGGGTCGGGGCGCTGGGACGCGGCGGGGTCTGGGTCACGCCGCTGGGCCTGGCCGCCCTGCCCCGCGCCACGCCCCGGCGGCGGGCCGGTTGCCGGGCGCGGGTGCCGTGCGCCCGGGACGGCCGGCGGGCGGCGGCCTGTGACTCACTCGCGCCGTGACCTTAGCCGCCCGCCGCCCGCCGCTGCGAGGAGAGCGGCGCTGGGAAAGTCGTGGACGGAACGCGCTGACGTCTCGCCCTGGGCGCGCCGGCGCGGCTCGTGGCTACGCTCCGTGGAACGCGGCGCCCATCACGAGAAGAGCCGTGTCCTTGGGCCACTTCCCGGGCTCCCGAGATGAGGTGGCCGGGTGGCGCACGGCGGGCGGGACCGGCGGGCGTGCAGCGTGTCCGTGGGCCGATGCGGTGTGGCCTGGGCGCCTGTACGCGTGGCGCCCGTGACCCCCTAGTGACTTGGAAATCACACCCGGCGCTGGGCTCTTAGGGGTCCACCCTGGCGCCTCCCTCCCCGTCTCCCTTTTACGTGGCCCGCCCCCCGGTCTGTTCCTTACTGTCAGGCTGAGAAGAGCAAACTTGTCCTGTAAGACGGAGACTCGAGCAAAGGGCGTTACTCGGGTGCTTGGCCGCTGACCAAGAGCCTCCCAGAGACGCGATTTGGTGACTTTTTAATCGTGCCGGCTGGCTGGCTGCGCAGACCTTGGGAGCGGCGGCCGGGCGCTGGCCGCGGGAAGGGCCCGCAGGCCTGGTGTCCCCGCTCCTCCGTTAGGGTCTGACAGCGCCCTGGCCGCCGCCTTCCTGGCGGGCTGGCGTTGGCCGCGTCTGTGAGCCTGCGCCTTCCCTTCGGGAACACGAGTGTTCCCTGTGCTTCTGTTCCGCGTTACGCAGACACCGGGAGGTGGGAGGTGACCGCGCCAGGCAGCGGGTTTGCTGTGGGGTGCCTGGGGGGGGTGGTGGAAGGGGAGGTGGACAGGGGCTCCCCCTGGCTGCTGTGGCCCTTTTTCGGGAGTGCATGCCCCGTTACTGACATCTGACATCGTGTACTTCCTGGCTACAGTTGCTAAGCCAGTGTTGAAACTTTGTTAGCTGTGGGCCGCGCTGGCTCAGATTTCCTTTATTCGATACCTTTTTTCTGTTACACACTCTCGTCCTGCCCTGCACACTCTTAGAGAGAGGGGGAGGGAGGGTGCCAGGTGTGGACCCCTAAGAGCCCAGGCCCCGTCAGCAAGACCACGGCGCATTTCATCTCGTTTCTCTGTAGCTCCCTCGTGGCTGTGGCATTCTGACTTCCTGGACAGTCTTTAGGAGGACTGGGCAGATCCGTTGTAGGGTGCTCCTCTGTGGGGATGGATCCCGTTCTCACGTGGCTGGAGTGGGCTGTGGGCTTGGGGGAGGGGACCACAGAGGTGAAGTGTCCTCATCACATCTCATCAGGGTGCCTGCTGTCAGTGTGAGGTGTGGCAGTCAGTCAGGGCTAAGGTGGTGCCTGTCAGTTCCTCTATTCTGCAGTCACCCCCCCCCCCCCCAACCCCATTCGCACACCGTGCTCTTTGGAGGAAGTGCTGTGTGCAGTTCATGCTTGGGAGTGGCCTGGGTCAGGTTCACCAGGGACTGGGTGTGAGCAGCGGGCAGGCGCCCATCAAGGGAGGCTCCCAGCCCCTGGCCATGACTAAAACGGAGGACTCAGAGGAGCAGGCTGGGGAGCTGGAGGTCGTAGAGCTGTTGAATGGCAGGTGCCCATGGACCCTGGTCAAGTGTACCCACAGGTATTCAGGTACAGAGTGCCTGCGGGGGAGCTGGAGGTGGGGCAGAGAGGACGCTGCCTGGAGCAACTGGCGCAGCAACTGGCGGGAGAGAACCCAGGGCCGAGTGAAGAAAGGTGTGGGATGTAAAGAAATACACTTGGTCTCTGTCCCCCTCCCCAGTTCTTGCCAGAGCTCCAAGAGCCCTTGGAATTTCTTGTTCATATTCTAAAATATATACATAGGCCCTGGCTGGTTTGGCTCAGTGGATAGAGCACTGGCCTGTGGACTGAAGGGTCCCGGGTTCGATTCTCGCCAAGGGCACATGTCCGGGTTGCAGGTTCAGTCTCCAGTATGGGTTATGCAGGAGACAGCCAATTGATGTTTCTCATCATTGATGTTTCTCTCTCTCTCTCTCTCTCTCTCTCTTTCCTTTCCATATATTTTATTGATTTCAGAGAGGAAGGGAGAGGGGGAGAGAGATAGAAACATTAATGATGAGAGAGAGTCATCGATTGCCACACACTGGGGATAAAGCCCGCCACCCGGGCATGTGCCCTGACCAGGAATCAAGCCGTGACCTCCTGGTTCATAAATTGACCCTCAGCCACTGAGCCACGCTGGTGGGTGGAATTTCTTGAGTGATCAGGGTGTCTCAGGTGATATATAATGAGCCACTTTCCCTCTAACCTGAGTTTATGCTAATGAAGCACCTGTGATTAGCCGTCTGGACCTTCCTACCCCACCCCGAACCTCCAGGGAGAAGTGGGCCTGGAGATTGAGCTCAGTCGCCAATGACCACACAGTCACCCCAGGCAGTGAGGGTACAAGTCTGGAACAGGGAGGCTGGGGAGCTTCTGGGTTGGGGCACTTGCTGACCCCACAAGGACAGAAGCTTCTGCGTTCAGGGCTGCTGGACTGGGAGCTTTGTGCCCCCTGATCTGGGCGTTCACTATGTCCTTTATAATAAACTGCAGTAACAAGGAGAGCACTTGCCTGAGTTCTGTGTCATTCTAGCTAATTGTCAAGAGCGAGGAGTTCATGGGAACCCTGAATTTGTAGTTGGTAAAATGTGGGCAGTCTGGGGACCCTACTTGCAACTGACACGTACGAAGGGTGGGCAGTCTTGTGTGACCTGGGGTCTGTACTACCCTGGGTAGTGTCAGAATTGAGTTGTAGGACACACAGCTGCTGTGGGGGAGTTGGTTGTGGGGAAAGACAGCACAAAAGGGCTTCCAGAAGGAGTGTCCATGGGCCACCTCCCTGCTGCAGGGGCGGAGCGGGGAGGGCAGAGGCTGGGACAGGCCCGGGAGGGCAGAGAGCCTGGGGAGGGAGGACGCAGGAGGCGGGGGTGAATTCATGCCGCCTCGAGCTGTGGCAGCTTGTTGGCTTGCTGGGGGGCATGTGCAGGTGGGGAGCCATTTCTGAGCAAACTTGAGGTGGGGGCTGGCCTGGGCAGGCAAAGGGGACAGACTTCTTTTTGGGAGACAACTGGAGGCTCCCCAGCTGGAGTGGCATGTTTGCCATGTGTTTTTGAAATTTAAAAATATATATATTTTATTGATTTTTTTACAGAGAGGAAGGGAGAGCGATAGTTAGAAACATCGATGAGAGAGAAACATCGATCAGCTGCCTCCTGCACACCCCCTACTGGGGATGTGCCCGCAACCAAGGTACGTGCCCTTGACCGGAATTGAACCTGGGACCTTTCAGTCCGCAGGCCGACGCTCTATCCACTGAGCCAAACCGGTTTTGGCGTGTTTTGTAATTTTAACAGAAATGTCTCATGTGACATAGAAAGGTTACTTTATGAATCATGGTGATGGAGCCTGTGAGCTCAGCCCCCAACTTACAACTAGGCTGACATCCACGAGCAAGACTCTAAATTTAATGTTTGATGGGAATAGCTTTCTGCACAAGAAAGTGAGACTTGTTGGTGTTGACATCCGCCTCCTATCGAATTACACAAGTGACAGCTGGAGTCCATGTCCTCAGAGGGTCCACCTCGCCTGGCCTGCGTCGCGGGGCCTAGAGCTGGGCCGGCCCCAGCCCGTCCGTCTTCTCTCTTTGCTGGCCCCAGAGTTGGCTCTCAGCAACCCCAGCCTGTTCCAGGCACTCCTGCTCCTGCTGGCCTTGCGTGCCAGCCGCCCAGGCTCCCCACCTGCACCCAGCAGGCTCAGGACTGCCCTGTCCCCTCAGGCTGTTCCTGGCACAGGGCCTGACCACAGGAGGCCCGAAGGCTGGTCCTGTGGGCGACCCTGCATTTGTGCTGAGGGGACTAGTGAGTTAGAGAAAGGGTCAAAAATGCAACAAGACCCTAAGATTGCGGCATGTGCTCATCAGTGTGTTTAACAAGAAATGGCTTCCTCTTGGCATTTGTTTTTCCAGTAATTCTCAGCCCTCGCCCCCTCGGGTGGGCAGGGGAAGCATTGGGTCACTTGGGTGTGGCCTTGCTTGCACTGTGGGGCTGCCTGTGCGTTGGGGGTCATGTTCATTCTGGCTCTGCCCCCCAGAGCCAAGCTGTCCCCCTGGGGGCCTGAAGCTGGAGTCCCTGGGTCTTTGGCTGGCAGAGCCTGAGTCCCCATTTGGGAGGTGAGGAGCCAGGGGCTGACTCAGGCTCCCCTTCCCCCCTAGAGCCACCCCAAGACACCGTGTTCTCCCGGGGCAAACCCTTCACCTGGCAGCACCCTGAACTGTTCAGCACGCAAGCAGGCTGCCAGCAACTTACCTTAAAAAGAGAGGCGCTCCCTCAGACTCGCCGAGGTGTCAGCATGCAGTGCCTGGTCTGAACTGACTCTCTTGTGTTTCCTTTGTTTTGCTGTAGGAAGTCCAGGGGACCACGCTTGCCTCAGTTGTGCCAACACCGTGGGGCTGATAAGCCGCCTGTAAGTAAGCGTGTTTGCCTCGAGTGCTGCTTGAATGATGTGAACTCTCCATCTGGGGAGCCAGTGTCTCGTACTCTTCTGTTTTTTATGTTTCTGCTTCTTTAAAAAAACAAAACAAAACATGCATGTATATGTTTTAATATATTTGTATTGATTTCAGAGAGGAAGGGAGAGGAGAGAGAAACATCAATGATGAGAGAGAATCATTGATCAGCTGCCTCCTGCATGCCCCAAACAACCAAAACTTGGTTACTGTTAAAGCAAAATTGTGCTCAAACATATTTCCCATTTAAGACTTCATAAAGTGCTCACACGAGCAGCCTGCCCACGGGCCTTTCACGCATGTGTGCGTGTCCGCATGGCAGAACCCGCAGAAGCATAGCCTTGGAGGGGACACAACAAAGTCTTTGTAGAAGCCCTGCCCCGCAGCAGCCCCACCGGCCCTCCCTGCAGCCAGGGTGCTCCCGGCTCTTGATTTTTGTTAGATTTCTGTGGCCACAGGACTGTGGGACCTTCTTGTTAGGACATGGAGCCTTTGATGTATGAGCATCGGACATCTTGACCTCTGGTCTTTGTAGCGTTCATTCTGAAGTGCACTAGGGGCATTTCAAGGGTCTGGGCCTGTGGGTGGTAGGAAACAAGGGGGCCCGGCGGCCAGGGGGTCTGGTCCTGGTACGTGAAGGAGGTGGCCCCCAGGGAAGACAGCTGGCAGTCAGTGCTGGGTGTGTGGTCGCTGGTTTAGAGTCCTGATGGCCAAGACAAGTTAGGGGGCGGCTGTGCGGTTGGGTTCACCTGCAGGAGCAGCCCCAGGTGCCGCTGATTGGGCCCCAGAGCCTGCAGGACTGGGGGCCTGTCCCTGTGGGTGCTGCTGCTCCTGGTGGGCCGTGCCTGTCATTCCGTGTGAGTTCTCCAGCCAGCCCTCGTCTCTGGGGCCAGGCCTTTCCCGTCTCCTCTCTGGACTGTCCCCCAGTGAAGTTATTTCAGTTCTAAAATGGTCTTTTTGGAATTGTAAGTGAAATGCCATTAAATCCATAAAATCAGCCCTAGCTGGTTTTTCTCAGTGGATAGAGCGTCGGCCTGCTGACCAAAGGGTCCCAGGTTTGATTCCGGTCAAGGGCCATATGTCCGGGGTTGCGGGCTCAGTCCCTAGTAGGGGGCGTGCAGGAGGCAGCCAATCAATGATTTTCTCTCATCGTTGATGTTTTTATCTCTCTCTCCCTTCCTCTCTAAAATCAATAAAAATATATTTAAGAAAAAGAAAAAAATCCATAAAATCATTGGGAGACACTACCGTTTTTTAAATCCTCACCTGAGGATATGTTTTTATTGATTTTTAGAGGAGAGGAGGGGGGAGAGAGAGAACCATCAATAGGTTGCCTCCTGTATACCCTCTGACTGGGCATCGAATCCACAACCTTTTTGGTGCATGAGATAATGCTCCAACCAACTGAGCCATCCAGCCAGGGAGAGGAATGTTAACTTTATTTTATTTATTTATTTTTTTAAAATATATTTTATTGATTTTTTACAGAGAGGAAGGGAGAGGGACAGAGAGCTAGAAACATCGATGAGAGAGAAACATCGACCAACTGCCTCCTGCACACCCCCCACTGGGGATGTGCCCGCAACCAAGGTACATGCCCTTGACCGGAATCGAACCTGGGACCCGTGAGTCCGCAGGCCGACTCTCTATCCACTGAGCCATTCGGCGGAATGTTAACTTTAATACATACACACACACACACACACACACACACACACACACACACACACACACTTATTATCGATTCCAGAAGGGAAGGGATAGAAACATCAATGATGAGAGAGAATCATTGATCAGCTGCCTCCTGCATGCCCCCACTGGGGATCGAGACTGCAACCTGTGTACTAGTATATGCCCTGACTGAGCAACATGAGCAGGGCAACTTTTAAATTCACATTCGGTGTCCCTGGTGTAAGTAGTTTTATTAAGACCTTTTCTCTCTTTCAGAAGAAGGTATGTCAGTTTGTTTATATTGGCCACACCCACTTTCTTTAGAAACTCTTTCTTTAGAATGTTGAACAGTTGCCTTTAAGACAATTTCCAGATGTGACCTCTGTGGTGGTCTTTACTCAGGACATCGGATTCCTGGGCCGGCATATCACACAGCTCCACTGAGCATCTGTAGCTGCTGTTGTAGCGTCTGTGGTTAGTGCTGGGCTCGTCCTCCACACAGTGCCTTGGTTGTGAGGTTGCAGTTCGCACCTCAGGAGCCAGACCTGTGGTCAGAACAGCTGTAGCCATGCCTGCATCCTCACACTCACGAGCACAGTGTCTGGTGTGCATTGCTGTGTGTGACGGTAGCTTGTTCCTCTCATTTTAAAGTTCTTAATAGCAATGGGTGTTGACTTTGTCGAGAACCTCTAAGATCCAAATATACCTGCACTCATGGTTCATATCTATATATACACCTAAGCACCGTTCGACCATTAGCTATGATACTCACTGACCACCGGGGGCAGACGCTCAAGCATGGAAACATGGAACAGACTGATGAATCTCAGAGGGAAGGGGGGAGTGGGGAGGGCGGGAAGAGATTAACCAAAGATCTTATATGCAAACTAGAGGCCTGGTGCACGGATTCGTGCACCTGTGGGGTCCCTCGGGGATCGGGCCGAAACCGGCAGTCTGACATCCCCCCAAGGGGTCCTGGATTGCGAGAGGGTGTAGGCCAGGCTAAGGGACCCCACCGGTGCACAGGCACCGGGCCTCTAGTTAAAACATAAAAACTGTGCTTTATTGATATTTTTTATAAGTTCACAATTTTTAGAAAGTTAAACACTTTCTTTAGAAAGTTAAACAATAGGTTCAAATTAGGAATTATATAAGAGAGGCAAAATCTCATGTCATTTTCAGCATCCAAAAATTTTACTTCTCATTTTGATCGCACAATATAAGAAATCCTGAGTCACACAGGTAAGTATTTGAGGGGGTAACCATTTGTATTAGTTGCTTTGCAATCTCAGTCTTTGGTTGAAATGGCCCAGACCCGGATGGGTGGGCAGGTGGAGAGTTTCTGGTCCTAGACCTCGTCGTGGACGTTACCCCACTGCTCCTGGCCTTTCCCTAGAGGTAACAGAGAGGGAGGCACCCAGCTTTGAGGACGAGACTAAAGCAGCGGCTTTGAAATCTCGTTCAGTGGGACAACCTGAGCAGTGGGAGGCTGTTTGTATCCTTACGCTTCACGTGGTGTGACTGTTCACAAGCTTGGCTATGTTGGCGCCAGGTGCTCCCCGCACACGCTAGGGTGTCGCTAGGCGGGTGTCGTGGGGCCTTGGCCTCCGGCAGGCGTGAGGTGCTGGGGTGGTGGCCGGCTCCCCAGCTGTGGGCCTGTGGTTTCTCTTGTCTCGGGTAGAGAGGTGTCCCGCCCTTCTGGGCCGTCCCTCGTAGTCACGGTGCTGCTGGCATCACATTGCCCTGCCCTGCTGGTGTCGTGTCCCCAAGGACAGTGGTGTCCGGGCCTCAGGCCACTGTCTTGGTGGGCTGCCCCCTTCCAAGGGACATGTACCAGGAGTTTAGTGGCCCGTGAGCCGACACCGCGAGCCCTGCTCTGCCAGGCGCTGCCTATCTCCCTCTTCTGGGAGGGATGGCGGTCTGCGTCCTGAAGTAAAACGCGCAGCGAGGGGAGCCCCACCGCCGCCTGCTGGAGAGGACCTTCCTTGGTGACCCGTGCTCCCTGCTGACGTGCGGCTCTCACCCGGGGTTCCCCCAGTTGGAAGGTGACCTATTGAAAAGGGGGAGGAGAGAGAAACAGGTGTGGTGCAGGGACTGAGCTGCTGGCCCGTGCAGGTGAGGAGCCGTGCTTCCCAGGATGCTGGGCGCTCTGGCGGGTTTGGGCAGAGCAGGGCCGGCCTTGACGATGCCATTTCTCCCAGCCGCCCCCAGGAAGGTGGTAGTGTCCAGATTGGTTTAGTTCGGAATTTTTAAATAATAAATGACACCGTTATGCTTTTGGAAATAGCTCACCCTTTCTGGCTAGAGTGTTAGTAGCAATCTCTCTAATGTGCTTAACGGCAGCAGGTCGGCAGGCCCTCGCCGGCACGCCATGTGCTCCTCAACTCAGTCTGACTTCCCACATCTGCCTGAGCCTGTTGGCTGCCCCTGGGGACTGCTGATGTCACACCTTCTCCTGGAAGCCATTGGCTTCCTGGCTAATGGAGGGTTGGGAATTGGATACTTAAGCTTGATGAGGCCAGGAGGAAGGTTGATCTGTGTGTGTGGACACTGTCCCCCCGCATGGTGAGGGGAGGCTGGGCCACCGGACAGGCGTGACAGTCTCACTGGTGCAGTGGTCAGGAGACAGCCGAGCCCGAGCAGCCCTCCTGTGCTCATGGCAGCCTGTCGCCCGGGGCCTGAGAGTCAGGACAGGGGGGTGTGAGGGTCAGAAAGAGGCGGCAGAGGTGGCGGGATGGCGGTGCCCTGTGCCAGCTGTCCCTGCCCACTATGAGCCGCGAGTTTATTCTGAACTAGACATTTCCCAGCTTTCCTCCAGCTGCACAGGCCCAGGGAGCAGCCTGGCCTGCGTTGGTGGCCACAGCCCGGCGCCCTGGGGCCTGCGTGTGGATGGAGAGGGCTCAGATGCTCAGATTCAGAAGCCCCTGAGGCCTCCCAGGGGCTCACGGAGCCCGGTGCAGGGGAACGGAGCACGCGTGATGGATTTGAGTGTCATGGGCCAGGAGGCCTGAGGGAGTAGCACCTGCCCATTGCTGGGGCGAGGGGAGCAGTGAGGGGCTGAGTGGGAGGCAGTGGGCTTGGCGAAGGCTTCCCTTGGTGTTTGCCATTTTGCACAGACACCTTTGGCGACTGGGTGATGGGTCTGGGCCATTGTTTACTTGGCGCGTCCTCGCTGATCTTCAGGACCTGCTCAGGAATGGCAGGTCTTTGTAGAAGGCCGCCTGTTGGGGAGAGGGCCTCCCTGCCCCACCCCCCACCCCAGATTCTCAAAGCTTGTGGGAACGGGCCTTGGAGACCCACCCAGAGCTGGGGGTGTCTGTTCCGGGTCCAGCTTTTGCTGACTGTGTTTGTGTCCAGCCTGCCCACGTGAGGCCCCAGCCCCTGTGGCTCCAGGGTTGGCAGCTCCTCCACCCACCCCGCTCTGGAGGGAAGGGCTGGGTGGGTCCAGGCATCAGGAAGGGAAGTGGTGGGGTGTGCTTTGTGCGCTGGGAAGACTGGGTGTGGGGGATGGGGGAGTCAGAGACATGGCTGTTTCCTCTTCCTTCCCAGGCGTGTCCCGCTGGGTGTCTGTGCTCCCGTCCACTCCGTGCACCTTTCCTTCGGAGGCGACACCCTGGGCTGCTGGACGCGGCGGCCCCAGCACGCGTGTGCGGTGGCCCGAGCGCCGTGGGCCCCGGCCTCAGCGGGCCTGCTGGTCGCCCAGCCGCGGCTCCTGCCCGCGCGCTGCTGGCACTCCTCGCCCACGCTGCGTGACGACTCGGTGGTGGAGAAGTCGCTCAAGTCACTCAAGGACAAGAACAAGAAGCTGGAGGAGGGCGGGCCGGTGTACAGCCCCCCCGCGGAGGTGGTCGTGAAGAAGTCCCTGGGGCAGCGGGTGCTGGACGAGCTGAAGCACTACTATCACGGCTTCCGCCTGCTCTGGATCGACACCAAGATCGCAGCGCGCATGCTCTGGCGCATCCTCAACGGGCACAGCCTGACCCGCCGCGAGCGCAGGCAGGTAATACGCACGCCCCGCCCCGCCCGGCGTGTCCGGTGCCTGCGGGTCTGTCCTCTGGGCGCTGGTGCTGTCGGTCCTCTGGCTGCTGCTCCCGCTGAGGGGCCCTGTCTGCTGAGCTGCCTCGCGTGGGCTGTGACCTGCCTTTTTCGTCGCGTTGCTGTCCATTGTCGTCGGGCTGTGCACCTCCGTCGAGGTGGTTTGTGTGGCTTGTTGGGGATCTGTGCTCCCGGACCCTTTGTCTTTCGTCTGTGCTGAGTCCCAGGGCACAAGGGGCAGCCTCCAGCCCTCTGGGCCCTCGGAGCCGAGGAGAGCACCGGAGTGTCCTCCCTCAAGGCTGGCGACAGAGGCTCCTCCGTGAGAAGGTGGGCCTCGGTCACAGCGGGGGTTGCTTGGGACCTGTGAGCACTGGCTTCCGGCTTTATGCTGCGCTCAGGGTCCCATTGACAGCATAGGTGTGTTCGCTGGCTGGGGCCCAAGGGGTGCTGGTGAGGAGGGTGCAGATGGGTGATTTGAAGATGAATGGATTAGAATTTCCTAGTGAGTGTTCACTGGACATGGGTTACCATGCACGTTGCCCTCTGGGGAATCACAAGATAAGGCTGTGTGGTTCAGGTTCTCTTCTGCCCCTCCCTGTCCCGTTCTGCTGTGACAGTCACAGGGTTTCTGCTACTTCATTGAAGACAATATGCGCTATTATGAAACACACAGTTGACCCTAGCCGGGGCTCAGTGGTTAGAGCATTGGCTTGAGGACTGAAGGGTTGCAGGTTTGATTCTGGTCAAGGCACGTCCTCAGTTGCACCTGCAGGAGGCAACCAATCAACGTGTCTCTCTCACATGGATGTTTTTCTCTGTCTCCCTCCTTCCCACTTTCCCTAAAAATCCCTGGAAAAGTATCCGTGGGTGAGGATTAACAACAACAACAAAACAAACACAGGCACCCACTTGACGGGCCTTCCCAGGACCAAAACTGGGACCATTCGAGCATAAAATAAGAACAAGGACCCGTTGTAAACAAATGAAAAACGTAGGGTCCACGCATCTGTTTTGATAATAAATAGAAAAATGAATGTGCAGGAAAAGGAAGCAAAGCTGGTGAGCAGGGAGAAGGCGTGAGTGGGGAGATGGGTGTGAGTGAGGAAGTCGCTGCTTTGGGAGCATCCGGTAGAGACTGTTGGGAAGAACCGTGGCTGCGTGACCTGGGGGAGAGGTGGGTGTGGGCCTGACCTCCCATGTCTCCTTGCGGCTCCCTCCTGGCCCCGCCCAGCAAGGGCAGCCCTCGCTCGGGAACGTTCTCAGCGGGAGCACAGCCCCCAAACCCAGCAGCGGGGAGATGTTTCCAGACGTGACATCTCCCCAGAGGCCTGCAGACGAGTCCATCGGGCTTGGGGTGAGGACATGGAGAGGCAGCCTTGGCCCGGCCACAGCGGTGGGAGTGGAAGCCGCGCTCGCCTGGGGGTTCTGACGACCTCCAGGGGCCACGTCTTTCGTGGCGGCGGCGGCAGTGTGTTTATATTGGGGGTGCACTTGGGTTTCCTCTAATGACTGCCGTGCAGTTGAGTCCTAAATCGAACCCTTTCAGGAAAAACCAGAGCAGCACACGGCAACGGCCAGTCCACAGCTGCTCTTGTCCGGCCAGGCCAGCGCGTGGGCAGCACTGTGTTTGCCTCAGCTTTTCCTCCGAGCAGGCCCCTGGGTCCCGGGTCAGGGCCTCTGGGGAGGGTCCCGGAGGCCCCAGTGCTGGGGCTGCTCCGCACGTGGGTCAGCTCCCAGCCAGCTCTCCGAAGGCCCGGCCGAGAGGGATGCCCCGAGTTTCTGTGGGTCGCCTGTGGCCTGGAGCTCGCGGCGTGCCGGACGCGCACCATGACTCTGACCACGCTGCTCTTGGCAGTTCCTCCGGATCTGCGCGGACCTCTTCCGCCTGGTGCCCTTCCTGGTGTTCATCGTGGTGCCGTTCATGGAGTTCCTGCTGCCGGTCGTGGTGAAGCTCTTCCCCAACATGCTGCCGTCCACGTTCGAGACCCAGTCCATCCAGGTGAGGCGCTCTGCTCCTGCTCGGGCGTGGTGTTCCTTCGTGATTGCCACCGCGGCGGGGGTGGGGCTGCTCTCTCAGAGGTGTTTGCGACACGGTTTCTCTGGACCTGTGTCTTCGGGCTGGGCCGAGACCATCGTGGGGTGGGATGCGGGCCAGCCCCAGCCTGCGGGCCCTGCCTGTGTGGGTCAGTGAGGTCTTTGGGGACACATGCCCGCCATGTGCGCTCTGCAGCCCCGCTCTGGTCGCAGTGTGAGACGGAGCTGGAGGAGGCGCTCCAGCCCAGCTCGGGGGGAGGGTCTGGGCAGAGGATAGCGCCCGTCTCTGCCCCACAGGAGGAGAGGCTGAAGAAGGAGCTGAGGGTCAAGCTGGAGCTGGCCAAGTTCCTCCAGGACACCATTGAGGAGATGGCCCTGAAGAACAAGGCGGCCACAGGCAGCGCCACCAAAGACTTCTCCTTGTTTTTCCAGAAGGTGCCCTGATGCTCCGGAGCCCCTGTGGCCTCAGCCCACTGTCCTTAGTGCTGGTTAGAGCCTCGGGCCACCTGCCTTCCCTGGGGAGTGGTCCTCATTGCCATCCTCCCTTTTTCTACTGTAGCAGCAGGGGGTGCTCCTGCCCCCCCTCCCCCGTGGGCAGGCCTGCGAGCGGCAGCTGCTGCCCAGGGTCTATGGAGGTTCCCTCCACACGCAGGTTGAACCTCTGTCCGAGAACTTGAACCTGCTGTCATTCAGTTACTTGCTTGTGCCTCCAGCTTTGCAGCAGCCCCAGGCGAGGGAGAGTTTGGCAAATGAGGAACCTAAGACCCTGCAGTGTGACAAGCGGGGGGTGGGGGGGTGGGCAGGGGAGAGGATGGACCACAGGCTGCTCCACAGCCATGGCTGAGGTGGGGAGAGGGGCAGGGCCTCCTTCCCAGCAGGGGGAGGCCGGGCCTCTTCCCGTCGCCCGCCTACTCTCCGGGCTGGGCTGCCCTTGGGGTTGAGTCTTAGGGACTGCTCCAAGGTGGTGCCTGATAGTCCAGGCAGTCCCCCACCCCCAGCCCCCTGTCCTCCTCATTTCCTCACTTGGGGCGAGTGGCCCCTGGGCCTGGGAGGGGTGCATGCGTGTGCGTGCGCATGCCTGTGCATGCTCAGGGAACAAGCCCCCGCCATGGGTAACACTCAGCATTGCTCCTGCAGATCCGAGAGACCGGGGAGAGACCCAGCAATGAGGAAATCATTCGTTTTTCCAAACTGTTTGAGGACGAGCTGACCCTGGATAACCTCACGCGGCCGCAGCTGGTGGCGCTGTGCAAGCTGCTGGAGCTGCAGTCTATGGGCACCAACAACTTCCTGCGCTTCCAGCTCACCATGCGGCTCCGCTCCATCAAGGCGGACGACAAGGTGAGCGGCGGCCTCCAGGTTGGGCCCTCCTCGCAGGAGGAGGTGGATCACAGGCGGTCCGTCAGCCTCGCACCGCAGCTGTGCCCACCTGGTGTGCACGTGCGTGCTGCCTGCTGGGATAGATGATGCTGGGCTGTGCCGTCCACATGACTTCCCACCTGGCGTGGCATCGGGACCTTCCCATGTTGCCCCGTGTTATTGGGAAGGTGCGTTCTAATGCCTGGCTGATGCTCCCTCAGATGAGTGCATTATAACTTGTTCGTTACTGTAGCCAGCCTTCTGCTACCCTAAACAACACTCCACATTTCTTTTTTTAAAATTAATATATTCTTACTGATTTTAGAGAGAGGAAGGGGGAGGGATAGAGAGAGAAACATTGATCGGCTGCCTCCTGCACACCCCACTCTGGGGATTGAGCCCACAACCTGGGTATGTGCCCTGACTGGGAATTGAACCATGACCTCCTGGTTCATAGGTCAGTGTTCAACCACTGAGCCACACTGACTGGGCAGATTTCTTTTAATGTGGATTTTTGCCCAAGATCTCTGATAATTTCCTTAAAAATAGTGGCCGGGAATTGGGCCTCTGAGTAAAAGGCAGGAAGTCAGAAGCAAGTCCTTGCCCACGACCAGTGCTCCCAGGCCCACGTGCCTGCCCACAGCCAGGCCCTGCACTGTGCGCCCCGAGGTGCTTCGAGGAGAATTCGTGGCACAGCCCTCTTCTCCAGTAGCTCTTCTTGCCTGAGAAACCTCTGATGCCTGCTCCCCATTTCCCAGCTTTTCCTTTCCAGCTCCCGAGTCCTCCATCTGCCACACACCTGTCGTCGGCTTTAATGCCTGCTCAGTCCGCAGTCTGTGTATGTGACACCGGCCTCCTTTCTCGCCTTGTTTTGAGGAATCAAGTGTTGTCTTGTCATCCACCCCTCTGGTAGCCGGTGACGTGCTTGTC
Source organism: Ia io (assembly GCA_025583905.1). Lineage (NCBI taxonomy): Eukaryota > Metazoa > Chordata > Mammalia > Chiroptera > Vespertilionidae > Ia > Ia io. The sequence continues at coordinate 830,091 of JAJQQW010000002.1, read as the reverse complement.
ACTGGGCAGTTTCCCTGGAGTGTACAGCCCACTCCGCTCCTGCCAGTGCTGGCTCCTCCCGAGGCTTCCCTGCACGCCTGCCTCAGGCCCCTCGAGGAGCACCCCCCCCCCCCCGTGCCCTCCTGCCCATTTCCATGCCCACGTCTCCTCCCTGAACCAGCGCCCGGTGACCTCTCAGTGCCTGCCTCTTGGTTTCAGGCTGCCGTCCAGGGCTGGGCGGGCTGCTGCTCTTCTTGGAAGGAGCCAGCTGACAGCCGCTGCCGTTTTCTTCGTGTTTTGATTGTAGCCATTTTAGGATGATAATGTGCCATTATCCTGTTTGCAGGTCGGAGTGCTCCCACCACCTCACTAAGTTCTCCCCTCCCCTCTCCTCCCCTTCCAGACACCCTCTTCTCCCCTCCCCTCTTTACCATGTCCTGTCCCTCACACTCTTCTCTGTACTTTACACCCTTTTGTACTTCTTCTGGGTTTAATTAATTACTCTTTTAATTTTTTTCGTTTATTGATTTGAGAGAGAGAGAGAATAGCATCGATTTGTTGTCCACTTAAGCCTGCACCCTGACTGGGGATCAGACCTGAATCTTGGTGTATCAGGATGATGCTCTACCAGCTGAGCCACCCGGCCAGGGCATGGGTTTAATTACTCTTAGACCCTCTTCTGAGTTCCTCATTTCAATGCCAGACATTTTTAAGATTTCATTTCTCACATAAAACCGTCCATCTTGCTGTCTGTTTTCTTGAGCACGCTCGCCTTAGTTCATGTCTAATTCTTCCAATAACAGACGAAGCAGCGGGTTTGGTTGGTTTGCTTGTTTGTTTGCTCTCTTGGCTCGGCTTGTTTGTCATCTTGAGCTTTTCAAATAGAGACCTTTTCTGAAGGGAGAGGTTCTGGGTGGTGTGGTCCTCCTCCAGAAGCCCCCACAAGGTCATCACCCCAGGGCTGGCCCAGCTTCCGGGCTGCCCTCTGCCCGGAGCTCTCCTAGCACAGCCTGGGTGCCCGCCTGCTGTGAGGCCCGCTTTCCTCCCTGGTGCCCGCTTAGCGTGAGGCCTGGCGCCAGGGGGTTCCTGCGCTTTCCTCTCTCTGGACTGAGCCCTTGGGGCGCGTCTGCTGCAGCCCCCAGACTCCTGCTGCTGCTGCGCCTGCCCCTCAGCAGTGGTCTTTGGCCTGGACTCCGCCTGCTCCGAGTTGGCGCATGCCGCTGGGCCCATCGGCTCACAGGTGGCCAGCTCACTCCCTGGCAGCCCGGTCCGTCCCGGCCCACAGACTCTCACTGCCCCCGAAGCCTGGTTGTCGGCGCTCCCGTCTCCAGACGTGCCTGTGTCCTGTGTTCCCTGGCTTCTCCGGTTCTCAGGGCAGCTGCCCTTCCCGTCGTCCTGAGTGTGTGAGGGCCAGAGGAGCTCGTCTTGGCCCGCTGTGCACTTCTCCAGGGGCGTGCTCAGGACTCCACTCTGCCGGAGAGCGGCCACCGGGCCGTCCTGAGGCGCCATCTTCTCGGGAGGCGGCTCCAGGCAGGTGTCCGGGTTGAGTCCCTGCCACTCACCTGCCCTGTGACCTCGGACAAGTCATTTCACCGTGAAGTGCCTCAGGTCCCAACGACCTCCGCTGCCGAGAAGGGGGAGTGGGCACTCTCCCTGGACAGGAAACAGGAAGCAAACCTGGGAAGACGTCGGTGTGGGGAGGAGACCCTGGGACCCCAGGGACACTGGCGGGTCCAGAGCCTGCTCTCCGCCAAGAGCAGGACAGGCTTGCCCCGGGAGAGAAGACTCCAGCCAGACACCCCGGAAACTCAGGCCCGCCCCCGTCCGTGGGGGGTGAGACCTCCGCCCGCCTGGCAGTCCTGACACTTCCTCCCCCTGCGGGAGGTGCCGGTGCTGGAGGCCGGGTGGGGCAGCAATGAGGTTCTCCTGCCTCTCCCAGCCAGGGCGCCGGAAGCCCCACCCACCCACCCAGCAAAAACATGAGTAAGTACCTCTCTCCCCGCGCCAGCTGAGGCACCACGGGAAGCCGGCAGGATCGAAGCCGCACTGTATCTGTCCCAGAATGCACCTGGGTGCGACTTACGGGCTAGCCGATGCACAGAGAGGTCGGGGCAGTGGAAGGAGCCTGCTGCTCCAGGTTCCCTGGAAACAGCCACAGCGCCCCTCGGGCCTCTGTGCGGCCTCGGTGCCCCCGAGCGGGAAGTGGCAGCGGGGAGCGGGAGGAAAGGGGCCGCCGTTGTCACTGGGGGTTGGCCAGCTGGAGACGTTGGTTGGGCAGGAAGTGAGGCAGAGTCGGAGTTTGTGGTTAGAGGGTTTGGAGGATGATTTTGTGTGCCCGCGAAAGCTGGGCTGCCAGGGACCTGCAAATAGCTTGGGCCATCGACAGATGTCAGATCATCAATTGCAAATTCTATAAAGTTGCTTAGAACACCGCCCCTTAACTCTCCAGAGCCGGGTCAGGGGCAGCTAAGGGAGGATTGAAATGGGATCCGGAGTCTCATAGCGCAACACTCCACACACCCGGCTTCCAATAGGAAGCTGCTCCTCATGCCCAGCTGCAGTCCAGCACGGAAACTCAGTGGTGGGCCCTCCACTGGATGGACATGACGAAAGATAGGCTCCGTGAACAAGGGGAATCGTAGACTTTAACATCTGAACAACAGCGAGGACAGGGAAAAATGGTCAGAGCCTCGGGGAGCTGTGGACCACTGCAGAACTTCTAACGTGTCGTGGGGTCCGGAAAGAGAAGGGACAGGGCAGAGCTAGAAAAGTGCTCAAAGAAGTCATGGCTGGGCACTTCCCAAATTCCTTCAATTCTACGAATGTAAGCAACCGAGGGGACCTCCGACAACATAAACCCAAAGAAGTCCACACCCTGCCGGACACGTCATAGTCACACTAACGAGCATTCAAGGACAAAAATAATGCTGAAAATAGAACAGCATCTTACCTGCAGGACAAAGAATACAATGCTGACTGTCAGCCCACCGTCCTGTGTCCAGCACGTTCCCTGTAGGGCGAAGAGGAAGCCAGACTTTCTCAGAAGAGGGAAAGCTAAGGTGTGTCGCCAGCAGGCACGTCCTCGAAGACCTGACGGAGGTTTTCTAAACAGGAAGTGATAGGAGGAGCCCAGGAACACCAGGAAGGAAACATCAGATCAGCCCCAACAGGCTCTCCTCGTATGTCTTCCTAATGACGTTTGATGGTCAAAGCACAAATGATGGCCTGTGGCGTGTGGCTCTCCGTGTAAGCAAGGGGAAGAGGGCCGGGGGCTCGAGGACAGGGAGCTGCCTCCAGTTCACCTGGACTGGGGGTGAGGACACTCGCAGGCTGACAGGTCACGCAGGTGTGTGGTGCCCAGCGTAGCCATGGATGGGGCTGGCTCGGCAGCAAGGACACGCCTAGGCAGCGGGGCAGTCAGTGCAGGCTTCCTACCATGTGCTTGTGAGAGGGCCCCGTGCAGAAACAACTGCGAGGCTCTGGGATTTTGTTTTGCTTGAATATATATATTTTTAAACATATTTTATTGATTTTTTTACAGAGAGGAAGGGAGAGGGATAATCAGAAACATCGATGAGAGAGAAACATCGATCAGCCGCCTCCTGCACACCCCCTCCTGGGGATGTGCCCGCAACCAAGGTACATGCCCCTGACCGGAATCGAACCCGGGACCCTTCAGTCTGCAGGCCGACGCTCTATCCACTGAGCCAAACTGGTTAGGACTGAATATATTTTTTTAACAATTTCAGGGAGGAAGGGAGAGGGAGAAAGAGAAACATCAATGATGAGAGAATCATGGATTGGCTGCCTCCTGCACGCCTCCCACTAAGGATCAAGCCCACACCCAGTCATGAGCCCTGACCGGGAATCGAACTGTGACCTGGTTCATCTGGTTCATAGGTCAGAGCTCAACCACTGGGCCACACCAGCCATGTTCGGCTGTTTTTGAAAACTTGAGCCCAGCTAGCCTCCAGGAGCCCTTTTTAGGAAGCCTCTTATTTCTCAGGGTCCACACACAGGAGGGCACCCAGAAACACTAGCGAGAAGTTGCAGTGGGGTCACGGAACCCCCAGGAGGATGGGGCGAAAGCAGACACGCAGTTCTTCCTGAGCGCTGCGTGCTGGGCACGGCCAGGCGCCCTCAGTGGGCGAGTGTCAGCCAAGCCTGCGTGCTGGGCCGTGCTCCTTGGCACGAAAAGGCAGCAAGCTGTGGATATGCCCGCAGCCTGCGTGAATGGCCCTCATGGAATCCCCGCAAGTTACATGGATCCTGTGTGCGCTCGCGCATTGGATGGCAGAGAAATGAAGACCCGGTCTGAGGCTGCGGGTTCGGGGCTGCTGGGCGTGAGGTGGCGGGAGGGCCTGTGGGTGCTGAGGCTCCCGCCCCACTGGCCTGCTGTCACATTGGGCTGTGATCTTGTTCTGCACATTGTGCGATGTCACCACCACCTATCTCATCTCAGGATGAAAGTTTAAGAAGATGGGGTGGGGCAGCGCTGTCCCCCTCAGGATACTGTGAGGTTGGCTGGGCCGACGAGGTGGGGGTGTGGGGACAGACGGGGAGCACCTGCCGTGCTTTGTCTCCCCCCTCCCTCCCTCCCTCCTCCCTCCTTGCAGGCGTCTGTGCTGCAGTCCATGTCCTTGTCTCAGGACTCCTGCTTGTCCCTTTTCTCCCTCAGGCTGGGAGCGGTGGCTGAGGCCATGAGACGTCTTGGGAGCCTATGGTCGCTCTGCTCTGTCCTTTCTCTCCTGTCCAGCAAACAAGGCTCGGCTCGGGGTGGGTTGGGTGGGCTGTGGGGCAGGGACAGGTGCTGGGACCCCTCCCCGCGGGCCTGGGTGGAGGCGCCCTTCTTCCAGACGCCGATCTTGGGCTGGTCCTGCCATGTGCGCTTCCCCAGGTCCTCCTTAGTCAGTCCTGTCCCTGCCACCCAGGTGGGGCCCTGGTAGGGGTGTGTGACTTAGCAAAGCCTGTGCGGGGAGTGGCTTATGACGGTCACGTAGTCCCGAGCAGGTGACTGTTAGCACCTGAGCCTCCGGTGCCTTTTCAGAACCATAGCGCACCGAGCATTGACTTTCTTTTCCAGCTGATTGCAGAGGAGGGCGTGGACAGCCTCAACGTCAAAGAGTTGCAGGCGGCGTGCCGGGCGCGAGGCATGCGGGCCCTGGGAGTCACAGAAGACCGCCTGCGGAACCAGCTGAAGCAGGTGCGTGCTCGCAGCGCTGGGCCAGGGCCTGGTCGCGGGGCCTTCCGTCAGTCCCGCTCAGGCTCCTGTGGGAAGCTTGGAGGAGACTTGCAGGTCCTGCAGGCTCGTGGGCAGCAGCTGGGCCGCATGGGTGTCCTCTTGGCCTTCGGCTCCCATGGCAGGGCCCGCACAGGGTGCCGGGACTCGGTCTGTGGTGCCAGTGCCGTCCCTGTGCAGAGGCCGGGGTGGCTCTCGGGCTGTAGTGCGGTCCTTGTCCTGTCTTCTCCCGTCATCTGGGCAGGTGAGCGCTGAGGGAGCTTCTTAGACACGGGCGAGTCTCCCCGAGGCCAGGTTCTAGCGCCCTGCTCCTTCCAGAGGCCCGGACAGCTCTGCCCACGCCTGTGGAGTCAGCCCTCGGAAAGGCGGCCTCGGCGATTCGCCTGCCGCATCGGAAGGTGTAAAGCTGTAGGGTGCCCGTGGCCGCCTCCTGATCGCCACGCTGCGGCCCCTCCTGTAGGATCGGCGTGTCCTCCAGCAGAGGCACGTGCGCGGCACATCGGTCCCCTGTCGCGATGTGCTCCGGCCTCCGCTTGTCACTGGCGGCCGCGTCTTCTGTGTGGTGCGTGGCGGGCCCCGCCCTGTGCCTGCTGAGAGGCCAGAGCGCACCGCGCGGCTCCTGCCTTCACGGAGCTCACTCGGGCGTGCGTCCGTGTACTCGCCCCTCCCTTCTCTGTTACTTGCTCTCCTTAGCATTGCTCCCCGACCTTTGAGTTCCTTCTCATCTCATTTTTGTCCTGTGTCCAGCTTTTGTCCAGATGTTGCCAGGGTCTCGTGTCAGCTTGAATATTGTCTTTTTGTCACTAAAATAGCCTGAAGTGGTGCCTGGCCCACAGTAGGTGGTGAACCGCACAGGCCGAGGGAATTCACAAACACCACCGTCAGGGCTTTGTGCCATTTGAAGCGGAGACTTGGCTGGCAGCGAATCTGTCCCATCAGTGTTTGGAGCCCGGAGGCCTGGCCGCCGGGCGCTAACTCAGGGTCCTCTGGTGCCTCATGCAGCTGACCAATGGGTATCGAGTCAGGAACCGAGGCAGTGAATCGGCTCCATCCACCCAAGTCCTGTTGTGGCTGTTGCCCCCGCCCCCTCCCCCCCTCCTCCCCAACCAGATAGAGCAGGCGGCAGAGGGCCAGGGCCTGGGCCCCACCCAGGTCTCAGGTGCGGGTGGGGCAAGGCCGGCAGGTGAGTCCAGTTCTTGACCTCCACTTGCAGTGGCTGGAGCTGCACCTGCAGCAGGAGATCCCCACGTCGCTGCTCATCCTGTCCCGAGCCATGTACCTCCCCGACACCCTGTCGCCCGCCGACCAGCTCAAGTCCACGCTGCAGACCCTCCCTGAGATCGTGGTGCGTATTGCCGGGAGGCCCTCCTGCCCTGCGCTCCAAGGGGCCCCTAGCTTCTGAGGGCGGGACCACAGGACACCATCCACGGCCATGGGACCCTGGCGCCCACCCATTCACCCCCTTCTCTCGGTCTGTCCTGTGAGCGGTGAGGGCCTGTGAGACGTGGTGGCCTCGGGCCTCGTGGGACCCTGCAGTCGGGGCCCCGCATTGCGTCCTGTGCCCTCCAAGCCTGGGGGCTGACGGGGACGGGGTGTGGGGCTCTGGGGGTGGCAACCTATGGCTCACCCCAGGTGCGCCCTCTCTGAAGGCCAAGGAAGCACAGGTGAAGGCAGCGGAGGTGGAGGGTGAGCAGGTGGACAACAAGGCGAAGCTGGAGGCCACGCTGCAGGAGGAGGCAGCCATCCGGCAGGAGCACCGGGAGGAGCGGCAGAGGCGCTCGGAGGAGGCCGCGGTGAGTGCCGGGTGCCGGGCTCCCGCTCCACTTCTGCCTTGGGGAAGGGCCTGGGCCCGGGCCCGGGTGGGGCTGTGCAGGGTCCTCTCCTTTCCTCCTGGAGTGGTCGGCACAGTCGGGAGGCGTGCTCGGGCAGCCCCCGGGGCCAGCTTAGCCCGCCCAGGCTGTGCTCCAGGACCCCGGCCTCGGGTGGGCTCCAGCTCCCCACACGCGTGCCCATGCAGTGTGTAATCTGCACATCCCCGCACAGCTCCATGCGGGGTCAGGAAGGGCCGGAGGGCGGGTGAGGCTGGGCTGTGTGCACGCCCCTGGTCACTAAGTCGCCCCTTTGGAGAGGCCTGCACTGAGACCAGAGGTCACCCTGCTGGGCGATGCCTGAGTCCACTGTCACGGAGCTGGCTGTTGAGTGTGCCCTCCGGCCAGTGGCACGTCGGTGTGGTGTGGGCGCCTGGGGAGGCCGTGGGGGGTGCACTGAGTGGCCCCGGCCTGTGTTTCAGAAGGAAGTGGCGCCTGAAGCGGTGGAAGCTGCCCCGGGGAGGCCCGTGGCCGAGCTGCAGCCGGAAGTGGTGGATGTGACCCTGCCATCAGAGGCCCTGAAGGACACGGCCCCCGTCCTGACAGGCGTGAAGGTGACCAGCACCCCGCCCGCACAGGAGGGGGCGGAGGGTGGCCTGTGCACGGCCTGAGACTCCGTCCCTCAGAGTGACTCCCTTCATCTAGGCCTTTGCTTTGCTTCCTTCCCAGGAAGAGGAGATAACCAAGGAGGAAATCGACATCCTCAGCGACGCCTGCTCGAAGCTGAAGGAGCAGAAGACATCCCTGACGAAGGAGAAAGAGGAGCTGGAGCTGCTCAAGGAAGACGTGCAGGACTACAGCGAGGTGTGGGCCGGGGGCTGAGGGTGCAGGGCCGGGGCTGAGGGTGCAGGGCCGGGGCTGAGGGTGCAGATGGGCTAAGGATGCAGGACTACAGCGAGGTGCGGGCCGGGGCCTGAGGGTGCAGGGCTGGGGCCTGTGGGGTTTGCTCCTAAGACTATGGTTTCTACCAGTTTCCAAAAATACCTCCATTAAGTATCTAATAAGCCAAAGGGTCACGTTATTCCTACAGGCCCTTGGAGAGGAAGGGGGTCCGACCAAGTCCTCTTCAGGGACCCTGTGCAGCCCACACCGCTGCCTCTCCTGGGAGCGGCCGCCCCTTGGTGTCTAAGCACACGCAGGCGCAGTGGTGTCTGGTTAATGCTGAGTGAAGTCTTACTCCTTCCTGAGTAGTCACTGGTTTCTTTACTTGTCAGTATCACTTCCTAATGTGACTTAAAGGAGCCGCGCTTTCCCAGCTCTCCCGGGAAAAGATGGCTGATTTGAGGTTGGCAGCCTCCGGGCGAGGCTTCGTTAGAAAGCAGGTTCCTCCTACCCCCGCCCCTCCCCGCGCCCCCAGCTGGCGTAGGGCGTAAGGTGATGCTGACCGCTCTGACTCACCTGTCACTCTCCACACACGGAGGGTGAGGTGCCAGGCAGACTGCATCTCCTTTCTAGACAAGGGGGTGCGAGTCTGCGGAGCCCAGAGCACGTGTGTGCTAGGCGTGCAGGCAGCGGTGCCAGTGTGAGTCAATCCCAGTGTGAACTGTGTGTAAGTGGTTTCCTAGGACAGTCTCTCCAACGAGCTGCTCTCTTCAGGACTTGCAGGAGATTAAGAAGGAGCTTTCCAAGACGGGCAAGCAGATGGAGGTGGAGGAGTCCAAGGCCAGCAAGAGGCTGACCAAGCGGGTGCAGCAGATGATCGGGCAGATCGACGGCCTGCTCACACAGCTGGAGGCGGACCAGCAGGCTGGCAAGCTGGGCCCCACCGCCCCGGGCCTGCCCACGGGGTGAGTGCGGCCAGACGCAGGACGGAGGGCTCGGGGCTGCTGACCAGTGCAGTCACAGCTGTGGTGCCCAGCTGCCCTGCCTTGACCCAGTGGTTTCAGCCAGAAACCCCGCCCCATCCGCTTCTCTTCTCCGCGAGGCTCCGGTCAGCTCTCCATCCTCTGTCCCTGTGTGCCGCTGTCTGCCGTCTGCCCGCCCACCGGGCCCCTTTGCTCCAGGCTGCCGGCGGCTCAGCTCCCCTCTTCCCCCACACTCCCCGCCCTCTAGCCTCAGCCACCCTCGGCCCCAGCACTCAGCACTGACCCACGTGGTGACCCAGCATGACTGCCCCCAGGTGGTGGCTGACCCTCGTGCCCCCAGAGCAGGCTCTGTGCTGTCCTGCCCTCGGGTTGGCGACCCTTCACCCCCAGATGGGGGCAGCGTCCCCTCCTGGTTGACCTGCTGGGCTGTGTGGGCCCACCTGCCCTCACTGGTCCAAAGACAGCTCTCCCCACGTTTATGGGCAGGGCTGGCCTGGGGGCCTTGAGGCTGGGTGCAGGCGGTCACAGGTGGGCTCTTCCCTGTCCCTCCCCAGGGACACAGTCATCAGCGTCACGGAGCTCATCAGCGCCATGAAGCAGATCAAGCACATTCCAGAACACAAGCTCGTCAGCCTGGTCTCGGCCCTGGACGACAACAAGGACGGCAAGGTCAACATCAACGACCTGGTCAAGGTGGGTACGAGGCCTGGCAGGGCTGCTGGTGCAGTGGCTTGGTGGGCAGACCCCAGGGGAGGAAGAGTGCAGGCAATCCTTGGGGCCTGCAGGGGGCCTTCTGAGGCCTGGAGGTGACCCTGAGGGACCCCTTGGGTCCCTGGCGCGAGGAGCTTGGGCAGCCCGAGGCTGGAGCAGCCCTGCCTCCTGAGGAAGCCCGCCGGTGCCGCTCTGCACGCGCGCTTTCATGGGCTCTCCCGGCCCAAGCCCAGCCGTGCCGGGCACGGGGCTGATGTGGTCTCGTTGGGAATCGAGGGACCAGCAGGTGCACATTCGGAGCCCTCACCTTGCCAGCTGCAGGGGCTGGGAGGGCACGTCCAGGTCACCCGCCCCTTCCCTGCGGCCCTCGGGATGCACAGCAGCTCAATGTCTACACCCTGCACTCTGCCCAGAGCCTCTGTCCAGGGCAGGCCCGGCCCCATGGGCGTTTCCCCGCAGCCTGGGCCCCGGGGACGCACCGTGCCCTGGGCGGCGTGTCACCTCCCTGGGGCTCCAGAGCCTGTGGGCCCCTGGGGGTGGGAGGCTGGTTCTCTGAGGACCCCAGGGCCCCTGTGGGGCAGCGTGGGGCTCCAGTGCTGGTGGCTGTCAGCCTGCTGGTTGAGGAAGCCGGTCCTGAATCCTGTCCTTCCTGTGTGTGTAGGTGATCGAGCTGGTGGACAAGGCGGACATTCACATCTCCACCAGCCAGGTGGCCGAGATTGTGGCGACGCTGGGGAAAGAGGAGAAGGTGGAGGAGAAGGAGAAGGCCAAGGAGAAAGCCGAGAAGGAGGCCGCCGAGGTGAAGGGGTAGCTGCCCGCCCGGCCCTTCCTGCTGTGAGGCGACTCTATTAGTGACACGTCTAATATTTTGTCTGGAATAAATCAGGAACTTCCATCATCAAGTGATTTTTAATTTTCATCATTCCACGAAGAGTCAGTCAGTCTGGAATCCCCACGCCCCAGGGAGGTGTGTCTGCGTCCCTGCGTGGCCACACGGGCCCGGCTCAGGTGGCTTGGGCCTGCGCCCCGGTGTGTGTCCTGGGAGGAGAGGCCCGGCCCGTGGACCCTCAGCTCAGGAGGAGACACTGGTCTTCGGACTTGGACGCCTGAATGTCGGGGCCACGTCTCGGGTCCTGTCTGACCGCCGAGGGACGCCCCGAGCGCTCTGTGGCCTTGCAAACCACGCCTGGCAGGACGGCGGTGTCGCCTGCGGGGCTCCCGTCTGTATCAGCTCTTCTCCATGTACCTTGATTGTCACCTGACCCTTCACCGACTCGCAGTCTGCCTGGCTCGGGTGTGACCCTAACGTAAAGCACGGCGTGACCCGCTAACCAAGCCTTGCTGTTCGCGTGTTTATTGTGCTGTCGTGGCTTTAGGAAGTCTCCTAATTCGGGTTGTTAGCACCACGCCCCGGGGGTGATACCACTGCGCCCTTCCAGTGGTGGGCCTGGCCCTGGCGCCCCAGGTGCCCATCACTCCCAATTCCTGGCCCCGCTCCTTCAGGAGACGCAGGCTGGTGGCTACTCCCGGGCCTGTGGTGGGCACCCCCAGGGCTTGCGAAAGGCCCCCTGTGCAGCCTGGCTCTCAGCAGTCTCACTACCTGGCGCTCAGGCAGGTGGCTGCGTGGGGCGGGCAAGGCCAGGTGGCCTGTGGCCTCAGCCCTCACCCGCCCTTCAAAGGCCAGGCTGTTCTCGGGGAATCCAAGCATAGAGGGGCGCAGCCAGCCTCGGGGACAGGAGGACTCGGGAAGGACAGCTTCTCGGTTCCTTGACCTTTCTCCTGGGCGTGGCAGTGCCGACACAACACAGGAATCCGAGTTTGTACCCTAAGATGCAAACCTTTGCACAGGACACGGGCCGCAAGGGTTATTCCGTCAGTGTGAGCGTGCGCTCCGGATGCTTCCACGGTGCTGATGGGTTGTCCCACGTATTTCTGGGCCTGGTTTTCAGCTGCAACCTGCGCCTGCCCGAGAGCTTGGCCACTGTGCCGGGGACGGTGGCTGTCTTTCTGGTGAGCAGTACCATGGGGCCCGTCCGCCGCGCCCGGCTCCCCCCGTCCTCGCTGCCTTGCCGGGTCCTCCTGGGCGGCCTGCAGCTTCGGGGAGAAACGCGTGCCCCCCACGCTGCAGGGCTCCGTGCGTGCGCTGGGCGAGCTGCTGGGAGCCTCCGCTTCTGAGGCGGGTCTGCTGCCGGCTCCCTGGCATGTTGTGTTGCGTTCACTGTCCCGGACTTACTCGCCGCAGCTGAAACCCGCGCCAGATGCAGGCGGAGCACGTGCTGGGCCGAGAAATGGGCGTGTCGAGTGACACAGTGGCCAAGGGGGTGTGGCCCTGCCCTTGTGCTGCGCCCCTCACGCCGTGGGAGCGTCACGGCCGCGCCTGCTTGACAGTGAAACGGGTCACTTGGGAGTCCCACCGTCAGGATTTGTCAGCCCCGCGGGGCCCTGTCACTGCGAGCCGGGCGTGGTTCTCACCGCGGCCCCGCCTGTGCGCTGGCTCTGCCCACGTGCCCGCCCGGGCCCCGGCTTCACGCGTGTAATCACCTTTCTTGGAAATAATGATTTTATTAAAATGTCAAGTTAACGTTCCTGTGACAGCTCGAAGTAGGAGTCACAGGAAGATGTCTCGATTGCGCGTGGCAGCTGAGTGGCCCGCTGGTTCTGCCTCATCGCAGAAGGGGGACAGGACCTCGCCTTCGGGGCGCAAGCCCTGGCTCGGGTGTCCCCTATTGTGGGGCAGAGTGCGCCGCCGTCCTCCAAACACTACCCAGACTGGTCCCTGTGCTGGGGACCAGACGCCAATCTGATGTAAGGACGGGACTGAATAAAGCGTTGCCTTGGTTAACTGTGGCCACTCAGTGATTTATTTGTCCAGGTCGGTGGAGGCTCACTGCCTGACCAGTCCTCCCCCATCTGACCTCAGGGGATGCCTCAAACCTGGGGTCACTCAGGACAGCACAGTTCTGGGCACGGGGCCCGTGGTGACCAAGGGCATGGCCCCCACTGCCTGAGGGCTCCCTGGAGGAGGCGGGTTCGTCTTACCACAGCCTGCTCCCCAGGGCCGTGGGCAGGGGTACTCCCCTGGGTGGAGAGCAGGCCTGCCTGGGAGGGCCGCCCACAGAGGGCACAGGTGGTCTCCCCCACCCTCCCAGCCCCTCAGTGGGTAGGACCCCCCACCACCCCAAGATGTCCAACCTATCTTGGGGGCCTCACCCCTGCACTGGTACCAGGCTCCTTGGGGGACCAAACGGGCTCCCTGCCTGAGGGCTGCCCTCTCGTGAGACCTGCTGTGGCCTCAGCCCTTACCCTCCCCCTGCCTGGCCTCTGGGCCAGAGGTGCCCCCAGCAGGGACCCAGACCCTTCCTGCTGTGGGTCCTTCCTCAGGCAGACCCTGGGGATCTGGGCAGGCGTGTGAGCTGTGGCGGGTGGGCTGGACCTGCGCTGGCACAGCGGCTGGGGCCATGAGGAGTGCCGAGCCGGGAGTGACTGCCGAGGGCGCAGCGGGGGAGGAAAGGATTTGGGTCCTGCCCTTCACGGGGGAACGAGTCCCTGCGGAAGCTCCAGGCAGCAATGCCGGCCCCGTCCCGCCCTGCAGCGCCGGGAGCTGGGGCAGGGCCAGGGCCTGGTCACCTCCAGGGGACCCGGCTTCCCTCGCAGCCCCCCAGCGGGGGAGAGGGGGAGCTGGCCCGGCCAGACACTGAGTGGGTCCTGGGGACACACATGCTCCTGTTGTTCCCCGTGGTGCCTCCTGAACCCTGAGCAGCAACGTCCCATCTATCCCCACATCCACCGGGGACAGCCTAGCGGGAAGGCCACTCGGGCCAGCGGAGGCGGGGGGGGGGGGGCGGGAGCCCGACGGGTGGGGGCGGGGCCAGAGGTGGAGCTGGGGCTGGTGGGTTAGGGTTCGGTCCGGGGAGGCACGGATGAAGGAGCCATCTGTGCCCGCCTGTCCGGCGTCCGGAGCCGCCAGTGCCACGCTGAGGTCTCCATCCGGCGTCCCAGGAGGCCCCCTGGTGTCCCGAGTGCGCACGGGGACCGAGCAGGAGAGGGGCCGGGTGCAGCGAGGACGCTAGAGGGCGCCCCCAGCCCACGCTGTCCTGGCCGCCCTCCCTCCCGCCCTGTCGCCGCGGCGACTCGGGCGCACGGGCTCCTGCCGGCGGGGCCCGGGGCCTGGTGCCAAGGCGCTTCCCTGAGGGGTGTAGGGTATGGGCCACACTGTTACCTGAACCCAGGACAGGGAAGCTGAACACAGCAGAAGGGGCCGCGGTTTCTTAGAAGCCAGAGTGAAAGTTCACACAGCCCAGTAGCTCTCCCCCCAACAACCCCAAGACACGGGGAGGAGGGGCAGGAAGGGCGGACACTGGGTTACCAGGCGGGTGGGGGCAGCCCGGGAGTGCTGGGTCCAGGGCCTGTGGAAGTCTGCATGCCACCCATCCCCGAACCCACGTCTCCCCACTTGTGGGCACTGCCTCCTCCTCCTAAGCGTGCCCCATCGCTACCACGTGGGCGCCCTGTGTCCTCTCCTGCCCAGTCAGGTGTGGGGGGCGCAGGAGCGCAGCTGGAGCTTTCGGGGAGGACAGCAGCCCGGGGGCGGGGGGTGGGCAGGAAGCCAACCAGGAGCAGGAGTGTGGCCACTAGTGCAGTCTGGGGGCTCCTTGGGGGCCCCTCCTAGAAACCTGCCCTGCCCAGCGGACAGGGGGACAGATGCCAGGGGTCAGGGTGCGGAGGGGGGGCCTCAGGTGTCTGCACATAACCCCAGAGCCCACCTGGGCTCCAGGAGCTGGGCCTGCCCACCCCATGGGGCCTCCCTGTCTCCTCCCACGGACACCGTGCCATCTGCACTTCCTGCCATTGGGGACCTGAGACCCAGGCCCTGGAGACCCTCAGGGACACGGAGGCTGCCCTGCCACTGCCGGGCCCCACACTGCTGGGCACGGACCCCTCCCCCAGGCCCTGCCCAGGACGGCCCACCCAGCCAGAGCCCTGTGCTGCCGACTCCAGGGATGAGCAGAGGCAGCCCGTCCGCCTGGGCCCCTCCCCCAGCACGTGCTGTTCCTGCAACAGTGGGTCACCCCTCCCTCCCGGGGGGCCGGCGACAGGGCGGCGAGGACGCCGAGGGCAGGAGACAGCAAGGCTTGCAGCAGAGGCTGAACGGAATCTTTGTTTATTTCTGGGAAGTGCGTTGGCCAGTTTGGGGCAACACCTCTGGCCCCCACAGGCAGGGGCCCGAGAACAAGCCACCCAGCCCTGCGAGGCTCGCCCACCGAGGAGCAAAAACAGCCCCCGAACGTGGGGCGTCAGCGGGACGGGGAGTGGCATTCCCTCCCAAGCTCTGAGAGGCGGCAGCCCCGGCTATAAAGGCTAGAAGCATTGCGTAAGAAGTGTTAAGTCTACAGCAAATACATCTTGTAAAAACTCAATAAATTATATATATAGATATATATAAACTCGTAACATCTAAGAACATCTGAGCCTGGTGCAGGGCTGGCCCACGGCAAACGGCCTCCCGCCCGGCACATGGCAATGAGAACGTGTATGAAAATACCAGCTTGCTTGAAGTCCAAAAAAATAAATCTCCTACAGCAAAGTCCTCGATAATCGATTCCGCTGCGGAGGCCAAGGGAGGCATGTCCTCCCCGGAGGCCCGCCCACCATTCGCCACCTCTGGGTGTGAGGGGCTGCTCCAGCCTGGGGTGCGGGCTGGGGGGTGCCCAGCGCTGGGCTCCCCCCCCCACCCTAGCGGCCCCTCTAAATGAAACACAAACCTTCTCAGCTGTTAATAAGTTAAGACTGAAGCCGCCGCGTGGGGCGGGCTGAACACTACAGCTTTGGGGGTGGGGAGAAGGGACGGGGTCGGGGGGCCCATAAATAGCTTTACAGACAGACGGGTCCAGGTACAATTTTTAAAACAAAACTGCGGCCAGGGAGCCCTCCACGCTGGCGGTGTGTGTGTCTCGCCCGCAGGGGCCTCCCACCCCAGCCCCCGGGGCCCGTGCTGCAGGTGTCCCAGCTTCTTCCATGTGGATTATTTATCTACACGTGTGTGTCACACACGCCTCGTTATAGAAATGTACACTCGTCTCTGGAATGACCCTTTCGGATAGAAGTTAAAGGCTCCCGCCTTCGGTACCCGTAATTTCAGCCTCGGAGGGACAGGGTGAGAGGTGGGGCCTGGGGGGGGGGGGGGCGTGTGCTGACACTCACCCCAGGCGCAAGGTGCCGCGTGGGTGGGGGCTCGCCGCACAGGGTGTCCCTGCAGGCTCGCTCAGGCACCCGAGGACGCCAGAGCTGGAGCTGCTCCCCTCGGGGTGACTGAGGGCCGAGGGGGCAGGGAGGCCACGGGGGAGCCCCTTACATTCTACATCCGGTCCTCCTGGCACTGCCGGCACAGCGGCCGGGAGGTCACGGTACAGCAGGGCGGGCACCAGGGACCCCTGCACCAGGGACCCGGAGACTCACACGCGTGCACACATACACGCGCACACACACACACACACACACACACACACACACAAGTTGTCTATCTGTCCGTCCGTCCATCGGTGCCAGGTCTGGAGCCTGGGCCGCGGGCCCGGTGGCCGACGGCACACCCAGAGCAGCGTAGCGGGCCGGGGCCCACTCTCACATTGGGGGGCTCGGCCGGAAGGCGGGGACCCTTCACGTCTGTGGGCCCCCGCTGCTGGGAGGGGCGGGGGGCAGGAGATCGTGGGCGAACACGGAGTCGTCCCCCGAGGAGCCGGAGCTGGGGGTGTCCTGGCCGCCTGGCGAGTACTGCTCAAAGGGCACCGACAGGTCCAGGTACTCCTGCAGGCGGGCGGGCGGCGTCACGGGCATACCTCCCCACCCTCCCGGCCGCCCGCGGGCAGGGCAGCACTCACGTCGGTGGACGTCACCGTGAGGATGCGGTCCAGGTCCTCCACCAGCTGCTTGAAGGTGGGCCTCTGGGAGGGCACGGCGTGCCAGCACTCCCGCATGACCATGTACCTGCGGGGCGCTCAGTGAGGGCCGCCCGTCCACCCGCCGGCCCGGCCCGTGTCCGCCTCCTCCCACCTGGCCCGGGCGGTGAGCCAGCCCCTGGGAGCCAGGGCCGGCAGACCCGCCACGGGGGAGCCGGCACAGGGACAACGGGGGCGGGGGCGGGGGTTGGGGGGCAGGGCGCCACTCACAGCTCGTGCGTGCAGTTAGCCGGCTTGTCCATGCGGTGTCCCTCCTTTAGCAGCTTGAACAGCTCCTCCACGGGGATGCCGGGGTACGGCGAGCCCCCCAGGGTGAAGATCTCCCAGAGCAGGACCCCGAAGGACCAGCTGGGGGGACACAACACACAGGCTCCCACCTGCCCCGGAGCAGCCCCACGGGGCGGGACGACCAGCACTCGGGCTGGTCGGCCGAGGCAGAGGCATGAGGCAATGGGGCTCCAGTTGGGGACCTAGCTTCTCCCTGGCGCTCCTGTCGCCCCACCCTGGGCCGGGCCCCTCACAGCTCCCCACCCCCCACCCCCCACCCCCCACCCCCCACCTGAGTCCTGGGTGCCACGTACACATCGCTCTGGTGGGTGTAGACGCGGTCGAACAGGGCCTCGGGCGCCATCCACTTCACAGGCAGCCGGCCCTGCGGAGAGGAGGCGGCACGTTGCTGCCAGGCGCCCCCAAGGCGGCAGCCCCCCCGCCCCGCCCCCCCCGCCCCGGGCCCAGCTCACGTTGGTGGTCTTCTTGTAATAGTCCAGGTTGTGCACGTCGCGGGCCAGGCCGAAGTCCGCGATCTTCATCACATTGTCCTCCGTCACCAGCACGTTGCGGGCCGCCAGGTCCCTGTGGATGCACTGGGGACAGGGGCCGGGGCTGAGCCACTCGCCGGCCGCTCCTGCAGGCCCGCCCTGAGCCCCCCGGGCCCGGGCCCCCACGGACCCCCCCACCCCCTCACCTTCTGCGAGGCCAGGTACTCCATGCCCCGGGCCCCACGGACCCCCCACCCCCTCACCTTCTGCGAGGCCAGGTACTCCATGCCCCGGGCCACCTGGTAGGCGCACGACACCAGGTCCTTGCAGGTGAGCTGCTCCTCGGGCAGCTTGCAGGTGTCGAACGAGTAGTCCGTGCCCGGGGGCCGCCTGGCACGCAGGTACTCCCGCAGATTGCCCTTGGCCGCGTACTCCACCAGCACATACAGGGGCCCTGCGGGCACAGGTGCCTCAGGGGGTGCCACTGCCCTGCGTGCACCCTCCCCCCTGCGTGCACCCCCCGCCGTCTGTGCACCCCCCGCTGTCTGTGCACCCCCTGCCATCTGTGCACCCTCCCCTCCATGTGCACCCCGCCCTGCGTGCACCCTCCCCTCCATGAGCACCCACCGCCCTGCGTGCAGGCGCCCAGCAGGTTGATGATATTCTTGTGCTTCCCGATCATCTTCATCATCTCCATCTCGGACACCAGGTCGGAGAGATCCTTGTCGGTGGCGTCGTCTGTGCAGACAGAGGCACGTCAGACAGTGCAGCCCAGCTCCCTGCGCTCCTCCCCCCAGCTCCCTGCACCCCCGCCCGCCCCCCCCCCCCCCCCCCTCCCCCCCTGCACCCCTCCCCCCCTGCACCCCTCCCCCCCGCCTCCCTGTCCCCCCGCCCCCCCCCCCGCCTCCCTGCGCCCCTCACTCACCTTTCAACATCTTCACAGCCACCGTGACAGGCTTGGTGGCCCGGTCCTTGTCAATGCCGATGGCCTCCGCCATGACCACCTGACCAAAGCAGCCCTCGCCGAGGGGCTTGCCCAGGGTCAGCCTGGTGGCAGGGGCAGAGGTAATGAGCCCCAGGCAGCCTCAGAGCCAGTGCCACCGCCTCCGGGAAGCCCTCCACACCTGCCCCCAAGACCTGCTCCTGAGGACGAAGTCCCTGGACCCCGGCCCCGGCCCCCACGCCCTTTGGACAGAGTGCATCCTGCCTCCACCTCACGGGCACCTCCCCGCGGCCCAGCCTCCTCCTCCGCCCTCACACCCTCGTCGCCGCGGCTCCTACTTCACTCCCATCTGAACCCAGTCAGGTCTCTGCATGGCGGCCTCCCCGACCTGCCCCCACCACTCGCCGGTCAGGGCCCCAGCACCGGCGTCCCGTCCACCACTGACCGGGCCCGGGGCAGCTCCCACTTGGGGTCGGCGGGCAGCTCCAGCTCGGAGACGTTGGCCAGCGCGGGGCCCTCGCCCGAGGACAGCCGGGCAATGCGCACGAGCGGCGTGTTGGAGTTCATGGACGAGTTGGACTCCAGGGACACCTGCTTGGGTCGGCGGGCAGGTTGGCGCCGCGGGGCCGCGCGTTGGGGGGGTGGGGGTGCAGCCCGGGGCCTCCCACACCGCTGGGCATCCCAGAGCGCTGGAGCCCGGAAGGTGGATCGTGGGTTCGGTGAACCGGGCAGGCGGGCGGCTTGGAACCGGGTATCTCCTTTCTGTTACCTGTCGCTTGAGCGGGAAGCGGGAGACCTTGTGCACGGCGGGCGCCAGGCCCTTCTTGGGGGGGCTGCGCAGGCGGCAGAGCGTCACAGCGGCCACCACCAGGACGAAGAGCAGGAAGCCCACGCCGTAGCTGAGGACACCCGCGTACACGCTGCCCGCCTCGCCGGCCTCCACCAGCTCCTCCTCGGCTGCGGAGACACAGGCATTGGGGCCTGGCCTGGCCGCACCGCAGCCCCCACAGCCCACGGCCACGGGAGCCACAGGCACAGCGGGGGCCGGGGAGGCGGCACAGCCCCGGAGGGGGGGTTGCCGAGGCCATGATGCCCCACGCGGTGGGGTCCTGGGGTCAGAAGTGCCCGAGAGAAGGAGTGCAAGCAGAACCACAGCACCCACGCCCGCCACCCGGGGAGATGCCAAAGCCGCCACCAGGCTCTGGGGGCCCTGCTGGGCGTGGGGGCTCGATGGAGGCCCCTTTGGGCCAGGACAGGACCGGGTCGACTTCTTTATTTTTTAATATTTTTATTGATTTCAGAGAAGAAGGGAGAGGGAGAGCGAGAGAAACATCCATGATGACAGAGAATCATGGATCGTCTGCCTCCTGCACGCCCCCCACTGGGGACTGAGCCCGCAACCGGGCCTGTGCCCCGACCGGAATCGAACCCAGAACCCTCTATCCACTGAGCCAAACCGGCCAGGGCCCAGGTGGACTGATCCCAGCCCAGGCACAGGGCGTGGCGTGGAGCCGGGCGGACGTGAGCCTCAGGGCCCCGGCCGGTCCTGGCGGCTTCGGCGTGTCCCGAGCCAGCGCCCCCGAAAGGCCAGCAGCAGCAGGAGCCGGTACCTGGCAGCACCACCAGCCACGCAGAGTGATGGGAAAACCCGATAGAATTGCCCGCCAGACACGTGTACTCCCCCGCGTCCTCAAAGGTGACATTGCGCAAGGACAGCACCTCTAGCTCCTTGTCGGTGGTGTTAGCGCCTGCCGTCTACGGAGAGAGAACAGAGTGCTAGGCGTGCAGCACCCCGGCGGCACGGAGCCAGCGTCCACCAGCGACGGTCCCACTGGGCTGCAAAGGAAACGCCGCCACCACCACGGCCACGGCCACCACCACGGCCACGGCCACGGCGGCCGAGGGTCCTCTGCCGCGTGCGTCCACACCGAGCCCGAAGCCAGTCCCTTCACCGGCGAGTCCTCTGTCCCAGGTGAGCGCCAGGCGTGTGGCCAGCAGCGTGCGGGGTTAGCGTGGACACTGGGCGGGGGATGGGAGGACAGACAGGTGGGCAGAGGGGCAGACAGACCAACGGGAAGTGAGCAGGCAGCGGGCCGGGGCCAGGGCGATGGGAGGAAAGCAGGTGCCCACAGAGGGCACGGCCCCTGCCAGGCTGAGGGCCTTCCGGGGGCGGCACGGGGGCAGGCAGGGGCCGCAGGCCGGGGGCTCCAGGCAGGCAGACGTCACACGGAGGCCAGAGGCGCCAGCTTGCAGCGTGACCGTATGTGCAGCGAGCGAGCGGGTGGCGGGGTGGGGAGCGAGCAGGACGGGGCGTGCGGCGGGCGCGGGGCCAGGGCGTCGGAGCTGGAGCTCGGCGTGCCAGGCAGGCGTGGGACAGAGTCGTTACCTGCTCGGGGCCCGTGAACGCGCAGCCAAAAGGCCTTCTCAGACACGCCTATGAAATTGGAGGCTCGACAGAGGTACTCGCCCCCGTCGTGCTCGGACACATTGGCCAGGTGGAGGCGCGCGTCGGCCTCCACAGTCTCACTGATCCAGGACTGCGGGGACAAGAGACCCGGCTCAGGGGTGCCCGCAGGCCGGCAGGGCGCTGCCCAGGAGTGGCCCCGTCCAGGTCGAGACCCGCGGGAGGGCAGCCTCAGATCCTGAGACTCCAAGGCAGGACGTGGGAGGCCCCTAAGGAAGGACTGGGGCTGTGCCAGCCTGGAGGGCTGCCTGGAGGAGGTGTGCAGGCACCTCATGGCAGTCGATTGTGGTCACAGGATGCACCTTCTGTGCATCCACCCTCCCCAACACGGAGCACGGGCCTGGCAGGCTCCCCGAGAGGCCTGGGGGGTGGGTGCTCGACCCACCCCTCCCCCGCCCCCCGGAGCCCAGCCGGCCCGTGGTGACGCCACAGACAGCTCACATGCTGACCAGAGCGCAGACTCCACCAGGCGGGGCCCAGCGTCCTCAGCCTGAGCCCTGTCCCCACCCCCACCGGCCTGTCTCATCTCCGAAACAGATGTTTCTCTTTGGGCTGCGAGTGTCGTGTCGCAAGCACCGACCCGGGTGGCCCCAGGCGGAACCCCGCTGAGGCCGTCCTGCCCCAGGACCAGGGAGGCCGGCTGGGGGGCGAGCTGACTGCACACAAACAGTGACGCCCCATCGCCACCCCCACCCCCACCCCCACCCCAGCTCAGGGGGCACCGCCTGGCCTGCCGGGGGTGCTGGGCGAACTCGGCTGCCCCTGCCCGCCGGGGCCCTGGGGCTGAGCCCACGCAGGAGGCATCCCCGAGAGCTACAGGGGAACGGAGGGCGCACTGGGAATCAAGCTGGGACTCGGCCGGCCGTCTCCCGGCAGCCGGGGCCCCGCCCGCCCGCCCCGCCCCGCCCAGGGCGGCACCCACCTTGAGCACGGTGACGTAGGGCGTTCCATCGGGGCCCACTCTGCTGCCGTTCACCTCCACGTGCTTAAGCCACTGGATGTGCGGCTGCGCATCGCTGTACACCTTGCAGTGGAACTCCACGTCGCTGCCCAGCACGGCCGTCTGGTTGGCCGGCAGCCCCGCCTGCAGGATGGGCCGGTGCGGGGAGCGCTCTGCGGACAGACGGGCGAGGGGCTCAGGGACCGCCCGGCCCCGGCTCCCCCGACCACCCAGGGCCCGGGCCTCACCCAGCACGTCCAGCGTGTAGGTCTGCCGGATGCTGCCCAGCCTGTTCTGCACGACACACGTGTAGTTGCCGCGGTCCGAGGGCACCACGCTCTCCATGACCAGGCTCCACTGCTGGTGCCGCAGCTGCGGGCAGACAGGGGGTGAGCGGGCAGACGGGGTGAGCGGGCAGACGGGGTGAGCGGGCAGACGGGGGGTGAGCGGGCAGACGGGGTGAGCGGGCAGACACGGGGTGAGCGGGCAGACGGGGGGTGAGCGGGCAGACGGGGTGAGCGGGCAGACACGGGGTGAGCCGCAAGACGGGGTGAGCGGGCAGCCGGCGAGGCCCACGGAGGGCAGGGTCTTGCCGCCCACCTTGATGCCCCCAATGCGGTGCTCCCCGCGGAACTCCTTGCCGTTCTTCAGCCAGGAGATGGACGGCGTGGGGTTGCCGGCAGCCGGGCAGCGGAAGCGCACGGTGTTGGCGGCCGGCACGGCCAGCAGTTTCTTCTCCATCCGCTCAGGCCGCGTCCAGTAAGGGGCCCCTGCTGGCGGGGGGCACGCCAAGTCCATGACCGGCGTGGGGGGGGCAGCAGGCGGGACATCACCTCCCAGCGACGCAACGCCAGGCCCCCCTCCCTGTCCACGCCCCCGGGGCGCTTTCTCTCTTTAATAGGCTTATTTTGTTTTTTATTTATTTTACTTCTTGTTATTCCTCATCCAAGGATAAATTCCCATTGAGTTTTAGAGAGAGTGGAAGGGAGGGTGAAAGACAGAGAGAAACAATGATGTGAGAGAAACACATCGATTGATTGCCTCCTGCACACGCCCCAACCAGGGTCCAGAGTCGAACCCGGGACCCTTCAGTCCGCGGGCCGACGCTCTCTCCACTGAGCCAAGCCGGCCAGGACCGCCAGGGTGCTTTCTGACAGGAGACGTCTCCTAGGGGAGCACCCCACACCCAGCTGGCAGGGGGCACAGCGCCCCTAGAACCAGGAGCTTGGAGGCACTCGGGTGCTGCTGAGCCTGCGAGCCCTGAGCCACCTCTGCAGCAAGGGCCTGCCCAGGCCTGAGGGCAGCGGGAGGGACAGACAGCGGGAGGGACAGGGTGACAGGAGGCCCCGCCCACTCTCACCCCCCCGCCACCCCCCGCCAGCCTGACTGGTTTTTCTCCTTCTCTGGGCCGGGTCGGGGGAGCCTTCCTGCTGTTTGCAGGCTGGGCGGGCAGGCAGGAGTCCCTGGGGGGAGGCGCCTTCCCCACAAGCTTGCCCCCCCCCCCCCCCGCCCCGAGGCAGCCACCTCACAGAGGGCTAAGGCCAGGTGGGGCAGTCTGAACAAATGCTGGGAAGAGGAGCGTCTGGGGTCCGGGGTCCAGGGTCCGAGACCAGGGGGGCCAGTGGCGTGACCGCCTCTGGAAGGCAGCCCTGCATGACCCTCAGCGCCCTGGGCAGCCAGGACGGGCGGGCACTAGGAGGTGAGGCTGGGAGAGGGCAGGGCCGCTTCGGGGGGTCACCAGGGGCCACCTGGAACTCAGTCCCCCAGGGCCTCCCGCTCTGGGTCCTCGCCACCTTGCCCGCTGGACCCCAGAGGGCCCCGTCCCCATGTCCCCTACCAGCCGCTCCACGCTGGGCACAGCCACCTGCCACGGTCCAGGCCAGCATCTCCAGATGCACACCCACAGCCACCAGGGGATGCTGCAGTGCCCCTTCCCAGGAGAGGTGCCCGCACCTGGCATGTGCCCGCCCTGGCCACCGTCCCCTCTACATGGACTGTTTGCCCCCCCGCCATGGCCCTCAGCCCTGGCCCCCTGAACCCCTGCCCTGGTGAACTAACCCAGGGTGGACCCTCCACAAAGGCCTCACACCCCAGCTCCAGCCTCCTTGTCTGCAACACCCTGTACCCCCCACGCCAGCCTGCCCCCCAGAGCTCAGGGCAGACACCCCGGGCCAGCCCACATGGAGGAGACCCCCACTCATAACCAAAACAGGTGATGCCCAGGCCTTGGTCTCTCACCAGCGGGGTGAGCAAGTGGCCCCATCCCTGCGGGGGGCAGGGGGACAGGGTGTGTCTTGGGGAAGCAGGTCCCCAACCCCGACCAGCCCGGGAGCCTGGGACCTGGCCTCACCTGTGTCCTCTGCCTCATCCTCCCCATCTTCGTCGTCTCCCGAGGATGGGGCATCTGCAGTGCAGGGGAGAGGGGCCATGGAGGGGGGCCGTGCCCACCCCAACAGGGGGCAGGAGGGGCCGTGCCCACCCCCATCCAGGCACCCCCCACTCCTCAGCGGCGAGGCTGGTAGTCTCCTGATCTGTCTTAGGCCCAGGAATCCCTGGGGGGTTTGTCCCTCACAGCGCCCCCGGGGGTGTCCTCCTCTCCACCTGGGACCCTCAGGCCTGCGGCCCGCACCCACCTATCACCCGCACGCTGAAGCGGCACAGCTCGCGCTGGGTGAGCCTCTGCCGGCAGCTGTAGGCCCCCGCGTCCTCGTGGGAGGCGTTGAGCACCTGCAGCCGCTGCGGCCCCACCAGCACGCGGTCCGAGGGTGCCAGCCCCGCCCCGTCCTTGGCCCAGACGGTGGGCCCCGTGGGGACGCCTGCAGGCAGGTGGCAGTTCAGCTCCACAGTGTCCCCGCTGCCAAACACCAGCTGCTCCTGCTGGGGGGGCTCCGGTCCCGGGACCTCTGTGGGCAAGACGGGTGACCGTGAAGACACTGGGCTGGGCTAAGGCCCCGGGGGCACCAGGCGCCTCCTCACAGGCAGGCGGACCGGACCGGCTGCAGCAAGGCTGTGAGCCCGGAGGGCGGGCAGGGTCCTGGTGAGCCTGGATGACAGAGGATCTGCACCCAGAGCCCGGGGCCCCGCAAACTGCCCTGAGGACGCCGGGCAGGCACGTTTGCAACCTCGCCCCCAGGCCGGTCCCGGGACAGCCTGCTGGGCGCAGCGCTTGGGGTCACAGTGCAGACAGGGGGCTGCGCTTGCAGGCTGCACGCACGGCCGCGACAGCCCACTGCAGCTGCACAAGGTCACGGACCTTCCTCCTTTGAGTTCTGCCCACCATTCAGGAAGGCAAAACCCATTCTGTGTTTGGGGCGAAGGGAGCTGGGACCTCCATTTTACAGGTGACAACACAGGCTGCGGAGAAGGGTGTCACGGAGGTGCCCGGCCGGCGTGGCTCAGGGATTGAGCGTCGACCTATGAACCAGGAGGTCATGGTTCGAATCCCGGTCAGGGCACAGGCCTGGGTTGCAGGCTCCATCCCCAGTGGGGGCGTGCAGGAGGCAGCCAATCAATGATGCTCTCTCATTATTGATGTTTCTCTCTCTCTCTCTCTCTCTCTTCCTCTCTGAAATCAATAAAAAAAAAAATATTTTTAAAAATGTCACGGGAGGAGGCCACCTCAGCACGCCAGTGGCTGCCCAGCTCCCAGGAGGCCAGCAAGGCCTGAGACCCAGGGACACACCACTGGTTGGGCTGACCACCACCCCCGGCCTCCCTGCCAGGGCCAGACAATGCCCAGTGCAGGCGGGCAGCCCGGGCTGTGGGCCCAGGACGGGCCGGGTGGTCCGGCGGCACAGGCCCCCTGCCCCACCCGCTGGGTCGGCAGCTCCGTTACTTGTCATTCTGCCGACGCGTGGCCTAGATTCGAGGGCCCAGCTGCCCCTCTGGGGCCTGGCTCCCTGCACAGGCCAGCTTGGCCCCCCACCTCGGCGTCCTCATAGGCCCTGTGCCCACGAGAGGGGTGTCCGGAAGCGTCTAGAATCCGTGTCCCTGGGGACCTCATAGTGTCAGACACCCGGTGTGACCTCCAGCCCCCCAGTCCTGGCCACCGTGTCCTGTGGGGACCACCCAGTGCTGAGAGCCGACGGAGGCCCCCCACAAGGCCGAGAATGGGCTGGGGGGGGCAGCCTCAGCCCCAGGCCCCGGCCAAGGGCAACAGCATTGGTTCCGGTCTGGTCTGGGCAGCGAGGCATCTGCACAAGGACTTGCTTCAACCTGGTCTAGAAGGGGCCGGAGGGACACAGACCACCCCCAGGTCAGACACGCCTGGCAGCCATCTGCAGAGGTGGCTGAGGGGTGAGGGGTGAGGGGCTGACCCCTGACCTGCCCACCACCCTGCTCAGCTGGGTGCCTGCATAGGCCAGAGCCTCCCAGACCAGGCCAGTCTCCGCCCCTGCAGGTCCAACATACCAGGCCCACTCAGAACTATAGGGGACCCACGGAGAGCCATGGAGGGACCCCACTCAGGGCCTTGGGGGACCCCACAGAGAGCCATGGAGGGACCCACGGAGAGCCATGGAGGGACCCCACTGAGGGCCTTGGGGGACCCACAGAGAGCCATGGAGGGACCCACAGAGAGCCATGGAGGGACCCCACTCAGGGCCTTGGGGGACCCCACTCAGGGCCTTGGGGGACCCCACTCAGGGCCTTGGGGGACCCACAGAGAGCCATGGAGGGAGCCCACTCAGGGCCTTGGGGGACCCCACAGAGAGCCATGGAGGGACCCACAGAGAGCCATGGAGGGACCCACGGAGAGCCATGGAGGGACCCCACAGAGAGCCATGGAGGGACCCCACTCAGGGCCTTGGGGGACCCACAGAGAGCCATGGAGGGACCCCACTCAGGGCCTTGGGGGACCCCACAGAGAGCCATGGAGGGACCCCACTCAGGGCCTTGGGGGACCCCACAGAGAGCCATGGAGGGACCCACGGAGAGCCATGGAGGGACCCCACTCAGGGCCTTGGGGGACCCACAGAGAGTCACAGGGGCGGAGTGCGTGGTGTCAGGCGGGGAGACACAGGCATCCAGCTCAGACCTGACGAAGGCGCTCAGGGACAGAGCCAGGTGTGGAGTGTGGAAGCTCCCGCTCTCTCCCTGAACCAGGTACAGGCTTTGTTTTTAAAATATATATTTGTATTGATCTCAGAGAGGAAGGGGGAGAGAGATAGAAACATCTGTGATGAGGGAGAATCAGGGATCGGCTGCCTCCTGCACGCCCCACACGGGGGATGGAGCCCACAACTCAGGCTTGGCCCTGACCGGGATTTGAACCAGGACCTCCTGGTTCGTAGGTTGACGCTCAAGCCCTGAAGCCCCGTCGCCCGGGCCAGGTACAGGCTTCAGAGGAGCTCAGAGGGGGAGCTCTGGCCGCCCCTCCCCGGAAACCTTCTGGAAAGTTTCATAACCAAGTCAGGGGGGAAGGGGGGCTGGGGGGCTGGGCGGGCTAATGAGGGCTTATAGGATTATCCACCTAATCCTCCTACAACCACTCCATTATCAGTCTCCTGGGACAGGTGAGGAGCCCAGGCAGGGGGTGAGGTGGGGGGGCACCAGAGCCCCCGGGCAGCGGCAGCCTGGAGCCCAGGGCAGGGCCAGGGGTCAGGAAGCACAGCCCCCATTCCAGCTCATTTACTTGTGAATCACTCAGGCCGATGCGGCCCAATGGGGGACCTCCCCAAAGTCCCACCTCCTCCAGGAGAGACCCCTTTCCTCTCCAGGCAGCTGGGAATGGGGCCTGTGGACAACACAGGGGCCTTAAGAATGAGCCAGACAAGCTCGGGGGGACGGGCCCAGAGACCAAAGCCACCACACTGGGTGCCTGCACGCACGCTCCTAACTAACCACGGGCGGCGGGGCGGGCTCGGCGCGGCGGCGTGGCGGGTCGCACATCCTAGGCCTGCCGTTCCTGACAGAGGTCAGACTTCACCTTTGTGCGCCTCAGATAACACGCCTCGGAGAGGAGTGTCAGAGTGATCTGTTCCTGACCCTCCTAGGCGCACGGGAAACCACTGTTATCTGGCGGCCCGCATACCATCGCTCGCCGCTGCGAAGGCCCGCGGCCCGACCTCAGAGGCTTCCCGAGGCGGATCCTGAAGGAGAAACTAGGCTGCAAAGCCGCCATTCTCCGGAGCTTCGTCTCAACCCGTGAGCTTCTGCTTCCCGACAATTATCAGTTTGGTTCAAAATCACAAGGATTTTTCCGAGCCTGGACATTCTTAGGGTGACAGACCCCAAGGGGGCCCCGAGGCCCGGAGGGAGGGGGCCTGGGGGCCTCGCAGTCCAGCCTGGGGCTCATGCCGGGTTAATGAACCACCAGAGGCCCCGGAGGCTCAAAGTCCAGCCGCAGTGGACGGAGGAGGTGGGAGAGGTTGCAGCCAGCGCCTCCTGGGAAATGCTCAGCACGGGGACCCCCGCCGGCCGGCCGGCTGGGTCAGCCCAGGGGGCAGCCTCCTGCTGCCCGCATCCCTCTTCCAGGTGGGGGACCCTGCCCAGCCCCCCGCGGAGAGCAGGACCCCCTGGGAAGCAGGGGGCTGCCTCTGTGGGGCCCAGCAGCACACACCTTCCCCACTGTCCTCGACCCCAGCCAGCTGGCTCCGTGACTTAAGCCCCCGGGGAGGGCCAGCCGGGACCTCTGGAAGGTCCAGGAGAACTTTGTGCTTTTCCTGCCCAGCCCACCTCTTTAGGGAACCGGATTCAGTTTGTTGACCTAGCCACTCACTACCTGTTCCACCAGCTGGGCGGCGAGGACGCTCCGCTCCGCAGAGGCGGCCCTGGGCCCTCCTGTCGCTCTGCCCGCGGCCCGCATGGGGGGGGGGTCCCCGGCCCCGGGTCCCAGGCCCCGACCTCCGAGGCGCTGCCCGTTCCCGCCAGGGGGTGGAGGAGGCCCCTGCTGGGGGCCAGGGGCCCGGCTGGCATTCCCGGGCCTGGGGGTGATACCTTTATCGGAAGGCGAGCGGGAATGCTAATGGGGCTCCGCCGCCCCCGTCCGCGCCCCTGGAAGCGGGGGCGCTGAAAGCGCGCCGACCTCCCGGCGGCCTCGGTCACCCGTGAGTGACGCGCACATTCAGGGCCGGGCCCACTTCCATTCATAAAAAGTGACCTTGTCCCGGGCGGAGCCGGGGCGCGGGGCGCGGGGGCGGGCCGCCATCTGCCTGCGTCCCGCCCGCCCGGCCGGCCGGCCGCCGCGCTCGCACCTCCCGCCGTCAGTGCGCGCCTGCGGCCGCCGAGGCACAAAGGAGCGGCTGTTCGGGCGCCCGCCCGGGTGGGGCGTGAGCTCACCGGCTCGGGCCGCCCTCCGCGCGGCCCCGACTGGAGGAAGGGTGCCCGCAGGCCCCCGTCCGCGCCCCGCAGGTGACGGTCCCCTCGGGCTGGACTCCCCGTGGCCACGCGTCTCTGCCCCGACTCCCGGGGAGGCGGCGGGGGCCGCGCCGCACCTCCAGGGCCGGCGCGTGTGCGGGGCGGAGCCTGGCGCACAGACCCGCTCCCCCCGCTGCCCTGGCCCCGCGGGCCGGGTCCTGAGACCCCCGACGTCCCGCCAGGCCCCGACCGCCGGCGGGGCGTCCGCGACTCCGCGTCACCAGGGCACCGGCTCGACCCCTACCGGCGCCCGCCTGGCGTCCGGTGCGCCCCGCGGGGGCAGACACCTTCACCCACAGGCGGGGGCCGGGGGGGCGGGGAGGGCGGACGGGGCACCAGGAGGCATCGCCTCCGCACGCAGGTCCCGGGGGGGGGGGGCAGGGCCGGACCCGCTCCTCTCCCCTCCCTCCACCCGGGCCGCGCTGCGGCCGAAGCCGGCCGGGGACCGGGCCCAGGGAGGCTGGGGGAACGGCACCAACAATGGAAACTTTCCGACAGTACACAACCCGCGGCGCAACAGCAGGGACCCTGGAGAGGCAGCCCCGCGCCCTCCGGCGGCGCCCCCTGGGGAGGCGGGGCGGGCGCTGCGGGCGCAGCAGCTCGGGCTGGAGTGGCGGCTCCGGGCGCCCCACCATCAGCCGCGGGGCTGGCCGCGATCCCCGGGGAGGAAGGGCGCCCGGCCCCGCGGGCCAGTCCACGGCGCGCCCTCGGGCCGACTCGGATCGGCGCCCCACCACCCAGGTGCCCGGCCCGGCCCCTCCCGCCGCCGCCCGGCCCCGCCTTACCTGCCACCCTCCGCACGACGCGCTGCTCGGCGCCCGGGGGCCCCGAGGCGGCGCCGGTCACGACCGCCACGGCCACGCAGAGCGCGAGCGCCCAGGCCGGGGCGCCCATGGCGGGGGCGGGGGCGGGGGCGTCCTCAGGCGGTGCGCGCGGGCTGGCGTCCCATGGTCCGGCTCCGGCACCGGCGGCAGGAGGGCGCCGCTCGGGAGGCTGCGGGAGGCGAGCAGCTGGTGACTCGGGCGGGCCGGGCACACCGGGAGGGCGCGGCGGTGGCCGGGTCCTGCGCCCTGGTCCCCAGGACCCCCGGCCGCCCCGCCCGCCGCCGCCGCCGCCCAGCGCTCCCGGGCCGCCTGGCGCCGGCCGCCTCCTCCCGCCGCGGTCCCTCCCTCCTCCCCCTTCCCTCCCTGGCTGCTGCTGAGCCCTCCCAGGGCGGCGGCGGCGGCAAACTTTCCAGAGCGGGAAGCCCGCGCCCCGGCCGGCCCCGCTGCAGAGAGCGCTCGGGACCCGAGCCCGCCGCGCGCCCGCCCCGGCCCCGCCGCGCGCTCGCCCCGGCCCCTCCCGCGCCCGCCGACCCGCACCGACCTGCGGCCGCCGGCGCCCTGCTCGCGGTGCGCTGCCCTCTCTTCCTCTCGCCGTCCGCGGCCCTGCGCCTGCGCCCCTGCCCTGCGCCGGCCGCCGGCCCGGCCGCGCCCCCGGGCGAACAGACAGCACCGCGCAGCACCGGCTGCCCGCGCCGCCGCCACCGCCGCCGCCACCGCGCACTGAGTCCGGGCGGCCGGCGCGCGGCAGCCAGTGGGGGCCGGCCCGCGCCCGCCCCGCCCCCGGGCCCGCCCCGCCTGGCCCGGCCCCGCCCGCCCGACGCGTTCGGGGGCGGGACCCTCGCTCCCCTCGCTCCCCTCGCTCCCCTCCTCCCCTCCCGCCCCTCCCGCCCCTCCCGCCCCTGGGGCGGTCCGGAGGCGGGGCCGCGGCTCCGCTCGCTCCTGCCCGCCGAGGGGATTAGAGGGGGTGAGGCCGGCGGGGGCGCCGGGCGGTCTCGGAGGGCGTGGGAGCCCAGGGTAGGCGAGTGCGGTCCGCGGTCTCCCCGCCGGGCACAGCGGGTGGCCCAGCGCGCACCCCGGGCGTCCCCCAGCCGCTCAGCGGGCGCTCAGCGGGTCCCCTGGGTGAAGCGGGTCTGAGAGGCCTCAGCAAAGGAGCTGCTCCCCCTGAACCCCGAGGTGTGAGCAGCCAGCCCTCGGAGCGGGGAGCCCGGGAACGCGGCGTGGAGGGGGCGGGGTGCCCTGTACGAAGGCCCGGGGTGCAGGGCCGCGCCTGTTGGCCTGTAGCTGAGCTGCCCGAGCGGCTGCGGGTCATTCCCCTGCTCCCCAGGAGGCATCAAGACGGAGGGCAGGGCTGGGCCTCCCAGGGCTCTGAGGAAGCACCGCGGGGAGCCAGGGGCAGAGCCTGAGCTGTGCCCGCTGGGCAGGACCCAGGTGACCGGCTCCTGTGCCACCTTCACAAGGGAGAGGCCCTCCGCCCACTTTCAGGCCCGCCCAGGAGGGTCGGGGTCCACAGGAGCCAGAGGGGCCCCCTGGGCGTGGCTTCTGGGACTCGGTTTGCTCCTCAGGAAATGGGCACGAACACCTCTGTGACTGGCTGCCTGGGACAAGCACAGCCTGGAGACCCCCAGCCTCTGAGGCCAGACGTCAAGGCACTGGGAGGGCCCAGCCCCAGGGAGCCCTCAAGCCCACCTGCAGGCGAGCACCTCTGCCGATCCCGCCACCCGCATCGCCTGCTCTGTTGAGGCCCAAGTCTCCCAGACAGGCTGGGGCCCACTGAACCCCGCGTGGGGTGTCCCTGCCACCCCAATCACAGCCCCAGGCCACCCACACTCGGGCCCTCCCCCGGATGCATCCCAGGGCCGAGGGACACATTCTGCCCTAATCTGTTCATCAGTCACTTAATTAGCTGCTGGGAGGGGTGGGGGCTGGCTCCGTTGGCCCCTTCCTCCGGGGCAGCTGGATTGGGCTTGAACCCCGATTTCCTTGTAGATGAAGTTGGTAGGCCGGGCCGGAGTCAGCTGGGGGGTGGGGAGGAGGGCCAGTCACCTACGGGCTGGCCCCCCACAGGACCTTCTGAGGCCTAAAAAGGGCTCTGCATCCCCGTAGGTCCCCTCCCTGCCCCTGAGGGGAGCATCCTTCGTTTTCCTCGAGTAGCTCTCTGCCTCCAGCACGGAGCCTGGGCCGAGTGTTGGGGGTATTGAGGGCCCGAGCTGGCTGTTCTCTAAGTGCCCCATCCTTCTCCCGCTGACTGCCCCCCCCCCCAACCTGTCCTGTCCCCACAAGCCACCGCATAGGAGGTGTCACAGGCCTCTTGCCCTCCAGCTGCTGTGAGGGTTTGGCCCTCAGGCAGGGCCCGGCACTCCTATCTCTGGGCTCTCCCCAGGCCTTCGGGGAGGTGAGCAGGCCCTGGCCGACCCCCGCACCTGCAGCCCCCCACCCCCCACCCCCGCACCTGCAGCCCGGGGTCCTTCCCGCCTGAAACAAGTCCCCAGCCTCCGTGGATGTTAGTCTCTCACATCCCACGGCCAGGGGTCTGGGACCGGGTGCTGCAGGCCCGCTCCCTCCCGGCTCCCGGCTCCTCCTGCCTCCCAGCCTCCGGGCTCCAGGCGTGCTGGGCTTCGGCTGCCTCACTCCAGCCCCTGCCCCTGTGGTCACATGGCCTTCCATCGTGGATAGGACACTGTCATCGGTGCTGGGCCCACCCCGATCTCCCAAGGCGACCCCTCGTCTCCAGAGCTGCACCCGCAAAGACCCTTCTCCCAAAGGAGCTCACAGGGCCGGTGTCGGGGGTCAGGACCTGGACGGCCCCGTCTGCCCCCCCACCCCGTCTGACTGGTTCCTTGGGGGTAGCCCCTCCAGGGCACTGTCTGGTGGCGTTCAGGTCAGAGGTCAGGGGCCTCTCTGGTGGCCCCGGGGCTGACTCGGCCAGATTGCTGCCGGAGGGTCTGAGCGTCGTGCTTCGCCAGCACCGAGGAGCCACGGCCGCGGCCCAGGGAGGGGCTGCTGGGTGGTGTCGTCAGTGACAAGATGAGGCGCTTGCGCACAGCGATGTCCCCGTCCGCGTCCCCCGCGGGAGTGTGGGGCTGCCTCACAGGCCTTCCTCCCTTGGCGCGGGGCCAGGCCCACTGTTCACGCACCACCTCCGTCACGCGTCCTACACTCGGTAACGCTTCCCATAAACCAGTCACCAGCAGCCACGACTGCGCCATAGCCCCCTCGGGGGTCATGGCCCCCAAGACCCTTTGCGACGTCTCACAGCACGGGCCAGGCCAGGCTGCCCTCGCTGGGCCCCTGGACAGGTGAGCCAGGCCGGGTGCAGGGCACCCCTCAGGGCTCACGCCTCCCTGCCCCCCCCCCGCCCCCTGCATGCCCACCCGCCTTCCAAGGCCCATACCCACCGCTTTCCTGGGTGAAGGTGAGTGTGGGAGGCCAAGGGCGAGACCAGAGTCAGGGTCTGAGGGCAGCCCGGCCCGGCCCGGCCCAGCCTGGTGGGTGACTCAGAGCCGCGGCCGGCTTGCTGGGGCCTGTGCCGATGCCTGAGCTCCGAAAGGGCCTCGTGGGAGGGGAGCGGGATTCAGGGTGCCGGGGGGGAGCAGGGCCTGCGTTTACCCTCCTCGCTCCCTGTACCAGGCCGGGCTGATGCTGGGACACTGCAGTGAGGGGCGCTCAGCCAGGGGCCCCTCCTGGTGTGGCCTCGAATCCACCCCCCGCGTGCTGTCCGCGGCATCCTGGCAGGCCGTGGAGGCCGCCCCGTGCCCATCGGTGCCCGTCAAGGCCAGTGCCAGGCCCTGCTCAGCCCCCTCCGGAGGGAGCGCCTGGCCCAGAGTTTGCTGCTGGGGGGAGCGTGCCCTCTGCCCAGCTCTGGGAGCACTCGGGCGGCGGCTCCACCTGACCCAGGCAGCTCACCGTCGCCCAGCGCTCACCCATGTTCCGGAAGCCACCGAGGACCCTGTGTGCTGGCGGGGCACGGGGTGGGCCCCAGGGACCAGGGACCATGCCCACTGAGCTGGCCTGAGGAAGGCCATGGCTGTGGCGGACTGTAGGCAATGCCTGCCTTTTTGTTTTATTCTCAGGAAATTTAAGGAGGATTAAAATAAAAAGCACCATTGATTGGCTTGTGACCACAGAAATGGAATTTTAAAGAACACGGATAAGAGAAGGTAGTTCCAAATACACCGGCCAACCCTGACTCTGCCGACGAATACCCGTCGTCGGGGCTCCGAGCTTCCTGGCAGGCTGAGCGACAAGGGCCATGGTGTGAGTCATGCGCGGTGTGCCTGCCTCCTTCGATGCCCGGTGATAGCCCCGGCCAACAATTTGGCCTTTTTGCCCCTTGGTTCCCTCGGGCCACTAGACCTCAGTCCTGACTTCAGGTTTGGAAAATGTGGTTGCTTCCTGATGAGTGAAAAAAGGAGACACAGAAGGGTGGTGGGGGAGGGGAGGGGAAGGCCTAGGCTGCCCTGGGCTCCAACCCAGGCAGGGGGGTGGAGGGGGTGAGAGGCCCCCAGCTCCCGCCACAGCCTGGCCCCCAGGGCTGCTGTGCCCTGTGGAGGGGCAGGAGGTAGCTGGTGGGGAGAGTCTGGTGGGGGTGGGGTGGGGGTGGGGGTGGGGGGGGCAGGAATGCGGGCAATGTGGCGGTGGCCAGAGGCGGCCAGGGAGGGGTTAAGGCCGCCACAGCTCCTGGGCTGGGCTGGCGGGGGCCAGGCCGGTAGCCGCTGAGCAGCTCAGAAATCTATTTTCCTAAGCACTTGGCATTTGCCTAAAACCTCAAGTGTATTTTCCCTCAGTTTTATTTTTTCTTTGACCCCAAACTCTGGTAAATTTAAGGGAAATTTAATTATGATGTTTTGGGTCCATTTACACTTAAACCTTCTCAGCGTTTTTTCCAGGACCCGTTTGGGGTTCGGCACGTCTTGGGAGCTTCTAAATGAGCGTTTTTATTATTATTATTTTTTGAAAAGGCTGCATTCCCCCCCTCCGCCCCCCAGCACCAGCCTTCCTGCCAAGAATAAACAAGGCCGACTCCGCAGGCTCCCGCTGAATTAGGAGCCCCGGCCCGGCCCCGGGGCCAGCCCCATCACGCCTCCTCCCTGCAGGGCGGCCTCCCCATCCAGAGGATGCCCTTCCTCTGGGTCCTGCTGGCCTGCCGCCCCCTCCAGGAAGCCCTACGAGCTTTGCCCTGAGTCCCGGCCACAGCCCCGGGGCCTGAGCTCCCTGTGCCCCGCTGGTCCCTGCACAGGTAGCCCGTGGACAGACCTCAGCCGCTCGCTCAGCCACAGGGCATCCGCCCTTCAGAGGGGCAGCCAGTCCTCACACCAGCCCAGCATCAGTCCCCGTGGGCAGGCGGTGATGCTGGGGCATGGACCCTGGGGGGACGTGGCCTCCCCAGGTACCCGGAAGGCTTTGGCTGAGCTCAGGGAGAAAGGGGGTGTCCTTTGCAGTATTTATGGGGCCCAGAGTGCAGGCTCGACCCCCCAGCCCCAGGCAGGCACCCAGCAGCCAGAGGGAGGCGAGGCGGCCCCTGCCCCCACCCAGGGCCGGGCCGGATGCTGGCACGCAGCACTGCCCGGAGCTAATTGGAGGAGGCAGCAATGTGCCGGGTGAACTGGCCGAGGCTGGGCAGGGGCCACCAGCTCGCCAAGAAGCCGCCGCTGTCAGGACCCTGCTCTCTGAGGGAACCCTGCCGCCCAGCAGTGCCCAGGCTGCCCCACGGCCAGCTCAGCCCCCGGCTCTGGTGACGCCAGGGCCACTGGGCATCGGGCGAGGGCCACTGGGCACTGGGCTGCTCCTGCAGGAGGCTGGGGCTGCTGTGGGTCCCCCAGACCCTGAGCTTCTTGAACCCTGGCTGGTGGAGACCCAGGGGCGGGCAAGTGTGCATGGTGCGGCCCAGCAGGGCCCATGGCGGGCACCGGGGAGGTGTGTCTACTTAACCCTGGGAGTTGCCCAACGCTGTCAGTACTGAACCATTTTACAGAGGGGGAAATTGAGGCACAGCATGGTGAACCCCTTACAAGGAGTCTATCCTTACAACTGTTTGCTGTGGGTCGGCTCAGGCCCTGGGGTAGCATGGCCTCCCAGGGACCCCCACTCAGAGGGAGACGTGCGGTGCGGGGCCCCAGGAGGTCCTAGGGGGATGCTGGCCCCTCAACATCCGGTCCCCATGCAGCCCCAGCCTCAGCGTGCTCCCCTGCCCAATGAGCTTGCTCTCGGGGGCTGAGTTCCGGGGCGGATGGGAGGCCCTGACGGACAGAGAGCCCCGGGCCCGGCCAGCAGGGTCTGCGCTCCTAATAGAGATGTCATGTGGGTCCTCCCTCCCCAGCCACGCCTGCTGCCGCCCTGCCCGAGGCCGCTGACAGCTTCATTGACCAGCTGGCCTGCTCCACTGGGAACATGGCAGAGGGGAGCTGGCATGGAGAGGGTGCCCGGCATACCCACCCGCCCCACACAGAGCTAGTCCGCACCTGGGCCCACACGGTCTACACCCCAGGACAGAGGGGGCTGCCCCCAGGCCCCAGCTGGGGAGCAGCCTCAGCCGCGGAGCGGCCTCTCGGGCCTGGGCTCAGGGTGAAAGTGGGTGGGGGCTGGGCAGGGAGGCCGGGAAGGAGAGGGCTGGACATGGCGAGCTCGGGGCGGTGGGTGGCCGGGGGGCCAGCGTGAGGCCGGGCAGGGCAGTTCCCTGAGGGGGTGGGTAGACGGGTCCCCTCCCTGCAGCCAGTCCCGCTCTGGGGGCCCTGCCCAGCCTTGGCTCCAGCCTTCCTGGCCCAGCTTCCAGCCCACCTGCCCCCGAGGATCGAGGACCATCACCTCCGGGGCAGGGTCTGCCGAGCTGGGTAGGGGGTGGGGCGCCCCGGGGGCCCCTGGAGACGGGACGGGTCTGTGTGGCCTCAGTGTGGATCAAAGGGGCTTATCGGCCTGGGCTCCCTTCCCATGCCACTCCTGCCCTCCCGCCCTCCCGCCTCCCGCAGCCTCTGCCTGGAAGTTCCCCTGCTGCCCCGCCCCCGGCCGCGGACCCTCCCTCCCCCTCCTCTGGGACATGGGCCAGGGCTTCCAGCCCCTGTGACTCCGCAGCTGAGCCCCAAATCCACAGTGACCGCCTCCAGGGGAGGGTCAGGGAGCCCTGCAGTGTCGGGGGGGGTAAGGCGGGGAGGGGGGCACAGGAAGAGGGAGCTGGTGCGCCCGGCAGGGCTGAGCCCGGGAGGGGGCACACGAGGACACACCTCGAGCACATGCATGTGCTCAGGTATGCACGTGTGTGCATGTGTGTGCGTGCATATGCGTGTGTGCGCGTGTTCACAGGGAGCAGCCAGGCCTCAGCAAAGCCAGCCAGGTGCCCCCGGAAGCTGCCCCGGCCCCGGCGCCACATTGCTGCCGAGAAGCCCCGAGAGCTCCCACACCCGCACCGCCACCCGCCCGCCCGGGCACGAAGAGCCGGGCCTGAAACTGGGTCAGAGCAAGAGCAAGGCTGGGCAGGCTCTGGCCCCGCCCGACGCGCCCAGGGCAGGGGCTTCTCCCCGCGCACCTGGGCCCGGGCCCAGCGGGGTGTCCGCGTGCGCACGCGTGAGCGTGTCCTGGGGGCATGAGCGGGGCTGGCGGCTTCCGCTGGCGGCCTCTGACCCGGGCTCCGGGTGTCCCAGCCCCACAGACCCCGGCCCTGGCTGAGGGCAGGTCCAGGCGGCCCAGGCCCCAGGTGAGCCGGCGCACGCTGCGTGGCCGCCACGGCCAGCTCACAGCTCATGCAAGGGCTCCCTTCTCGGCCGACGGGGCTGAGGAGCTCCTGGTCCCAGAGAGACAGGCGAGGAGCCTGCTTAGGCTCAGAGAGGGCAGCGGCCTGCCCCGGGGCGCACAGCCAAGCAAGAGGGGCCTCCTCCATGCACGCCTGTGGCCGCCTCTGCAGCCTGCACGGCCCGGTCCCCCGCTCCCAGGCGCCCCCTCCTGACTCGCGTGGCCGTGTCTCCCGGGACATTGCCCCCGCATTGTGTTGGCCTCAGGGGTCTCCGGGGGTTCAGCGAGGCCTGTCCCCTGCAGCCTTGGGGTGGCCACGCCCTGTGGCACTGCCCTACCTGCGGGGGGTGGGGGGTGAAGAGGGCAGTGCGGCCCGGCCCGGCCACGCTCTGTCCCCACAGCCAGTGCGCTGGGACAGCCCCCCAGGCGGCCAGGAGAGCGGCCTTCCCCGCACCCCGCAGGGTCGGGCAGCCCCTCGGCTCCCGGTCCGGCCCTGCCTTCCCGCCCCTTGCTGCCTCCATCCATTGCCCCAGAGGCAGCGAATCTCCAAAAACAAGAGCTGATAGAGCCTTGAAGATCCCCTCACCCCAGGTGCCCAGCCCCGTCCTCCCCCCTCAGCCGGGAGACCCCAAGTCCAGCCCCCAGATGAGGCAGCCACAGGGGCCACCGCCCGGCCCAGCCAGCAGGCTGCCCCGCCCAGGCTCATAACCACTGTGCTGCCCCCTCCCCCCCTCCCAGGACCCCAGTGCCAGCCAGCGTGGCAGGACGGGGGGCGCAGAGGGGCACCACCCTTTCCCCGCGGCCCAGACACCGTGTTCTCCTTGTCAAGGGCTTAAAGGGTTTGGGCTGTTGGCTGAGCTCACAGAGCTGGAAGGGCCAGAGACACTGCTCCTGGGCAGGTGGAGACTCGACGGGGAAAGGAGGGGGGGGGCGGGGATGGGGGGATGGGGGGGCAGCCTGCCCTCCCGGCCTCTGCTCAGGTCCCCCCGGCCTCCCTGCCCCCACCCCTGGAGAGGACCCTCAGGAAAGGAGGGCAGGTGTGTGAGCCCCTGTCCCTCTCCTGCACGGCCCCTCCCCACCCCTGGCTCCCCAGGCCCCTCCCCGGACCCCGCCCTCCTGTCCAGGGGGTCCCAGCTGAGTGGTCTCAGGCGTGTTTGCAAAGTGGGGACAGTGGAGGTGCCACCCAATAGGGTGAGGTGACTGAGAGTTGGGTCTATAGGCAGGCAGGCCTGGGACACCCAGCAGAGGGCTGGCCTCAGGACCTACCCCCCTCCTCGTCCCCCCCACAGTTCACCCTAATCACTCCTGCGCTGGAGGGTTACTCCCGAGGCCAGATCTGCCCACTGTCCTCCGCCAGAGGCCCCGACGGTGGCCCTGAGGCCCCTCAGCTGTGAACCAGCAGCTCCAGTGGCGACCGGGGCCCAGGAGGGACCAGCCGGGCCCCTGGGGCGGGGCCTCGAGGTCTCAGGGTGTGAGTGACTTGGAGGGTTAGTGCCGGTGGGGAACCATGCCAGGGTCAGCTGTGTGCCCACTGAGTCGCCACCCGCTGCGGCCAGGCAGAGGCCGACAGTGCCCAGAGCGGCGTGCGTCCCTCCCGCGGGGCTGCCCACCTGGGATGGGAAACCTGCGGGTTCTGCGGGGCAGCCCGGGGAGGGGTGTTGGCCCATCACCCCCCTTCCCCGCCCCCTTCCCAGGCTCCAGTGCTGCTCTGAGGGCTCTGTCTTCAGTCCCTGACCACTGAGGTCAGGTTCCCTTTTCCAAGAAGCGGCCACTGACCCCCACGCCCCTGTGCGGCCCAGCCCTTGGGGAGGTGCCCTGGGGCTGGTGGAGGGGGTCAGGGCCCGAGAGGAGGACGGCTGTGCAGGTGGGAGGCTGTCCCCAGAGCCAGGGTGCCCAGGAGGTGCCCACAGGGGCAGGGGTGCAGCTCAGCCTCGGGGACAGCCGGCCGGGGGCAAGGGTGGCGGAGCCCCGGGGGCCGCTCAGAGCCCCGGCAGAGGGGCCCACATCGGCCGTGTGTGGCCGCCAGCTGCTGCCGCGGGAGCCAGGCCTGCCAGCAAGGACAGGTCTGTCCTGCCAGGTGGGCAGGCTGAGTGGCCCTCGAGGAGCACAACAGCCCATTGACAGGGGCCTGAGCACGCCCCTGTTCCCCCGGATCCCTGCCAGGCCCCGGCCCCCCACACTCCCTGGCCTGCTCCCCACAGCCCAGGGCCCTGTCCTCTGGGAGCACCCAGGCGGGGGGACCTGGGCCGGAGGCACGGGTGCCAGGTGTCGGGGCCTCGCCGCCTGGTCTCTCCCTGCTCAGGGCGTGGCACTTCCCCAAGCCTGGCACCCGCCTTGGCAGCTCTGCCACGTCCTGGACTCGGGCCCAGCATGCACCCTTCTGGGCAGGGGTGCTCCCGCCCAGGACCCGTCGCCTGGAGGCAGCAGGCTCAGGTGTGTCCCAGGTTCTGATGTTGCTGTGGTTGATCTGCACCTGAGGGTACTTTTCCGTTGATTTTTGGGGAGAGTGGGAGAGAGAGGAGAGACAGAGAGGAACCTCGATGTGAGAGAAACACGTCGATTGGTTGCCTCCTGCACGTGCCCCGACCAGGGCCTGGGCCCGGGAGGAGCCTGCAACTGCGGTACATACCCTTGACCAGAATCGAACCCAGGACCCTTTGGTTTGCAGGCCGACGCTCTCTCCACTGGGCCAAACCGGGGAGCGTTTTCCATTGACTTTTAGAGAGAGTGGAAGGGAGGGGGAGAGACACACACACAGAAGCATCGATGTGAGAGAGACACATTGATTGGTCGCCTCCCGCACGTGCTCCAAGCGGGACTGGGGATCGAGCCTGCAGCCGAGGTACGTGACCTTGGCCAGAATGGAACCCTGGACCCTCCAGTCCTCGGTCCCAGGTTCTTGATGAGGGAGACCCCATGCAGGCAGATGACCTGTGAATGTGTGCGTGTGCCTGCATGTGTGTGTGCGTGCGTATGTGCGTGTGTGTGCGTGCGTGCATGTGTACGTGTGCGTGCGTGCGTATGTGCATGTGTGTACATGTGTGCATGCGCGTGTGTGTGTTTGTGTGTGTTGCCCTTGGGAACAGGATGCTGGGGGCCGGGAGCCCGAGACCTGGCTTTGCAGGAAGAGGTGAGCTCAGAGTTGCCCTGCCCAGCCCCCCCCCACGGCCAGGCCCCCCAGAGGCAGGACTGCAGGCCCCGGGCTGGACAGAAGGACCGTGCACCCTGTGGGGGCAGCACCGGGCGTGTCCACTGTGCAGGTCTGAGCTTCAGGTGCTGAAGAAACATGGCTTCCCCATGGTTTTATTCAGGCCAAGAAAAGAGGAACTCCAGAACCCCGGGAGGAAGTGGTTGCTGTCGGGCCTGGACTGGGTGCTGAGCTCCCCGGCAGCCAGGGCAAAGAGGGAAACAAGACGTGCATGGCTCTCCTGCCCAGGGAGCAGTGCAGAGGGCTCAGCTGCAGGTGGGCCGTGGCGTTCTGTGGCCACGTCTCCCTGAAGGCCGAGACCACAGCCCCGCCCCACAGGCTGCCCTGGAGGAGACGGCAGAGCCGCCTGCGGGATCTGACCATGGGACCAGCTCTGGACCTAACCCCACCGGGCGAGCTGAGGGTGGTGGTGGGGGAGGGGGAGGGAAGTGGGGGGCAGGGCAGTGGGGGGCAGGGCAGTGGGGGGCAGGGCCGTGGGGGGCAGGGCAGTGGGGGGCAGGGCAGTGGCCCAGGCGGCCTGTGTGGCTGGCTCCTCAGGGAGTGGCCCTCGGGCTCTGGAGCTGGGCAGGGGCTGGTCTGATGGGGGGCTGAGGCCTGAGGGGGTTCTGGGGTGTGGGCAGGTGATGAGGAGGCTGGACTCTAGCCCCTGTGGGGTGGGGGTGACGTGGTGCGGGGTCCCTGTCTTCAGCTGGGCGGCTTGGTCAGGCCCCTCCGGGGAGCCCCAGGGTGGCCGTCCGTGTGGGCCGTCCGTGTGGGCCGTGTGGGCCGTCCGTGTGGGCCGTGTGGGCCATCCGTGTGGGCCGTGTGGGCCGTCCGTGTGGGCCATGTGGGCCGTCCGTGTGGGCCGTCCGTGTGGGCCGTGTGGGCCGTGTGGGCCGTCCGTGTGGGCCGTGTGGGCCGTCCGTGTGGGCCATGTGGGCCGTGTGGGCCGTCCGTGTGGGCCGTGCGGGCCGGTCCGTGTGGGCCGTGTGGGCCGTCCGTGTGGGCCGTCCGTGTGGGCCGTCCGTGGGGGTCCCGTGTGGGCCGTCCGTGTGGGCCGTGTGGGCCGTGTGGGCCGTCCGTGTGGGCCGTGTGGGCCGTCCGTGTGGGCCATGTGGGCCGTGTGGGCCGTCCGTGTGGGCCGTGTGGGCCGTCCGTGTGGGCCATCCGTGTGGGCCATCCGTGTGGGCCGTCCGTGTGGGCCGTGTGGGCCATCCGTGTGGGCCATGTGGGCCGTGTGGGCCGTCCGTGTGGGCCGTGAGGGCCGTGTGGGCCGTGTGGCCAGGGCCTGAGGGCGTGCCTGTGGGGTCCTCCCC
The DNA here is from genome assembly GCA_025583905.1 of Ia io. Classification (NCBI taxonomy): domain Eukaryota; kingdom Metazoa; phylum Chordata; class Mammalia; order Chiroptera; family Vespertilionidae; genus Ia; species Ia io. The sequence goes on along the minus strand of JAJQQW010000002.1, from coordinate 788,029 downwards.
CGGCGCGTCCCTGGAGGCCTCACGAAGCCCCATCACCCCTTCCTCGTTTGGGCTCCCTGACACCTGTGTGCCAGAGCTGGCGGGATGCCACCCCAGCCGAGGCTGCCCGCACCCTCGCCACCCCAGCTCGCTCCCCCACCCCGGTGCACCCAGGAGACGGCCGGGAGCTCATCTTCCCACGCAGGGCGGAAGGAGGTGTGTGCACGGGGCACCCTGCCGCCGCGGGCACCGCGCCAGCCTCCCCAGCCCCCGAGCTCTCTCCCTGGCACCAGGGCTTTGTCCCTCCCGGTCACCCACCGTCTCCTGGGACTCCCCTTCTGGGCTCAGGTTCCCGGCATCCTGTCTGATGCCCCCCACCCCGGCCTGGGGGTGCTGTGCCCAGCACAGAGGGCGGCAGAGCCCTGTCTGTCCGGCTGCCCCTCTGGTGGGAATAGATACTGAAGGGCACACCCAGGCTGCTGGGCAGAGGGCAAGCCCGGAGGAGGGGGCCCCGGCTCCTGGTGCACCTGGGCTGCCTCGGTACATGGTGTCCTTGCTGGTCCCCACGTGGGGCCCGGAGAAGGGCTGCCAGCGTGCCGCCCCGGGCCCCCCACAGGGCAGCCACCGGAGCTGTGCCTGACGCCCAGGAGCACGGCCACGGGGTGCTGGCCGAGCCGTGCTGTGAGCACCGAAGCTGAGGGCCAGCTCGGACAGGCAGGACATGGGGCTCGGGGGCTGGCAGAGTGGGGTGATGGCAGGAAACGGAACTCAGGCCCGGCCAGCCTGGCTCAGTGGATTGACCATCGACCTATGAACCAGGTCATGGTTCGATTCCTGGTCAGGGCACATGCCCGGGTTGCGGGCTCAATCCCCAGTGTGGGGCGTGCAGGAGGCGGCCAGTCCATGATTCTTTCATCATTGATGTCTCTCTCTCGCCCTTCCTCTCTAAAATCAATAAAAATATATTAAAAAAAAGAACTCAGGGAAGTTCTGGCAGGATGAGAGCCAGTGGGGGTAGTCAGGGAAGGCCCCCTGGGGGCACAGGGCAGGTGAGAGGCGGGACCAGGGGTGGCCGGGAGGCAGCAGTCAGCACCGGTAACCAGGCAGGGGGGTGGCATGATCCGATTAGGATGCAGCCAGCAGGGGTGGGGGCTGGAGCCCCTTGGTCAGTCGGTCAGTCGGTCAGTCCGTCGGGGGACCGGGCCCGCTCAGGGCCCGGGAGGGTGTGAGCAGCTGATGTTGGGAACTCCGGGAGGGGTGGGATGGGGGACCCAGAGTGGAGGGCCTGACGGCTCAATCCCGCCCGTCACCGTTCAATGGGCCCTTGTCCCTGGCCATTGAGCGCCACATTCCCGGCCCCCTGGCAACGGGCTGGCCGTGGCCATCTCCGGGGACGCAGGAATGCGGCAGGCGGGGCTGGGGCTGGGGGTGGGGGCTCCCGTTCTCACGCCCGCTGGCCACTCTGGCCGACTCAATTGGAATTTAAATGCCGACCATTGTTGTCCCCAGAATGGCCAGGAGTCAGGGCTGCCCTGGAGGCTGGACCAGGCCTGGACTAGAGCAGGGGCCAGGGGAGCAGGCCAGCCCCTTCTCCCCTGTCAGCCTTTCCCCCAGCTCCCTCCTCCAGGAAGCCCTCCTGGATCTCCCCAGCCCACTCTATTGGCTGCTTTGCTCTGGTCTGTCTGTCCTGGGGCCCCCACCAGGGCCGGGCCGATCATGCACCTACTTTCAGGTGGGGAACCTCATGTCTTAGGAGACTGGCTGGGCCAGGCCCCTCTGGGCAAAGATGCCCTTACCTTCCGGGACAACATTCGAGGGGCGCCCAGGGGCCAGGGCCAGGGCCGTGAACCTGGAGCCCAGAGGCTGGAGTGGGGACCAGGCCAAGCTGGGAGGGGCTTCTGCCAGGCCGGGGCCAGCACAGGGCTGTGGGACGCCTGACTCAGGGGGGAGCGGGCATGAGGGCAGCCCACGGGTCTCCAACAGGCCGGCACCCCGGGCACAGTGTCCCCCCAGCTCTGGGTGCACAGAGGGTGGCCCAGGACCAGGGGCCCAGCTCCGGTCTCCCACCCTGGGAGGCCGCATAGGGCACCTCCACGTCCTGCCTGGCCTGGTCCGCCAGAGGGCCACTCCTCCGGGTTAAGGGGTGTCTCCAGGACTGAGTGAGGACCCCGGGAGGGTGACCAGTCAAGGGTGGCATCTGGCTTGTGGGAATACACAGGGACCATCACCCAGGCCCGGGCCTTCGGGGCCTCTCCGACACACCGAGCTCCAGCCCGAGCCTTTGTGGGAGCCCTCTGTGTGACCCCCGACCCCCAGGCCTCACGACCCCAATCCCTCCCCAACGCAGCGCCAGGCCCCAGCCCGCTCACAGGGGGACCCTGGCCGGGCCCCGCCCTCCCACCTCCTCTTCCTCCCCGAGTTCATCCATTCATGTATTTGCTGAACTTCTGACGCTGAAAGGGGCCTTTGTCCGGGCAGACAATCGATGGCAGGAATGGGCTGGAGTTGTGTTTGAGGAAAGTCGAGTGTGTGTGTTTGTGGGGGTGGGGACAGGGGTCCAGGCCGGAGGTGGGGCGCCCAGCCAGCACCAAGCCCCTGGGGGGCCTCGAACACTCTCACCCCGGGCCCAGGCGCCAGCCCTCGGGAGCAGCCGGCCCCGTGAACAGGGGCACAGGCCTCGATGCCCGGCCCGCTATGCCCGGTGGGCGGGATTCACAGCAGAATCCTCAGCCCGGCCGCTGTGCAGGACGGAGCCAGCCAGGCTCCCGGCTTCGCCTTCACAGGCAGAGCGAGGGCGGGGCGGTTACTCTGAGTAAATGGCCAGAGGCCTGGACCTTGACCCCAAGCCCAATGACCCTGCTGCGCAGGGAACAGCGCTCAGGCCCAGGGAACAGCCCCTGCAGGCACCCTGAGGCTGGGCCCACTGGCAGGTCTGCGGAGCAGTGAGCAGAGGCTGGCGGTGGATGAAGGGAGAGGGAAGGAGGGCACCCACTTCTATATGAGGTGTCAGAAAGGGTGTGTGGAGGAGGGGGCTGCGCGGCCAGGGAGAAGGTGAGGGATAGAGGGTGAGGTGTGTTAGATTCTGGTTGGCTAACTGCTTGACGGCGGGTGAAGGAGAAATGCGGGCCCGACAAGGGGCGGTGAGGGATCTGGGTTCAGGCTGGCTGGCCCCTCACGGCTACCTCCCAACCACGGACGGAGTCCCTGGAGGTCAGGACCGGCCCACCCCGCTATGCCTGCTCCCATTTGGGGCTGGTGTTGGATGAGGCCTTGGAGGTCACCAGACAAGCTGGACCCGAGGGCTTCCTGGTGGAGGTGTCTGTGCCTGGAGGGAGAAGCACAGGCTGTGACCGGCACGTCCCCTCCTGGACGTGGCCTGGCCCCTGGCCCAGAGGGGGAAGGGCTGGGAGCTCCCCGCCCGGCCCGGGGCTGTGAGCAACGCTGACCCAGCACTGGCCTCCGCGTCCCGGGCGCTGCCCCGCACGCCTGCCCAGACACAAAACGACCCGTTCCCAGCAGGAGAGGCCAGGAGTCAGGAGGCATCAGCGTCAGCCGCCGGCCCAGCGGAGTGTGAGGCCCGCCCACACGGCCCGGCTGCCCCTCGGGTGTCCACTGGTCAATCTGGCCTGCATCAGGCTGGCTGAGCCCCCTGGTTCGGGGTGGCTGGACTCCGCTGTGACCTCGGCCACTGGGATGGGAAGTGGGGGCTGAGGACAGGGAGAGAGCCCGCTCCCAGGTCCCAGGTCCCAGGCGGGGCCTGCCCTGCAGAGGGGCTGTCTTGCACGGCGCGCTGACACCGGGGCCGGCCTGCTGGTGGCCAGGGACCGACACTGCGGCCCACAGCTCTGTGCCCTCCGGGATGCTGCCTAATGCCGAGCGGGTCAGCCTGTCCGAGGGCCTCAGGGGTGGCCCTGGGGCTGGGGTCTCACTTGGCCCTCAAGCACCAGTGTCCCCGAACCTGGGCACAGCCGTGTGCGAGCCAGCCCTGCGTCTGCCTGGCTCCTGGCGGCCTGCGGTGGACGGTAGGGCTTGGGGGAGGTGGACGCTGTCCCCATCCTGCGTGACCTCTACCCTCCACACCCCCAGACCCCAGGCCCCTCCAGCCACAGCCTCGTCACCCTGGGACTTGGCCCGGAGGCACCTCCGTAAACGAAGCATGCGGTTTCGAGGTGCTCAGGCGGCATCGGGGCCAGGACCCAGACACACGGGGCGAAGGCACGGAGGAGGCCCACTGGGACGCGGCTGCCAGGCGGTGCCGGACATGCCAGCAAGGCTCCCACACAGGAGGGCGGCCGTGAGTGCGGCAAAGCCGCAGGGAGGTGGGGAGCAGAGGCAGGACCTCGGGAGACGCACGCACGCGCTGGCCAGGTGGCCGGACTGGGGCCAGGGCAGGGCTGGGAGGCAGGGGAAGCTGAGAGCCTCGCTGCCCGGCCCGGGGGCTGCTCTGAAGGATGGAGAACAGCGCCCCCCCCCCCGCCCCCGGGTTCTAAGGTCCCTCCTCGTGACCACCTTACCCCTTCACAGTGCCATGGGGGTCAGAACCCAGGCACCCCCGCAGGGAGCCCCGAGGCAGAGCCCTCCCTGGGAGCCCGTCAGAGGCAGTGAGGATGGGGGGAGGGTGTGGGGCAGGGGTGCAGAAGGGGCCACAGCGGGGCCGGGGTTTGGGAACAAAGACCATGTGGCCGGGAAAAGGGCGCTGCCTAGGTGGGCAGCAGGGGTGCCCCGGGTGGAGGCCACAGCTGGCAAAGGCCAGCAGGCCCGGCATGGTCCCCCCAGGCCCGGCGTGGTCCCCCCAGGCCCGGCGTGGTCCCCCAGGCCTGGCGTGGTCACCCCAGACCCGGCGTGGTCCCCCGAGGCCCGGCGTGGTCCCCCCAGGCCTGGGGAGGAGGTGTGAGAGCAGGAAGCCCACACCCGTGCCTGCTGCTCCTGCCGCATCCTGACCCAGATCGCTGCCATCTGAGCAGGAAGGGACTGGGATCTGAGATTGGGTCCCCTGGCTCCCCCCGCCTCCCCGGCCCCGGAGCTCTCAGGCACTGGGAGTGTGGTCCCTGAGAGCCCCTCCCTGGCCCCCACCCGGTCCCCACCCGCCCGCTCACGCTGGTCCTGGTGGCTCCGGCCCCCAGGCCTGGCCCCTGCTCGTATCTGGGGCAGATCGAACTGGGAGGGGCCGGGACAAGGGTCTGGCCAATCTCTCATCTTGGGGGACAGCCTGCCAGGTTTGCAGCGGGTGGGGGTGGCGGGCGGGGTTGGGTTTCGGGTTGGCCCCGTCCCAGGCGCCGACACCTGCCCTGGTGCAGCGGCCCATTCTGCGGCTGTCACAGATAGCACCTCCGGCGCTCACCGGCTGTCCTGGGAACAAGGGCTGGCACCAGCTCCGGCCGGTGGGGGGGCGGGGGCCGGGGCCCCAGGGAGGGCAGTGGAAGCGAGAAGCTGCCCCTTCCCATCCGCTTCTCTCAGCGCTCCAACGGCTCTGGCTCCCGGGCGGCCCAGCACCGAAACCCAGGGCCTCGGGGGACCGCAGGGAGGGCGGGCGGCTGCCCAGGGGGCATGGCACGGGGGTGGGGGAGGACCTGGGGGTCCCTTCTCCCCAGAACACAGACATGTGCTCTGCATCCACCTGCCCCCATGCCCCCGACCCCGGTCAGGTGAGAGGCCAGGGAGGAGGGGGAGGCTGGGGGCCCAGGCCAGCAGACGGCACCCACTGGGCACAGGTCGGCCCTGCCCACAGCCCAGCCTGCTCCCGTCTGGCCCTGGGGCCGGGGACCAGGGACCTCTCCCACGGCCTCCGTGTCCGCCTGCCAGGTGGGCTGGCCTGGCCCAGGGCCCCCAGCCCTCATTGGGTCCTGTGGAGGCTCCTGCCCACGCCTCCACGGCCTCCTGCCCCAGCCCATCCGGGCTCTCTGCCTGGCTCTGCCGTCCCAGGAAACTGGGTCATCGTGCGGCTGCAGATCCCGCTGCACGACTCCCAGCCCGCCATGCCACACACCACAAGCATTCACTGAGCCCGGCCTGCGGCGGCCGGCCGGGACCCTCCCCGAGCTGTGTGCTCACCAATGCACCGCACGTCTCTGTGCGCAGAGGGGGCAGGCTCGGCAGAGTCCCCGGCCCCTGTGGTTGGCTCAGCCAAGTCAGGGACCCACATGCGTGGTCAGACCCGGGAAGCCGGGGCCTGCACTCCCAGCCCCCCCTTCACTGCTAGCGGCTCCCCTCTGGGCCTCTGCGGCCTGAGCTGGGGCCTCTGCCTGCCAAGGCCCCTTCACCCCCTTCAAAGTCTGCGGCCCCAGAGCCAGGTCCAGACTAGAGCGGGGGGCGGGGGCTCCAGGCCTGCAGTCCCAGCCCCCCAGGCTCCCACATCCCAGCCCTGCCTCCTCCAAGGTCACAGCACACCAGACCAGGCTGGGCAAATGGAAGGGGGCCCTCCCAAGGGTGACACCCCAACCACAGCAACCCAGCCACCCACCCTGGCCCCCAGCACCCAGTCTGGGTGGGACCCTCCAATCTCTCCCACACGGGTGAGTCCTGTGTGCTGTTCCAGCCCCCCATCACCCTGGGGGCCCCAGCTCTGAGCCAGGGGCCTGCTTGGGGCCATGGTGCCTGAGCCCCCTGGGTTAGGGGAGTGTGCAAACCCCATAAAGCCCCCCCCAGTCTGAGCTGGCACCCAGGTCAGCTCAGAGGCTCCTGGCAAATCCCCGTGGCCCTGCCATCCCGCCCCTCCAGCTACCCAGAGCTCCCGAGCCGGGTGCCAGGGCCTGGCCCCTCAAGGTGTCGAACACCAGGCAGACACCATCCCTGCCGCTCCCCAGGCTGCTCCCAGGGCATTGTCCCAGAGAGGGGGGCCCTGCCGGCCCTGCCCCGACTCCCAGCCCTTTCCCCTTCTGGGGGCTCAGTCAGGGTTCAGCCCTGGGCGGGACGTGCCCCACAGTCAGGTGTTTCTTCTTCGTGGGGGTGGGTCAGAGATCCCCACCCAGCAGCGGGATGCAGATAGGGGACTCCCTTGGGCATCTCCTCGGCAGTAGTCCCAAGTCACCCCACCCAAGCCAACTCCGTCCCCGCTACCCCGCCTGCGCCCCCCGCCCGGAGCCCAGCGGCCCACGGAGCTCATTAGCAGCACAGCCTGGCGAGCTCGCTTTAATTGGGGCCTTCGGGACGTGAGAACCTGGGGACCCGGTGCCCGGGCGCGGGGGAGGGGGCGCCCGCCTGAGCCTCCCGCGGTGGCAGCCCCGGATTAGCGCGGCTCAATGGGCCCAGCGAGCGGTCATTAAAATTGCCCGCTGCCTGCAGCCGGGAGGGAGGCTCTGGGCCCGCCCGCCGCCGCCGCCGCCGCCCGCCGGTCACAGGGCCCGTCCTGCCCCTGCTCGTCCCCGTCGTCCTTGCTGGAGTGACCAGGCCGTGGGAGTCAGACACGGCCCGCTGGTCACAGGTGTTCCAGGGGGGCTCACGAGTGGATTCTGGCCTGAGTGGGGGTGTGGGCGTGGCCGGAATCCACTCTTGAGGCCTCTTCTGCCTCAGGCGTCCCCCGTCTCCCCGAGGCCTGGCTGGGCAGCTGGACCCCAGGCCCACAGGGGTCCCTCCTAGATCCGACTCCCAGCGGCAGCGCAGGGGCTCCGGGGGCGTGTGTTCACGTGTGGGTCCCGTGAGGGAGGGGTCCGGGGGGGTGGGGCTAGCGCTGCAGACGCTCAGGATCTCTTGTTTCTCTTACTTCATGTGGGTTCCCTCCCTCCGCTGTCCCAGGCCCTTCTCGGAGCCTGGGCCCGGAGGCACCTTGGGGCTGGGATAGAGGGCGGGACTGGCCCGGAGGGGGCAGGTGACGACGCAGGGTGCATAGCTTCCCCTCCGCCTGACACCCCTCCTGGGGTTGATTCCAGAAGAGCTGCCCAGAAGCTCCAGAAGGTTCTGGGAGGAGCCCTGGTGTGGGCCGCGAGGTGGGGGGGGAAGGGGGGGAGGCGGGGGGAGCGGGGAGGGGGCCAGGCTGCGTGAGAGGCTGGGGGCTGGCAAGGGAAAAGGCAGCGGGGGTGGGGTGGTGGGCAGGCCTGGGCCCGGCAGTTGCGGGGGGGGGGGGCATGGGGTTCCCACTTCTGAGAGGCCAGCGGGGGAGCTCCCTCGCTGGTCACCCCCACACCAACCCTGTCATTACTCGATCGGGTTTCCCACTGCAAACCCCAGGCTCCACGCGGTTTCTCCAGAGTCACCGGATCGGGCCAGGTCTGCTTGGTCCCGGCCAGCGGGGGGCCCGGTGGGGGCCACCCTCTCCTGCGTTGCCACGGTCACAGTCGGTCACCACCCCCAGCAGCGACGGGGCTCCTGGACCCAGGGGGCCTCCCACAGCCAAGGTGCCCCTCCAGCCCCTGGGTCCCACACCCGCCCGCAGCTGGGCTTGAGCCATCTGGGCGCAGGGTGGGGTGCGAGGAGACGCAGCAGCCGGGTTGTGGGCCCGAGGGCGGGCAGCCCGGTTTTCTCTCAGGCAGGATCCTGGGAACAGAGGGGGCCGCCCTGGCCAGACAGGCCTCGGGGTGACTCCTTGAGGCGTGGGGACTCCGCAGCCACCCACAGGTGCCTGCTTGGACACCAGCAGCTGCAGGGAGGGCCCCGTGGGTCCCGCGGGTGTCCGGCCTGGGGTGGCGGGCAATGTTTCACCGCCAACGGAGCAGCGTGGTGACGGAGGGAGCCCACAGCGCCGGGGTCTGGTTTGGCCACATTTTTCCTCTCGGGAGCCGGGCCGGCAGCTTCCTCTGGAGGAGATGTTTACTCTTCTCACGCCGGGCCCTCGCTGCGGTGCGTGTGCATGTATGTGCATGTGCGTGTGGACCCGTGTGCGCCCCTGTGCGTGGGTCCCAGGCAGCAGGTGGGGTTTGAGCCCCACCAGCACTGAGCGGAAGGAGGGCTCAGAGAGGGGAGGCCTGTCCCGGCCGGCTGGCAGAGACCTGGGCCATCCACTGCCCCAGACAGGCGGGTGCTGGGTGGGGTGAGGACGGAGGCCCTGAGGGTGGGAGTTGAGGGCACATCTCTGCTCCGCGCCCCTGGCAGGCTGACCTTGGCCGCTTCCCTCAGTGGCACCTCAGTTTCCTCGTCAGGGAAATGGGGCAATAGTTATACCTTCTTGATTTAGCCCGGGCCGGTGTCCGGGACAGTGACCGTGGGCTCTGAGTCCCACTGGGACAGGACCCTCTCGGCCCCCCTAGTCGCCCGTGGCCCTGGGCCCAGGAATTATGTGGAGAGAAAAGGGGAAGGTGCTCGCCCCGCTCTGGGCACTGATTTCAGGGACACAGGGGCCTGGCGCTCCGCAGGCCGGCTTCGGGGCCCGGGCAGGTTGGAGGCGGGAGCCTGAGGGGTGGGGCAGCCCCGCTGTGGGCTGGGGGGCGGGCAGAGGGGGGTGCTCCCAGCTCAGCCCCTGGAGGCTGCGGGCACACGGGCCTCCCTCTCGGCAAGGCCCGCCTCGGGGCGCGCACCCCGTCACCGCCTGGCACTACGGGCCGCCCCCCTCCCGGCTCCCGGGGCTCCAAACCGGGCAGCGGCCGGGTCCGGCCGGGATTCCGACCGCGGGAGCCGGCGGCGGCGGCGGCGGCGGGCGGGCGGGCGGGCGGGGCGGCCGCAGAAGGGGCACCGGGCGCTCAAAGGGCGCTAATGGCCGCTAATCCCGGCCTTTCAGCGGCCCCGCCGGGCTGTTGGCCCAACAACGGGCAGCGGAGGGAGGGGGCCGCCGCCCCGCCCCGCGGCCTCCCGCCCGGACCAGCCCGAGGGCACAGGTGCCCCGGCCCGGCTCGCGCACCTGGAGGCGGCGGGGCGCAGCGGCCGGGCCGTCCCGTGGGCGCGGGGACCGGGAGGGGTGGGGGCTCCCTCCGGAGCGTGACCCCAGCGCCCGCCCGGCCCGTCGGTTTAATGAAGGGGCGGGATTTGCATGATCCGCAGGCGGCGCCCGGGGCCATCCGGGGCCGGGGTCCGCCCCTCCCCGCGGCTCCGAGCTGTGGACTCAGCTGGGCCTGGGCCTGGGCCCCCCCCAGGTGCGGGGAGGGCTCCCCGGAGGGCGGGGCACCCCCTGGGCAAACAGGGAGCGCAAACATTCCAGCCCCAGGCCCGGCGGAGCCACGGCCCTGCCCCCTCCCCGGAGGCAGCGAGGGGGTGCCCACCGGCCCGGGGAGCGCAGCGAGGGGGTGCCCACCGGCCCGGGGAGCGCAGCGAGGGGGTGCCCACCGGCCCGGGGAGCGCAGCGAGGGGGTGCCCACCGGCCCAGGGCAGGCGTGGCTCCCCTCCCAGGTCTGGCTTGGGGAGGGAGGGAGGGAGGGCGGCCCGGGCTCCGTACCCGGTTCCGGCCGGAGCTTCTGGGCTGGCCACCACGTGGTGGTGATGGGGGACCTGCCCTTGGACCCTGGACCTTGGGGTGGAGGCTGGAGGGAGGCCTCTGCACCTGCCTGCTTGGGTCCCTGGGGCCAGCAAGGCTGACGGGGTGGGGAGTCTGGCTTCCCCTCCGCCTCCCCCACATTCCCGAACCCAGACCCGAGGCTGAGGCCCTGGTCATGGGGCTGCTCTTTGCAGTGGGTGGAGGATGGGGCCTCTCGGGGCGAGGGCAGCGGGGGCCTGGGGAGGGTGGCCCGGCTCCCCTAGGAGGCCCTCCGGGTCCAGTCACAGCACGGGCAGCCCCTCCCATTCCTGCACCATCTGCCCACAGACGCGAGGGCAGAGTCTGGCCACCTCCTGGGTGGTGAGCTGGGGCCGGTGACCCCTGGCCGGTCACCTCCGGGGCTCTCCCCACAGCAGCCTGGGAGGACCTGGCACCACCAGCCAGCCTGGCTCTTCCTACCACCCAGGGAGCCGGGCCAGGCAGGTAAAAGCCAGCAGTGCCCTGGCCAGGCCCATGTGCAGGGCCTGCACTCCGCCCACCCCCCCTCGCCCCCCGTGGGTGACCCAGGCCCCAGCCTACGCCACCCTGCCTGGTCCTGCCCTCGGTCCAGGCCCAACTCCATCCGCAGTGGCTCCTGGGGCCTTGGAGTCGAGGCCAGTCCTGCAGAGGCCAGGAGGCCAGAGTGCCTGTGGCTCCAGCACCCCCTCACCCATCCCAGCTCTCCCTCCCCCATCCCAGCCCTCCTCACCCATCCCAGCCCTCCCTCCCCCATCCCAGCCCTCCTCACCCATCCCAGCCCTCCTTCCCCCATCCCAGCCCTCCTTCCCCCATCCCAGCCCTCCTCACCCATCCCAGCCCTCCTCACCCATCCCAGCCCTCCCTCCCCCATCCCAGCCCTCCTCACCCATCCCAGCCCTCCTTCCCCCATCCCAGCCCTCCTCACCCATCCCAGCCCTCCTCACCCATCCCAGCCCTCCCTCCCCATCCCAGCCCTCCTCATCCATCTCAGCCCTCCTCCCCCATCCCAGTCCTCCTCACCCATCCCAGCCCTCTCCTCTCCAATCCATCCACCAGGGGTCCCCCAGGTCAGGGCCACTCAGGCCTGCCTCCTTCTTACTCAGGAGTCGGCCCAGAGTGCCCTCCTCACTCCCCCCTGCCCAACTCACTGCCTGGGGCCAGGAGGGGTCTTATTCACAGGTGGTCTGCCCCCACTGGGAGGTGGCCCCACCTCTGCCAGCCTCGATCAGGGGACCCACCCCCACCCCAAGTTGGAGGGCAGGTGTGAGTCACTGGTGCCCCTTGAGGTTGGCATCAGCAGATGGCTGTATGACCCCTGGGAGCCCATGTCTTCACCAGGAGCCCGGGGTTCTGAGTGTCCATGGGGAATAAACAGGGTTTAGTCCAGCAAGCGGGGCTCCCAGCATGTGCTCAGACAGGGCCGGACACCCCACACAACCCAGGCCCTCTGCAGGGGGAACACACCCAGCCCCTGTGCAGTGGGGGACACACCCAGCCCTGTGCAGTGGGGGGACACCCAGCCCCTGTGCAGTGGGGACACACCCAGCCCCTGTGCAGTGAGGGGACACCCAGCCCCTGTGCAGTGGGGGGACACACCCAGCCCCTGTGCAGTGGGGGGACACCCAGCCCCTGTGCAGTGGGGGGACACCCAGCCCCTGTGCAGTGGGGGGACACCCAGCCCCTGTGCAGTGGGGGGACACCCAGCCCCTGTGCAGTGGGGACACCCAGCCCCTGTGCAGTGGGGGGACACCCAGCCCCTGTGCAGTGGGGGGACACCCAGCCCCTGTGCAGTGGGGACACCCAGCCCCTGTGCAGTGGGGACACCCAGCCCCTGTGCAGTGGGGGGACACCCAGCCCCTGTGCAGTGGGGACACCCAGCCCCTGTGCAGTGGGGGGACACACCCAGCCCCTGTGCAGTGGGGACACACCCAGCCCCTGTGCAGTGGGGACACCCAGCCCCTGTGCAGTGGGGACACCCAGGCCCCCAGGGGGATTGACCTACATGGCACCTTCCCTCTGCCATCTCTCAGGACAGGGGGCAGGGCGGGGGGGGGGACACAGGGGGACTGTGGTCAGCAGGAGCCACAGCGCCCATGCTGGCCTGGTCACGTCGGGAAGGAGTGAGGGGTGACCTTGGAGGGGGCAGGTGGACGAGGCCAGGCAGGCAGCTGGGGCATTGGGGTTCTCGGTTGTCCCTGGAGCTTGGCCTGGCTCCGGGGCCTGGGACGAGCTGCTGCCCGGCACGTCCAGTTTGGTCCTGGCAGCCCCTCCGGCCCCTGGGCTGCGCTCCTTCCGGCTCGGTGCCCCGGGACCTGCCCTCACCCGAGACCTGGAGCTGGGGCGCAGGAGGACCCGGTGAGGGAGCCAGACACGACCAGGACCAGGACATCCGTGCCAGGCCTGGGGCGCGGTGTGGGCATTGCGGCCTGGGGGGAGACATGTGGGGGGGGGGCTCTGAGGTGGGTGGACTCCAGAGTGAACCCCAACCCAGACTGCCTAGCCCTGTTCTCAGCTGGGGTGTCTGGAGAGCCCAAAGCTCATGGCCCTGCTGCTGCTCCTGGGACAGACCGGAACCCGGAACCCGACGCCCCTCTGCCCAGGCCCAGTGTCCCACAGGCACCCATCCTTCCAGGCCTGGGGTGCAGGAGGGGTGAGCCCAGTGTGGCTTGTGGGGCTGGGGGTGCTTTGAGGGAGGCTCTGGGGGAGGCAGAGGCCACGGTCAGGAGGGCGCCCACAGGGCAGGCATGTGGGGTCAGGGCTGCGGACCCCAGGGGCCTCCTCCAGGGGTGACGGGTGGCAGGAGGAGCCCCCATCACAGCCCTGGGTCCCCAGCACCTGCCACCCAGGGTCTGAGACCCGGAGCCCCCTGGCCCGGGAGGGATGGAGATAAGCCTCCTAGTTCTCATTTATTTCCACTTAAATTCCTAGGTATTCTCGCAGGCGGCTCCCGCAGCCCCTGCCTCCCCAGGACCGGAGCTGGGATAGCCAGGAGTGGGTAGGAGCCCGCCCGGTGCTGCCCCACGGCCGAGGGAGGCCCCTCTGTACAGGGCCGGCCCTCCCTCCTCCTCCCTCCTCCGACCCCAGGGCCCGCTGTCCAGCGCAGCGCTGAAGAGAGGACACAGCTCTCGTCAGCGGAGGCCGAGACGGCTCACCCAGAGCCCCTCAGCCCGCTCCGTGCACAGGCCCCTGGCCAGGCCCAGGTCCCCAGCGATGTCTTGGGATCTGGGGGGCGAGGGGGGGCCTGCCCTGCGGGACGGAGCGAGCCCAGCCCCCCCCTCCCCGCCCCCGTTGGAGCCGGCTCTCCTGAAGGGGCCGTTCTCCCGGGCGGGCGGGCGGGTGCGGGCGCGGGAGCCCCTGCCTGCCGGCCGGTGCCCAGCCGCTGCTGGCGCCTCCGGCCGGCGGCCACAACCCTGAAGTTGCTTTAATAAAACAAAGTTTTTCTTTCGTGCGCGGCCTCCAGTGGTGAAAGGGCCGATTTACGGAGCCGAGCCCCCTCGGGCCGCCCCGCCCACCCTGCGGTGGCGCTGGCCGCGGCCGGTAATTTATAGCTTCAACTTAGCGCACTCGCGCTGGGCCAGCCGGAGGATGACTGGGGCCCTTTATCCCGGCCCCCCGGCCGGCCGCAGGGCCCGCCTCTCCCGCGCTCACAGGCGCCATTCACAGCCCGGCCGCTCCCGCCCAGGCCACGTTCCTTATTAAGACGTTGGAACCCCCGGTGAAAACAAGCCGGCTGTTTGTGCCTTGGCAGCACTCGGCCACCCCTAGGCCGGCGCCCGCCCGCCCGCGCCCGCCAGGGACAGCCAGGCCCCGCGCCCGCCAGGCCACAGGTGAGTGACCTGGAGGACACTGCTGGGCAGTTTCATTTCTTTTTAAAAAAAATATTTTTATTGATTTCAGAGAAGAAGGGAGAGGGAGAGGGAGAGATAGAAACATCCACGATGAGAGTCATTGATCGGCTGCCTCCTGCACGCCCTACATTGAGGATCGAGCCTGTCACCCGGCGTGTGACCTCCTGGTTCATAGGTTGACGCTCAACCACGGAGCCACGCCGGCCGGGCTCATCTCCTTTCTGTTCAGCCGGACTTCACTTTGCTCCCAGAAACTCCATCCCCAGGCCCAGTCCCACCAGGAGCCTGTCCCTTCAGGAGCTCCCGCTGGCGGCCTGCCCGAGGCCAGGAGCCCGAGACCAGGAGGCGTTCCATTCACAGGGCGCCCATTGATGGGCCAGCGTGTGGGGCCCCATCCCAGCACCCCTCCCCGAGGAGGAAGGGTGGGGTGCCCCTGCCAGGACTGAGGGCCTCAGAGACGGGCTGAAGCTTGGGTGCCTGAAGGCGGGGCAGCCCTCGGGGCCCTCAAGGAGGTCCGTTGGCGCTACTGCTCAGAGGGACCGTTGCCCGTGACTCGTGCCACACGACGGAGACCCCGATGTCAGCCCTGCGGCGCACGCCCACCCTGACGGCAGTGCGGGCCCAGGCCAGCTCCGGGGTGGCACACACAGGCTCGTGGGCACACACAGAGGGACACACAGACACGTACACACAAGCACACTCGTGGTCATGGACGAATGTGTCCCCTACGCGGTGTTGGCACTTGGACCAGAGAATGGGCATCGCGATGGGGCACCCGCTTGAGTCTGTCCACCCTCTAAACCCAGGGCACCCGCCAGACCTGGCCCCCCTCCCCCAGCTGGCCTGGTCCACACTCTCCTGGGCCCCAGGCGATGTGGGTGGGCCACTCTGTCCTTGCAGACAGCTTGGTTCTGGGGTTCCGAGAAGGGGGAACCCCCAACCTGAGCCCGCCTACAGAAGTCAGCCCTGGGTCCTCCCCGTCGGGCACGGGCCCAGCCCCAGCCCAGGTGGACTCAGGCCCGGGGAGCGGTTCTGCACAGGGAACTGGCCTCTGGGAGGGGTGTGGTCCACCTTGACCTCGGGCTCCTCCTCTGTGCCAAGCCCAGGGAGCTGCTGGGAGCAGTGCTCCTGAGGTGCCTCCTCCCACCGTCTCCCCAGGAGCAGCCCTGGCCTGCCCAGCTCTGGGGGCCCAGGCCCAGCTCCGGGGATGGTCCGAGTGGCTCGGCCTGGAAACTGCTGTTCGATGTGTCACCTTGGTCTTGGTCCCCGGACCCTACCTTCCCCTCCAGAAAAATGAGGCTCAGGGCACCCAGGTGCTTGCCCAGGGCACGAGGCAAGTCCAAGGCCAAGCTGGTGGCCACCCAGGTCCAGGGCTGCCCTCCCAGCAGGGGGAGGTGTGAGGGGAGCACGGGATGGGGGGGCAGTGCTCTGAAAAGGGCCTGGGAGGACTGTGGGGGCTGTGGGGAGGCCCCCCTGGGTCTCCTTCCACCAGGACCCCCACCTGAACCTGGGGTGACACTCGCATCACTCAGAGGCAGCCGCCACACCGGCCTCCCCTCCTCCTCACCACGGGCCCAGGTCAGAGGCAGGGAGACAGGTGGGAGGGCAGCTCCCAGGCGTGGGCGACACCGGCCGGAGCGGGGGGTCCCAGGCAGAGGGCACTGTGTCCGCCGGCTGGGCCCTCACCGCACTCAGCGCCTTGGGCAGGCGACAGGCACAGGACCCCTGTGGGGGCATCGGGGACTCTGTTTGGAGAGGAGGTTTTCACTCAGTTCCCAGTCTCCCGGGGTCAGGGATGGGGGGCCAGGCCGGCGGGGGCCTCCCCAGTGCGAGGGCCCGACAGGGTTAACGAGCCTCCTCGCTGCCACGTTGGAGCTGGGTCATTAAAACTCCATCTCCCCCTGCGTCCCGGCCCTCCGGGGCCTCCCGCGCCTTTGTCTCACTTTCTAAGGCTCTGACAGGATCGCCGGGTGGGGCCCAGGAAGAGAGGGGCCGGCACACAAAGCCCCCCGCCCGGCCCGGCCTGGCGCCTCCTCTGCCAGGCTGCCGCCTGCGCCCCTCCCAGGATGCCCTCCTCGGGGGGCCGACCTGGCCCCACTGGGCAGGCATCCCCCGAGTCCAGGCTGGGGCGGTGTGCCGGCCGCGCCCCACGGCCACCCCTGCGCAGTTCCCAGGCCCGTGGTGAGCCCGGCCTCCTCGGATTTGCCCACGCTTGGCTGCTGGTTGCTAGGAGCCGGTGGGGTGCGGGCGTTGGCCACGGTGGGGCTGGCAGCAGATCTGGCGGGCGGGCGCCCGGGGACAAAGCCCGCCTGTGATTAAGTCATCTGCCCGACAGCACCTCCAGAGCCCCCCACCGGCCGCGCACTCTGCCCACGCCCTCGCCCAGCAGCCCCGCTCCGGCCAGCGGCCAGCACGAGGCCCCGCAGGCTCAGGGGTCTCCCTCCTCGGCCCCCACTCTGCCCTGTGGCCTCCGCTGCCCAGTGCCTGCTCTGACCTGCAGGTGCCCACAGCCCCGCCCCTCCCACGGCTCCTTGGTCCCAGGGGCTGGACGCGCATCTGAGGACCAGGTCAGGGCCGCACGGTCCCCGCACACCTGGGGTCTGACCCTCTCCTGCCCACCCTGACACCAGAGCTCCAGTCTGAGCTGGGGGTGCCGCCTGGGGGCCCCAGGGACCGGCTAGGTGGGTGGGGGGGGTCATCCTACTCAACAGAAGGAGGCAGGGACCCCTGTGCCCCCAGCGGCCTTTCCTGATGGTCCCAGTGTCCCCTCATCCCCTCTCCTGGGGCCTCTGGGCGGCTGGCGCATCAGCCCACCTCCCACAGCCAACAGGCCTAGGACAGGGCCACGAGGAGCTCCCGGCATAGCCCCCCACACTTCGAAGGAAGAGTCCCGGCTGGGGGCCCCGGGGAGGCGTGTTTGGGCACAAGAAACACACCCTCCTCACTGACCCTCACACGGGACCTGCTGGCCCCACTGGGCACGTGGGGGCTGGCACAGCAGGACCCGGACTCCCCGGGGCCTCTGGAGAGTGGGTGCCCTCCGGGCCTTTCACTGGTCTCAGAGCAGACACTGAAGGGGGGACCGTGGGGCAGGCCGGCCTGGACCCTCAGTCCTGCCATCCCTGAAGGGGACGTGCAGCCCTCCAGAGGCTGGGGCAGGAGGAGGGGCTGGGGCGGGAGGGGGCCTGGGGCTGGCCTGCGGGGCGGATCACTGCCCCTGAGCCTGGCTCCGGATGGGGTTTCCGGATGGGGCAGGGACTTCCTGGGATTGCGGGCAGCCAGGGCTTGGGCAGCGGAGAAGTTTATCTCTGACTCTCCCCCTTATCTCCGCCTGGGCAAGGAGAGGGGGCCTGGCTGGGGCTGGGGGAGGGGACCCAGGAGCCTCTCTCTTTCCAAGGCCCAGCCCCACCCAGGGGTACAAAGGCTGGGGGGCTGGCAGGCCCAGAAGCCTCTGGGGGGCAGGTAGCCAGGATCCCAGCGCCCCCGCCCCCCCCCCGTCCCTGGACTGCTCTGATGGCTGGGGGGCACGCGGGCTGGGACGAGCTGCCCTCGCACACACGTGCAGGTGGGGAGCTGGCAAAGCAGGACCAGCTCCTGGCCTCTGTGTGCTCATCCCCGCTGAGGGGTGGGGGTGGCACTCGGACCCCAGCATCTCGACAGGACCCCCGTCCCCACCCTGGGACCGGCCACGTCCCAGCACAGCCCAGGGCGTGGAGGTGAGTCCAATCGGTGTGACCCTTTTCCCAGCGCCTCTCGCTGTCCCTCGGGGTCACAGGCAGGAAGGCTGGCAGGGCTCCTGGCCCCTCCGCCCGAGTGCCCCAGCTGTCCACTCGACGGGCGCTTGGCCCAAGTGCGTCACGGGAGGCCCCCCCGTGTCCACCGCCCACTCAGGGTCCCAGCTCCCCCTGGCCCAGCCCCAGGCTGTACTCCCCGCCCTCTCCCCTCTCCCCCCCACCCCACACCAATCATTTCCCAGCCACCATGGTGTGCACCTGGCCTCCACCCAGCCAACACCCAGTCATCCCGCGGCCCTGCTCAGGGTCCCTGATTCTGGGGGCCTCTCCTTCACCTGGGCTCCCCCACGCCGGGGGCGGCTTTGAGGGCGTCTGTGGGGCCAGGGCCATTGTGTCCTTACCCCCCACCTGCGTGGCCAGGCACCAGGCAGCCTGGGGGACGTGGAAGGGACATGACAGACCACTGTGGGCCTGGCTAGGGCCACAGCAACCCCACGCCCTGTCAGCAGAGAGGGGCTGTCACCCCTCAGGCGCAGTGGCCACTGCCCGCACACCTGGTCCAGGAGGCCGGCCGGCAGCAGATGGGCCCAGTGGACGCAGACTCTGTGGCCAGCTTGGCCTCTGCTGACCCTGCAGCCTCGCTGAGCTGGTCCCGCCGGCCTGGGCCAGGGCCTGGGAGGACCCACAGGCAGTCTGGGCTGGTGGGGGCCCTCTGGCCACGCCCTGAGGCTGGATTCTAGTCGGGCAGCGAGGCAGAGCGGGCAGAGGGCCGAGGCACGTGGTCACTGGCAGGGGAGCAGCCACGGGGCGATGCAGATGTCAGCTCCGGCCCCTGTCCCCGGGGCAGAGCAGGGGGAGGGAGCGTCGCCCGTCCCGGCCAGTCATCGGCCTGCCTGCTTCCCACCTGCCCAGGCCTGGCCGCGGGCTGTGGGGGGTGGCCCACCTCCTGGCATCACACTCACTGGTGTTTGTCCGAGCCGTGGCCAGGCCCCTCCGTCACGTAGCCTGGCCTGGGCGGGAGCTGGGGAGAGAATGGCCTTGCCCTGCACCACCGGCCACTCGCCCCCAGTCAGCACACGCTGGTGGACTGAGGAACGGGGGCATGGTCCAGAGGAGGGTTCGAGGATGCAGTGGCCGAGAGGTGGGCAGAGGAGTGGACAGAGGTGCCTGGTGAACCAGTAGGTCTGTCGATGGCCAAGAGGTGCAGAGAGCTGAGTGACCGCTGCCGATGAGAGCTGGGGACGGCTGATGGCACAGGGGGTCACAGTGGGGGGGTGGGGGGGTGAGTCCATGGAGGACTGAGGGGGGAGGAGGGGGAGTCCGTGGAGGACCGAGTAGGGGGGAGGTGGGGGGAGTCTGTGGAGGACCGAGAAGGGGGGAGGAGGGGGGAGTCCGTGGAGGACTGAGAAGGGGGGAGGAGGGGGGAGTCCATGGAGGACTGAGAAGGGGGGAGGAGGGGGGAGTCCATGGAGGACTGAGGGGGTGGGGAGGGGGGGTGAGTCCGTGGAGGACTGAGAAGGGGGGAGGAGGGGTGAGTCCATGGAGGACTGAGGGGATGGGGAGGAGGGGTGAGTCCGTGGAGGACCGAGACAGGGGTGGGGAGGAGGGGTGAGTCCATGGAGGACTGAGGGGGTGGGGAGGAGGGGTGAGTCCGTGGAGGACCGAGACAGGGGTGGGGAGGAGGGAGTCTGGCGGAGGGACAGCAGATGGAAGTCGCAGCCCATGGCATCCTGGGAGTGGCACGCAGTGGGTGTGCTTGGAGATCAGGAAGGCGTGACAGTGCCAAGGAGAATGGGCGTGGCCTGTCCCAGCTCTGGCGTCAGAGGGTGGCCGGGGCTGGGGGCATCCGGAGGCCGCTGTGGGCTCGCCTGGGCAGGCCTGCCCCTGCCTCCCCCCTGGGGCGGAGCTGGGGCTCCAGGTGGGCGGGGAGAGGGTGAGTCACCGGCTGGGGTGCCCGTCGGGAACCAGCACCCACGCCTGCCTCGGTGGGCCCAGTGGTGACGTCACGTCTGCTATGGGTGCCCCGGGGCCTGGCACAGAGCCCGGGGGATTCTTGGGGCCGGGTGCCCTGCCCAGACGGGGCCAGGTCCCACTTGACCCCGCAGCCTCAGCTCACCCCAGGTCATCCTGGGGTCACCAGGTGGGTGGGCCACGAGGAGGAAGGAGCCTCCACCATCTCCTTGGACCGCTTGCCTCCGCTGACCGCCTGGCCGCGCCTCAGGCCCCTGATTGGCGCTTCTGAGGAGTCAGGCCAGGACAGGCTGCGGCAGAAGGCAGGGGCCAGGGTGGAGCCTCCCCCAAGAGCAGGGCCAGGAGATGCCCGGGTCCCACAGGGCACGGCCAGGGCCATTGGAAAATGTATGTTTTTATTGATTCAGAGAGGAAGGGAGAGGGAGAGAGAGAAACATCAATGAGGAGAGGGAATCATGGATCGGCTGCCTCCTGCACACCTCACACTGGGGATCGAGACCGCAACTGGGCATGTGCCCTAGCCAGGAATTGAACCGTGACCTCCTGGTTCATAGGGAGATGCTCAGCCCCTGAGCCCCGCCAGCCGGGCCCCCTGTGCCATTTTACAGGTGGGACACTGAGGCCAAATAGCGGGAGGACAGGGCCAGGGGAGGCGCAGCCAAGCGCGGTCACCCTGGAGGGTGAGGGCACTCCTACCGCAGACCTCTGCAGCTGCTGCCCCCACACCCCCGCCATCACATACATCCACCCACCTCCCGCGGCCCGGGGGTGAGGGTCCCAGGCCAGTGCAGCAGCAGAAATGGAGGCTCAGCCCTCGAGGCCCCTGCCTCCCTCCCCCACCTCCAGATCAATCCCCGTGCAGGGAGCCGGGGCCTGTCTGCCCTGCCCTGGCTGAGCTGGGGCGGGGGGCGCAGTGGGCAGCAGAGAGGGCTGACCTGGCGGATGCCAGGGCCAGGAAAGCTGACGGTCAAATCTCATTAGCTGTCCGACTTCCGAGGCCCTGTCGTTGACCGTCCGGCAACCTCTGCAGCCCGCCTGTGCGTGCACCCGTGGGCTGGGACTTCCCAGCAGGTAGCACCCTGGCCTCCAGCTCCTGGCAGGGCCCCAGGCCGGGTTGCAGCCGCCCTGGGCTTCAGGGGGCCCCCAGCTCTCACTCAGGGCCTGGGAGGCTGCTGGGTCTCCAGAGCTTCCCTGCCTGGAGGGAGCTAAGGGCCTGCAGGAGGCTGTCCGTTCCGGGTCCCCTGCAGCAGCCGGGATGCCTCCGGACCAGCCCCTCACCGGGCCAGCGGACCAGCCCCTCACCGGGCCAGCGGACCAGCCCCTCACCGGGCCAGTGGACCAGCCCCTCACCGGGCCCGCGGAGGAGGCACTCAGCAGTCGGTGCTGGCTGGGCTCTTCCCCGAAGGAGACACTTTCCTGAGCATGGGGTGCAGGCCCTTTCCCCACCTGGGGCCGGGATGCGGGGCCCCCAGCCCTGACACACTGGGTCCCTGCTGGCCCTGGCTCCCGGGCCCGGGCCGTCTCCCCGGGTCAGGACCCCATCCCCTGTCCTTCAGGCTACACTGACCAGCAGGACTGAACCTCAGTCTCCCATCTGTAAAATGGGAGCGATGGCCAATAACAGCCACTCTGGTCCCAGCACGAGCTGGGCAGTGAGCGCTGGGCCCCGGGGTCCCATCACCCTCTGGGGGCCTGGCCCCTGCCCCGCCCCAGGCCCAGCCCAGAGCGGCTGTCGGCAGGGTCCATCTGGAAACGATTGTGCCTGTGGCCCTCGAAGACATAATTAAAATATATTGGGTTTATGCTCCTTCCTCGGCTGGGCGGGACCCAGGCCGGTTATGAAACCGGATCGCGCTGACGTTGGCATGGGGAGCATCCGACCCCCACCGCCGGCTTCCACGCAGCAGCGGGGCCTCGGGGTCCGGCGGGGTGGACGGCCTCCTGTGCCCGCTGCCTGTCCCCCACGACCTGCTCGCGAGGGGGGCCTGCTCTGCCCATCTGCTCCCAGGCCTCGGGCGCTGTCTGTCCGCCTCCCTGTCAGCGTCCCGCCTGAGGGGTGGGCATGAGACGTCCCGGCCCCGCCTGCCCCACCCCCCGCCCCTCCCGGGGCACCCTTCCCAGGAAACCTCCATCACCAGATGGGGGTCTCTCTCCCCGTGGCCCCAATGGTGACATCTAAGCAGTGTGTGGGCCCAAGACAGACTCGGGGTGTGAGGGCCTCAGAGGGGTGCCTGCCTGGCTAGGCCAGCCCCTCCCCCAGCCCAGGAGCCTCCGCCAAACCGCGGGCTCCAGGGCTCTGAGGAGAACTGCCCGCCCCAGCCCGGAGTTGGAGGCCCAAGGCGAAGGCGTGGGGTGGGCTCTGAGCTGGCTGCCTCCTCCTCCAGGGAGCCCTCCTGCCCCTCGCTCAGCCTGCAGTGCTGGGCCCCTCATCCCGCCCGAGTTCAAGGTCCCCTGAGGGGCCCAGGGAACCACAGGCCCTGCCCCCACCCTCCAGCCTCCAGCAGCAGCCGGCCCGGCCCCGGCAGGGACCACAGGCTCGCCCGTCGGGAGAGGCCCTGGCAGCCAGCACGTGCCGGCTGTCCCCAGGGAAAGCCGGCTGGACACGGCCTGGACATGCAGGGTCCTGGGGGGCAGACGCCCAGCCCCTGCGGCCACACCACCTGCCCCACCCCCCAAGCGGGTGGTGGCTCAGGACCCTCTGTCCCTGGGACAGTCATACCCAGGGTCCTGGTCGCTGTGGTCCTGGGGCTCCCACCGTGACCACAGCCCGGCTCTGGTGCCCAACCCCAGACCCAGTGCCCCAGCCCCCCGGCAGCTCCCTCAGATCGGGCCCATGGGCACCGTCCTGGTCATCTTCCCTCAGAGTCCTCCTCACCCCACTGTCCTCCCTCCTCACCCCACTGTCCTCCCTCCTCACCCCACGCTCAGCCCTCCTCACCCCACTCTCCTCCCTCCTCACCCCACACTCAGCCCTCCTCACCCCACTCTCCATCCTCCTCACCCCACTGTCCACCCTCCTCACCCCACTGTCCATCCTCCTCACCCCACTCTCCTCCCTCTTCACCCCACTGTCCTCCCTCCTCACCCTACTCTCCTCCCTCCTCACCCCACTGTCCACCCTCCTCACCCCACTCTCCATCCTCCTCACCCCACTCTCCTCCCTCCTCACCCCACACTCAGCCCTCCTCACCCCACTCTCCTCCCTCCTCACCCCACTCTCCACCCTCCTCACCCCACACTCCTTCCTCCTCACCCCACTCTCCTCCCTCATCACCCCACTCGGCCCTCCCTGAGGCCTCCAGATGTGCTGACTCCCCTCCCATAGCCTCCCCTGACCCCCAGGTGCAGGGCCATCCCCGAGCCTTGGTCCCTGGTCTGGACAGTGGGATGGGAGGCCCTGGAGGAGGTGTCAGGAGCAGGAGAGCTGTCCCATCACGGCTGTCCCATCACGGCTGTCCCATCACGGCTGTCCCATCACCTCTGTCCCATCACGGCTGTCCCATCACGGCTGTCCCATCACCTCTGTCCCATCACCTCTGTTCCATCACGGCTGACCCATCACCTCTGTTCCATCATGGCTGTCCCATCACCTCTGTCCCATCACGGCTGTCCCATCACGGCTGTCCCATCACGGCTGTCACATCACGGCTGTCCCATCACCGCTGTCCCATCACCTCTGTCCCATCGCAGCTGTCACATCACGGCTGTCCCATCACCTCTGTCCCATCACGGCTGTCCCATCACCTCTGTTCCATCAAGGCTGTCCCATCACCTCTGTCCCATCACCTCTGTCCCATCACAGCTGTCCCATCATGGCTGTCCCATCACCTCTGTCCCATCACGGCTGTCCCATCACGGCTGTCCCATCACGACTGACCCATCACCGCTGTCCCATCACCTCTGTCCCATCGCGGCTGTCCCATCACGGCTGTCCCATCACCTCTGTCCAATCACCTCTGTTCCATCAAGGCTGTCCCATCACCTCTGTCCCATCACGGCTGTCCCATCATGGCTGTCCCATCACCTCTGTCCCATCACCTCTGTCCCATCACGGCTGTCCCATCACCTCTGTCCCATCACGGCTGTCCCATCACGGCTGTCCCATCACCTCTGTCCCATCACGGCTGTCCCATCACGGCTGTCCCATCACCTCTGTCCCATCACCTCTGTTCCATCACGGCTGACCCATCACCTCTGTTCCATCATGGCTGTCCCATCACCTCTGTCCCATCACGGCTGTCCCATCACGGCTGTCCCATCACCTCTGTCCCATCACGGCTGTCACATCACGGCTGTCCCATCACCGCTGTCCCATCACCTCTGTCCCATCGCAGCTGTCCCATCACGGCTGTCCCATCACCTCTGTCCCATCACGGCTGTCCCATCACCTCTGTTCCATCAAGGCTGTCCCATCACCTCTGTCCCATTACCTCTGTCCCATCACAGCTGTCCCATCACGGCTGTCCCATCACCTCTGTCCCATCACGGCTGTCACATCACGGCTGTCCCATCACCGCTGTCCCATCACCTCTGTCCCATCGCAGCTGTCCCATCACCTCTGTCCCATCACCTCTGTCCCATCACGGCTGTCCCATCATGGCTGTCCCATCACCTCTGTCCCATCACCTCTGTCCCATCACCTCTGTCCCATCACGGCTGTCCCATCATGGCTGTCCCATCACCTCTGTCCCATCACGGCTGTCCCATCACCTCTGTCCAATCACGACTGACCCATCACCGCTGTCCCATCACCTCTGTCCCATCGCAGCTGTCACATCACGGCTGTCCCATCACCTCTGTCCCATCACCTCTGTCCCATCACGGCTGTCCCATCACGGCTGTCCCATCACCTCTGTCCCATCACGGCTGTCCCATCACGGCTGTCCCATCATGGCTGTCCCATCACCTCTTTCCCATCACCTCTGTCCCATCACTTCTGTCCCATCATGGCTGTCCCATCACGGCTATCCCATCACCTCTGGTCCCATCACGGCTGTCCCATCACCTCTGTCCCATCACTTCTGTCCCATCACCTCTGTCCCATCACGGCTGTCCCATCACGGCTGTCCCATCACCTCTGTCCCCTCACCTCTGTCCCATCACGGCTGACCCATCACCTTTGTCCCATCACCTCTGTCCCATCACGGCTGTCCCATCACCTCTGTCCCATCACGGCTGTCCCATCACCTCTGTCCCATCACCTCTGTCCCATCACGGCTGTCCCATCATGGCTGTCCCATCACCTCTGTCCCATCACGGCTGTCCCATCACCTCTGTCCCATCACCTCTGTCCCATCACCTCTGTCCCATCACGGCTGTCCCATCACCTCTGTCCCATCACGGCTGTCCCATCACGGCTGTCCCATCACGGCTGTCCCATCACCTCTGTCCCATCACCTCTGTCCCATCACTTCTGTCCCATCATGGCTGTCCCATCACGGCTATCCCATCACCTCTGGTCCCATCACGGCTGTCCCATCACCTCTGTCCCATCACTTCTGTCCCATCACCTCTGTCTCATCACGGCTGTCCCATCACGGCTGTCCCATCACCTCTGTCCCCTCACCTCTGTCCCATCACGGCTGACCCATCACCTTTGTCCCATCACCTCTGTCCCATCACGGCTGTCCCATCACAGCTGTCCCATCACGGCTGTCCCATCACCTCTGTCCCATCACCTCTGTCCCATCACGGCTGTCCCATAACCTCTGTCCCATCACGGCTGTCCCATCACGGCTGTCCCATCACGGCTGTCCCATCACCTCTGTCCCATCACCTCTGTCCCATCACGGCTGACCCATCACCTCTGTCCCATCACCTCTGTCCCATCACGGCTGTCCCATCACGGCTGTCCCATCACCTCTGTCCCATCACCTCTGTCCCATTATGACTGTCCCATTGCGCGGCTGTCCCTTCGCAGCTGTCCCATCATGACTGACCCATCGCGGCTCTGGTGGAGTTTAGGGCCTTGCCTGGGGGTCGGGGGACGTCCGCGTGAAAACGGGCCTCGCCCTCGCTGGGGGCTCATTTGGTTGGAGCATCATCCCTTGCACCCGAAAGGTTGTGAGTTCGATCCCCGGTCAGGGCTCGTGCAGGAGGCAGACAGTCAGTTTCTCTCACATTGTTGTCTCTCTCTTTCTCTCTTCCTCCCCTTCCTCTCTCTAAAGTCAATAAACATCCTTGGGGAGGATTTAAAAAAAAGATGGGGTCCGGAGCCTGGCCATGAGGGGGAGCAGCTGGAGAGAGGCCCCGGGTTGGGGTCCAGAGTCCCAGTTCCTGCTCCCACCTCCCTCCACCCCTCCGCTGCCTGAGGGAAGCCCCTGACCAGGGTCCTGCCCCCCCACCGGCCCTCCCCCCAACTCTGGCCTCCTGGAGGCCCAGGCACCTCCTCCAGGAAGTCGGCCTCGCCCGCTGTGGGGAGGGGTGCGTCAGGCTGGGCTGGTGGGGCACCTGGGGCCAGGCAAGCCTGGGCTGGGGCACAGGCACATTCCTGCCTCCTTAGCAGGTGGGGAGGGGGTTCCCAGAAGCCGGGGAGGCCTGGCCAGCTGCCCGCAGGGAGAGCCCCACACTTCCTGCTCGGAGAGGAGGCTCTGGGTGCAGGACATGATCCCGAGCACACGAGGCCCGGGCCCCCCGCCTTGGCATAGCCGCACTCGTCACCCATCAGTCCCTTCTCCCTTCGGGCCCCCAGCCTGTGCGCCCTTCCCACCGGGCCTGCCACCCACGCCCCTGCTCTCAGCGACCCAGCTGCCACCATCCCGGCAAGGACGGCAGGGACGGCAGGGACGGCAGGTCGGAGCCCCGGCTGCTCCAGGACAGGAGGGAGGTGGGTGGGGAGACCGAGGCGGTGGGAGCCTCAGAGATGCTTTGAGACCTTGAGCAGTCACCTCGCTGTGGGGTGGGGTGTCGCCACGACCCACCCTGCGGGGGGGGGGGGTGGAGATGAGATCACGTTGCTGGCAGGCGAGCTGGCACCCGGCGCGGGGAGCGCCCGCGGGGAGCGGCCGGGGCACGTCGGGGCGGCGGGATCTGGCCCACACCCACACTCGCCTGGCCCGTGGCCTCCGCAGGGCGGGGCCTTCCCCCGGGGCACGCCTGCCCTGGGCGCTCCAGCACCCATGGCATTTCAGCCCCCGAGAGAGGCCCTGGCCGGCGATGCCCACCCCCTCGGAGCCCCCTCGGAGCCCTGCCCTCGGGGAAGCCCCTCAAAGCTGGGCGGCAGCAGGGTGTCCTTCACAGCACGCAGGGGAGCCGTGTGCCTGGTCTGAGGCCTGGGCTCAGCAGCGCGTGGGGCCGCCTGGTCTGATGCTCAAAGGGAAAGGAAGCCGGCCGGGCCGGCGCCTCCCGGCTGGAGTGCAGCCAAGCCGGTGCCGCGAGTCCAGGAGAGGCCAGGCTCCCGGGGGCTGCGGAGCTGGGTCTTTGATCCCCTCCCTGGACCCTGGAGGCCCGGATCCCCCGGATGCCGGGTCCCGGAGCAGGAGTGGAGCCCCCCTGAGCAGCCCTGACCCCGGCTCTGAGGCCGCCTCCACCTGGCGAGGCTGGTGCAGAATGAGCCTCCGGGCGGAGGAAGCAAGCAAGCCCCACGGGTGAGGAGAGGCTGAGACCAGATGGTGTGTCCCTGGAGGAGGAGCGTGGGGGCGGGGAGACCCCGGGGAGCTCCGCCCTTGGGCCGCCCTGGCTCCGCTCTGCGGGTGAGCTGCCCAGGGTGAGGGCTGGACGGGGGACGTGGGGACACAGGGACGCGGGTGGCCTGCATGTGTTTCTGATTCCTCGAGGCCTCTGGGCGGCACTTGTGCAAGAGGCCTCCTGCCTCAGGCCCGCCCTCTGCCCAGCTGCCCAGGCTGCCCGGCCCCTGCTGTCCACGGGTGTGTGTGTGTGTGTGTGTGTGTGTGTGTGTGTGTGTGTGTGTACATGTGTGTGCATGTGTGTGCCGGACCCTGGTGGGAGGCCGCCTTCCAGGTCCAGAGGCGCCTGAGGTCAGCAGCCCCCACCCTCCGCAGGCACAGACGGGATGAGGCCGCCTGGGTCCCGGGGCCGGGCGGGGCCGGCCAGCTGGGGGGGGGCTGCCTGCACCCCGTGTGCCGTGCCAGGGGCAGGGTCTGGCCTCTCCCCGGGTGGGCGTAAGGCCACCCTGGGCCTAATCCTGTGCTCCCTGCCACTCTAGCCCTGGACACGGCAGGCTCCGGGGCCTCGCCTGGCTGGCACAGGTGGGGTGACCCTCCCTCTGGGGTGGGGGGCTGGGCAGGGGATGCTGGAGGTGCCTGGAGCCTCCCCAAGATGCACCTACACCACCTTCCTCCCCACTTCCTGCCCCCAAAGGCCGCCGCCCTATGTGCTCTGTCGGCTGGGACGGGCGGCTCTCAGCTCGTGTGTGCTGGGAACACACGAAGGACCAAGCGAGAGGAGCCGTCTTAGTCTCAGGGACCCCCCGCTGCCTGATGGGCTGGGGGGACTGGGGGGAGTCTGCTCAGAGCCAACGCCCCTCCCAGCCACCCTGCACCACCGCCGCCTTCTGGAGCTGGCCCTGCTGTGGGCCTGAGGGGGCAGTTCCCGCTGAGACACCCAGGGGGAAGCCCGCCCGGGAGGCTCCCCTCAGCCTCTTTGCAGGCCCAGGGGAGACCCCCCGCTGTGGGGTGCTCCTGGACTGGCTGTGCACCATCCCCAGCTGGCTCCATGCACCGTCCTGGAGCCCCCTGCCAGCCGGGCACACGGGGAACCAGTGCCCCCTGGTGGCCCTCGGCTGGCTGTGACCGCCACCCCCCACTGCACAGGCCCCACGTCCAGCCCACAGAGCACCCTGGGCTTCAGGCCGCACGGCGGCTCCTGCCAGGACAGCCCCCAGGCAGGCCTGCCTGGCCCCGAGGGACACCCGGTGCCTTTGGAGACCTGGCAGGCAGGCCCAGGCAGGGTCACCCCCCCGCCCCCGCCATCAGTACCCGGGTGGCCCTCTGCCCACACAGGAGCCGTCCTGCAGGCCGAGACTCCGCTGCCGTCTCGCACGCTCTCCTATTGGAAACACACAGGCAGCCTCTCCAGGCCCGCCTGCCCCCTGGCCCCCCGAGTGGGCCTGGCTCCTGGGAGCCCAGCCCAGGGTGGGCCCGGCCAGTGCCTGCGGGGCTAAGGAGGGTGTGGGGGGACAAGGAAGGGGACATGGGAGAGGGGACATGGCCACCTCTTGCTGGGCACAGCCTCACTCGCTCGTGTGAATGTCCCGTTACCCACTGCTGTCTGCGTTGCCAGAGCCACACCTCTGTCCCCTCGTTCAGCCACTCGGCGGACACCTGGGACCCGTCCAGCTCTGTGCCCAGGGCCAGGCTGGGGCAGGGTGTTCTCTGGGGGACCCCACTCCTGAAGAGTTAGGAGGGGCCCTGAGCCCTCACACCTGAGCCTCGTTGGAGCTTTAAGGATGTGGTGCCTGCTCATGGGGGCCCAGGACATCGCTGGACAGGAGAGGACTGGGCCTGGGCGGGAGGGGCCCGGACCTGCCATAGACCTTCCGTGGGCACTGGGGTGCTGCCAGGGCCTGGGAACCCAGCCGGCACCCCCCCAGGAGCCTGGCTGGACCTCTGGCCGGCTTATTGGCGCCCCCTGCAGGCCTCCCAGCTCAAGGAAGCCAGCTGGCCCCCAGCAGCCCGGGCTCAGAATTTGGGGGTGGGGCAGGTGGGTGGGTAGAGCTGGGGCCAGGGGAGCACAGAATCCCTGGGGTCTGGGGACTGGAGGCTGTGAGGAGCCAGGGCCGACGTACATGCCTGTCCCCAACACGGCCTCTTCCAGCCCAGCTGGCCCTCAGCTGCCCGCTTCCAAGTGGTGGGCGGCCTGCTGGGCCCGCCCTCCGGGACGCCCTGCACAGGGGCACGGGCATGCGCCAGCGCTCTCAGGGCACCCCCGGCACCCTGCCACCCGCGGGTCCCCGCAGAGACTCAGCCACGTGGCCGGCAGCCCCTGGCCACGGAGGGCCCGGCGGAGGGGCAGAGGGCGGTGCCAGCGGGCACTCAGCCCCAGAGGGACCCGCTCCGAGGGTGGCGATGCAGAGGCCCCACACCCGGCGTCTCCACGGGGCGGGAGGCCTCGGGGCCACGGCTCAGGGAGCAGACGGGCAGTGGGCGGCCTCGCTGGCGACCACCGTCATGGTGGCTCAGTCAGCACCTGCCGCTGCGACAAACACCACGACAGCAGGCGCTTGTTCCTCCGTCCTGGAGGCTGGGTGTCTGCGACCAGGTGGCGGTCGAGTCCGTTTTCGGGGAGGGCCGCTTGCTGGATGCAGCCTGTCACCGTCCTCATAGCAGAGAGCGGGCGCTGGTCTCTGCTCAACAGGGCCCCGAGCCCATCACCGGCCCCACCCTCACGGCCTCATCTAACCCCACTCCCTCACCTCCCAGCCATCGGGCCAGAGCTTCCACACACGGATTGGGGGGCACAGAAATTCAATCAAGGCAGACGGAATCTTGGCCCAGGTCCCTGAGTTCTTGCCCCCAGGACCCCCACCCCAGGGGCAGGGGCAGGGGCAGGGGCAGCCACCCTCCTTCCCCCCACCCCCGCCCCGTGCATGGGGAAGGCCAGCTCCGAGCCTGGGGGTCCCTGCCCAGTGCTGGGGACCTGGAAGGGCCTCCTGGGACAGCTCAGCTTCCCCCTCCGGTCTCCCACGTCCCCATCCTGGCGGGAGGCCCGTGATGCCAGGGTGTCAGGCGCAGGAAACTCCGGGGGCGGGAGGCCAGGCCCGCTGATTGCCCGGCTCCGGTCATGTTTACCTGCGGAGGCCGCGCCAGGCCCCCGCCCGCCTCGCTCCAAGCTCACAGGGCTCCAGGATAAACACCCATTCAGCGCACAAGGCCCCTTTGTCCCGGAGCGGCTCCTGGCCCAGGACGCTGCCCCCCGGCCTGAGACCGTAGCGCGGCCAGCCACCCCGCGTGGCCTTCTCCGGGCCGAGGCCTGGCCTGGCTCAGAGGCCCCGGGACAGGGCACCGGGCAGCTCTCAGTGGCCCGAGGGGCCTCCACAGCAGCCCTGGCTTTTCAACAGGAGGGGCGGCCGGAGGCCACATGGCCACCATGAGCCCCCCAGCCCCTCACCGCCCCCCTAGCCCCAGGCACCCCCTCTCCCCACCAGTCACTGTCCTGTGCCCTCGTTCCTTTGTTGGTGAGGTGAGGGGGGCCTCCAGGCTCCATCTGAGGCTCCTCAGCGTCTCCCCTGGGGTTTGGTCAGGTTGAAGACACACAAACCCTGACATCACAGCTGCTCTTTGGGGTGCCTTCCAGGGTCCGAGTCCCTCTACACCAGCCACTCCGCACAGAACGGGCCAACAGCACGAGGGTCAGAGCCCTGAGCAGGGCCTGGAGGGTCAGCGTGGGCGGCGGCCCGGAGGGGGCACTCTGCATGGGAGGAACACGTGCTTGGGCCCCGGGGCCCGGCCACAGCTGGTGTGGTTTGGGGGTGTCAGGGAAGCCTCCTGAGAAGCGGCTGTCAGCACAGAGGTGACAGCTTCGGGACGTCCGGCCGGCCCCGCCCAAGGGCCTGGCAGGCACAGACCCAGCGCTGGGAGCACTGCAGGCTGGGCCTTGGCCACAGGAGGGACGTGTGTGACTGTTCGTAAAAGGACCTCCGGCCCTGGCCCATTGGCTCAGTGGGTAGAGCGTCGGCCTGAGGACTGAAGGGTCCTGGGTTCATTTCCAGTCAGGGCACAGGCCTGGGTTGCGCGCTCGATCCCCAGTGGGGGGCGTGCAGGAGGCAGCGATCAAAGATTCTCTCTCATCATCGATGTTTCCATCTCTCCCTCTCCCTTCCTCTCTGAAATCAATAAAAAACAACACACAAAAGGCACCTCCTGTGCTGACGGTGGAGCAGGAGGGCCCAGAGGGGCCCGGAGCTGCCACGGGGACGAGGAGAGGGCAGAGCTGAGCGCAGGGGCCCCAGGGAGCAGGGGGCAGGGTGGCCTCGGTCCCGGCCCTGGCCTGGCCTTTTGTCCCTGTATGACACTCTCCCCGAAGCCCTCCACCTGCGGGGTCCTGACGCCCCCTGGCCAGCCAGAGCCCCAAGTGCAGGTCCCCAGCCAGGACGTCACCTCCAGGCCCTGACCCTGCACCTTGGCCCACGGCTGGCAGCGCCCCCTGGTGGCAGCCAGGCACACTGCCGCTGCCCACCCTCGGGCCAGTCACAGCCAGGCGCTGCCGCTCAGGGCAGGTCTGACTGGGCTCTTGCTGGTCGGGTCTGTGCAGGGACCCCGTCCACGATGACGCGGGAGGAAAACACCCCTTTGCTGGTTTCCTCCAGGCCTGAGTGTGGGCACTGCCCTGCACTGGGCGTTCCTGGAACCAGTGGGTCTGGGCCCAGCAGCTCCCGCTCACCTGAGAGTGGTCGGGCACACAGACCTGGGCCTGCCATGCCCATTGGTCAGCACTCAGGAGCCCATGCCTCCAGCTGGCTCTGGGGGCCCAGGCATGAGGATGTGGCTCCCGGGCACAGGGCCATGTCTCAGTCTGTGGCCCGTGTCCAGCCCGCTCTGTGCCATCTGTGTCTACGGACTGGGCCGTGATGCCCTGCAGGCCAAGCCTCTGCCCGGGGGCTGCCTCCCTCCCGCTGGTGCCTCTCCTGCCTGCTGTGCACCCTCCGGGCCCCGTCCCCTCACACGGCCAGGGAGGGGACGGGGCCCAGGGCCCAGGGCCAGCGAGCTGAGGACAGGCTCCCTGGAGCAGGCCTGGACGCAGCTGATGGCCCTGGAAACAGGTGTCCACGCAGATATTCCTATGTGCTGAGCCACGGCCAGGAGCTGGAGGTCTGCTCTGGCAGGGGTGCCCCGAGACCTCAGCTGCTGGAGCAAACCCCAAGCCCCAGCTGGCATGCCTGGCTGAGCAGGCCGGGGCCCAGCAGAGAGCCTGAGGTCTGGGGCGTTCCCCTTGTTGGTCCACGGGGCTGGACGAGGCCACCAAGCAGCCAGGACATTGCAGTGCTCGTGTGAATCAGCCACAGGTGCCAACCTTCAGCCCCTCAGTGAGGGCTCCTTCCCGGGCCGCAGCCTCAACCAGTAACACAGGCCCACCATCCTCTTGCAGGTTTTTACATTAAAACTAGGGACCCAGTGCACGAAATTCATGCACGTTAAAAGGGGATTAGAGGATAATTTAATAATTTAATATAGCAATATTAAATTGCCCTTTCTCTATAATAGAAGTGTCAGAGATGAAAATTAGTAAAATGTATACGAAAACCTACCTCCTGTCAGAGTCTGGGGCACACCACATGCACCTCAATAGCATGATCGCATGAGCCCCCCCCCCCCTGCCTCCCCCTGCCCCCCCCCCCCAGGCAATTGGGCTAGAGGACCAGACCTGGCCAGGTCCCCCACCCTTGGGGTCAAGCCCCTGCCAGGCCTGGGGCATAGCCACAGGACCGGCCTAGCCCAGGGCCAGGATGGGGGGGGGTGGCCTGAGGTCCCCCAGCCCAGACTGGGGTGGGGGGTCCTCTGTCATGCCCAGCCAGGCAGGGGGGTATCAAGCCCCACCAGGTGGGGGACATGGCCTGAGATCCCCTGTGAAGCCCTGCTGGGTGGGGGCATGCCCTGAGGTCCCCCGTCAAGCCCCATGGGGGAGGGGGAGGGCGTAGCCTTAGTTCCCTGCTGATTGCTCCTTAAAGCTCCTGATGGGAACTTGGCCTCAGCTGTGGGTGCAGCCATCTTTGTGATGGAGTGATGGTCAGTTAGCATATTCCCTCTTTATTAGATAGGAGGATTGCAGTGGCCCTAGCTGGTTTGGGTCAGTGGATAAAGCGTCGGCCTACAGGCTGAAGGGTCCTGGGTTTGATTCTGGTCAGGGCACATGCCTGGGTTGCAGGCTCAATCCCCAGTAGGGAGCATGCAGAGGCAGCTGATCAATGAGTATCTCTCATTATTGATGTTCCTCTCTCTCCCTTCCTCTCTGGAATCAATAAAAACATTAAAAAAAATAAATAAATAAAATAAACTTGGGTCCATTGGACTGTGGTCTGTGGGTGGGAGGCAGATGCAGCAGGCTGCGTGCCCGCCTGGCAGCCCGAGGGCAAGCTGGAGGCCTTGTTTTAATCAAGACAGAGCAACTTCAGCGCTAAACTCACGTTTTATTTAGTCTCCTTTCCTAAATGATCAGTTTAAACACGAGCTGAGGAGAGGAGAGAGAGAACAGAAACAGAAGACAGACAGACAGACAGACAGGAGGGCGGTGTGTGCAGGGTGGGGACCCCCATGTCAGGTCTTCTCCATCATGGAAATGAGGTCGTCGCAGATTCTGCTCAGCTCGTCGTTTTCTTGTTTCTGAAAGAGGAACGTCAAGCCCTCCATGTCCCAGTGCTCAGAGGTGGCAGCAGGGGCCCAGGTGGCGCCTGGCCTGGCACGGAGAGGAGTTTGGGGAGGAGGGTAGTGTCCCAGCTTGGGAGCCAGCCGGCCACGGGGCCCGTGACAGGGCAGGTCCCAAACCACAGGGGCACGTCCCTCCCGCTCCCGGGCCTCAGGCCTGCACCCACCTTCCACTCCACGGCCTTCTCCAGCTCCTGGACACGCATCTGCTCCTTCCTCAGGCTCGCCTGGAAGGCCAGCGCCTCCGCCTGGGCCTTGCTCCGGACCTGGGCGATCTCCTCGTTGGCCCTGCACATGGGCGAGCGGGCTCAGCCTCACTTCCTCCCCATCACCCCACTGCCCAAGGCGCCCCGGACTCACAGCCGGAGCTTCTCCTCCGCATGGGCCTTCAGCGCCTGGTACCGCTGGCCTTCCTTCTGGACCCTGTCAATGTAGTCCTCCGCACACTTCCTCAGCGACTCTTCATTCTTTAGGGGGGAGGGGCGTTACTGCTGCCTGTTCGCTGCTCTGGGGTCAGGTGTGCGAGGCCCTGCCAGGCCCCCTGGGACCCCCAGCAGCAGCTCGGACGAGGAAGGGTACACAGAAGCAGCACTTGCCGTTTTCTTTTGGAAAGCCCCCCACACACAGCCCAGGCTCCCCCTCCCTGGACACCAGGCCTGACCCCGACCCCAATGGCTGTCATTGCCTCCTGGCCCCCCGAGCCTGCTCGGCACCAGAGCTTCCCTCCCCGCAGCCCTGTGGGCCCCAACTCCTGCACGTGCCCAGCTGGGGGCGCTGAGGGGGACCTGGCCAGGCCTCCTCCGAAGGCAGCGCTGGCTCCTCGGTGCCCGCTGTCACCAGGGCATCCGCTGGGCCCGCACGGTCCTGCCCAGGCTGTGCCTCCAGCTCCTCTGCTCACATGCCCAGGCCTCCCCAGGCCGACAGCACCCCACCCTGCCCCGGGCCCACTGGTGAGACTGGCCGCACAGCCCAGCGCAGAGCAAGGCTTTGCCAGGTGCTGAGTTTAAGGGACCAGGACTCGGTGGGGAGGGCAGCTCCTGCCCGATGGGCTGGGGACTGGGCATGACAAGGCGGGGTCACAGGGCACAGCCCCCCTACCGTCTGGTAGCCCTCGATCACCGCCTTCTGCCGCTTCAAGAGGTCGGAGAAGGACTTCTCCATGGAGCTCAGACCTGTGCTCAGTTCGTCTTTTTCTTTCTGCACCTTCTGGATCTCGGCTTTGGCACGTTCCTCCTCTTTCTGAGCCTCCTCTTGAAAAGGGAAAGGCACACGGGGTTAGGGGGCAGTCTCCACGTGGGCAACTGAGGGCAGGGACAGTGGGATGGAGGCGAGGGGGGAGCGTCAGCCGCAGCACCCGGAGGTCACGCCAGAGGAAGGTGACCAGGCCCCTCCCCACCTGCTCTCCCAGAGCACAGCACTTCCTCACCAGGCCCCGGAAGCCCAGGGGCGGACAGGAACCCAGGGCCCGACAGCAGAGCCCGCGGTGACACCTGTCCCCATAGCTGGAGGCCTCTGGAACCCGAGTCTCTGGCCCGGGGAGAGGCAGGGTGCTCCCACCCCCAGCCCAGACACACCCAGAGCTGATGCCCACAGAGGGTGAAGTGGACACGCCGTGGGAGGACCCTACCCATTCCCTGTGGTCCCAGCTGCTGGCTCGGGTTCTGGCCCGTTTGGGAACTGTGAGCACCAGCCCACAGCCTGACTGGTCGCCCTGACCCCAGCTGCTTCCGCACTGGCCTGGGCTGCTCTACGCTGGGGCTGTGGCACCAAGGCGGGAGCTGCTGTTAGAAAGGGGCTCGGGGCCGCACACTTACCCATCGCCTGGTACATGAAGCTCTCATACCCGTCCATGACCTTCCTGTGGGAGGAGATGTGTGTGAGCATCGTGGCGGGCCACCCCCCCACTGCAGCCTCGCCAACCCCGCAGGCCTCACCCCATCCCCAGGTGTCCCCCCCCCAACAGGCCTCACCCCACCTCCAGGTCCCCCCGCATGCCCCACCCCATCCCCAGGTCCCCCGCTCACAGGCCCCACCCCACCTCCAGGCCCCCCGCAGGCCCCACCCCACCACCAGGCCCCCCCGCAGGCCCCACCCCACCTCCAGGCCCCCCGCAGGCCTCACCCCACCTCCAGGCCCCCCCGCAGGCCTCACCCCATCTCCAGGTTTTTCTGGTGCAGCTCCTCACACTGGCTCCTCAGCTGCAGGACCTCTTTCTGTGCTGCCTCCACCTACACAGAAGAGGCCTGAACATCACCAGTCGGCCAGCAGGTGCCCGCTGAGAGCCCGGGTCCCCTGGGGTGTGAGCCTATCAAGCTCCCCTTCGTGGGCAGGTCTGTTCTGGGGGGCCCCACGCCTGTGTGTGGGATGTGGGCTGGGGACGCCTCGTGCTACAGGCCAGGCTGGGGAGCAGTTTGGGAAGGGGAGGTGATAGGGGTGGTGGCAGAGAGAACACCACACAGGAGGCAGCTCAGGGCAGGGCAGGGGCCGTGGGCAGAGGCCAAGGCAGGACACAGCTGCCGGTGGGCACAGCCTGGGAGCGTGTGCCAGCTGGGCGGCAGCTTGGTTAAGTGGACACCTGGGGTCCCACCGCAGCAGCATCCCCCTTCCCAAGCCTCGCCCTCACCGCCGGGTCCCTCTGGCTGTACTGTAGCACAGCCACGAGGGGGCCCCCGGGCCTGAGCACACAAGGAGGTGGGGGCACCTGTGGGGCAACAGAGACCAGCTGGGCCCCAAGCTCCTCTCCCATCCAGTCCCGTCCTGTGGTCAGGGAGGACAGGTCCCGGGGTGCAGGAGGCTCCAGGACTGATAGTGACCAGAGACAAGCAAGGGCCCCCCTGTGCACTGACCCTTCAGATCCCCGACCATAAAGCCCATCCCTTTCCACGACAAAGGGAGCAGCACTCACAGCAAGGCGTAGCTCCGCAACGCAGTCCAGGTCCACCAGCGGGGCCTCGGGGGGGCCCCCACAGGAAGGCGCCTCGGCGCCCGGCACACTGAAAGCAGAGCAGAGGCGCGCACACGGTTCAGATCTCCTGACGTCGCCTTTTCAAATCCACTATTAGGGGGCACCCCCTCCTGCAGCCGAGGGCGTCAGCTCAGAGCCTGATGCTCAGAGGCCGAGTCATGATGCCCCCCAGCCTGGAGATCTCTGATCCCCGCACACCTCCAACGGTGCAAAGCCCCCACAGAGGCCGGCCTACCTGCTGGTCGTGGGGGCCGCGGGCGCAGGCCTCTCAGGGCTGTCCTTCAGGAGCGGGTCGAACTTGAGGTACAGGGACTGCTTCCTCAGGGCTGACTCCTTAAACTGAAGGGGGGGCGTGTCAACTGGGTCCCCCTCATCCTGATGGACAGCAGCCCCCAGGTGAGGCGACCAAAGGGCCGAGTGCTCACTGTACCGACGCCTCCCAGGGGGACTGACCCCCGCAGTGTGCTCCGAGTGGCTCTGGGGACCCGGGATGTGGCTAAGGAAAGCGGCTGCAGGAGAGGCCCGGACAGCCCAACGCTCAGCCTGAAGCATCGTCCAGGCTGCCCAGTGTGACACCTGCGCTAGGAAAGTCCCCCCTGAGCCACCCCCTCGGCAAGGCAGGTGGTGCTCACCTGGGATGTCCCGAACTGCTCCAGGTAGTCCACGTCGACCCCCATGCCTAGAACTGAGGGAGCAGTCAGTGCGGCCGCTGCCGGCACCCCCCCACAGCGGACTGTGCTTCCCCATCGAAACAAAGGCCGGCCCCCAGAGCCCCCACTCACACTGCCAGCACCCAGCCGTGCCTCCCCACCCCCCACCAGATTGTTCTGTGGGCCGTGCTGGGCACTACTGGGTGTTGGGAAGCACAGGGGTGACAACCAAAAGGTCCCGGGGCTACACGGTCCAGGTGAGAACCAGTCGAAACTACCCCAGGTGAGTCCTCAAGTCTCTGATGACGTAACATTTGCTTAAAAACGAAGGGTGCCTCGTGCCATACCTACCACTGACTGAAAACGGGGCAGAGACCTAAACACACGAGGTAAACTATCACCTCCCAGGGCCGACCTTCACGACCGGCTTTGGCAATGAGCTCGGCGGCTGGACACCAACATCACAAACGGCAAAAGGGAACACGGACACGGACTCGAAGTGAACGCGTGTGCTGCCAAGGGCACCATCCACACGGGAAGAGCCCCCAGGAGAG
Organism: Ia io; assembly: GCA_025583905.1. NCBI lineage: Eukaryota > Metazoa > Chordata > Mammalia > Chiroptera > Vespertilionidae > Ia > Ia io. The sequence continues at coordinate 749,656 of JAJQQW010000002.1, read as the reverse complement.
CGTGTCTGCACGTCACGTGTCTGCTCGGACCCCCCTCCAGAAAACACCAGAACCCGCAGTAACAACCAAAAGGCTGCTGAGCAGGCGGAGGGCCTGAGCCTCTCCTCCTCAGACACGAAGGCCAGGAGCACGGGAAGGTGCTCACCGTCACGTCACCAGGAGCGCAGATCACAGCCCCAGACCTGCTGCACCCCGCTGGGAGGCGAGAGCCACGCAGCCAGAAGCGGGTGTGGGCCAGACCTGGAGAAGTGGGGACCACCCCCCGCCCCCGCCCTGGGAGGAGACGGTGCAGACCCCGTGGGAAAGCGGCGCAGCCCCTCAGGGCGTTAGGTACGTGGAGCAGGTACTTCCACCCGAAAGACAGGGAACCCGTACGCGCACCCCCACGTGTGCACGCTCACGCAGCTGAAGTGGGACCACACAGAAGCCCACCCACTGGGGAGCGAATAACGAGCTGCTCTGTCCACACGCAGATCATTCACGCTGCAACACGGGCCAACCCTGACATGCTCAGCGAGAGAAGCCGGACTCAAAACCCACCCACGTGGCTGGGTCCCCTGGGAGTGGCGGCCTGCCCCAGCGCACTCCCTGGCTCCTGGCGCCCCTGCAGAGGGTGCGTGCTTGTCCTGCCGGGGGAACCCCACCCCCACTCCCCATCTCCTCTGCGCCTGCGGGTTTCTAGAAGCCAGAAGGGCGACCTGGTCCAGCAGTCTCATGTCTTTTAAAGCAACTCAGTCACGTGGTCTCACTGGGCGCACCTTCCGCCAGAGACACCCACCTCCCTGTCGGAAGGGCCGCTTAACCGTATGCGCACCGCGTGGAAGGCTTGAGCGCTTGGCTCTCATCCCCGTGGGGTCTCAGTTCCAGCTGTTTCTCCAGTGACCTCTGGCCCAGGGGTCGTGCACTGTGACCGTCACGGCCACATGCACACCTGTGCTGCTGCTCTCAGCGAAGCTGCAGGCCCATGTCCAAGGTCCTTCCTAAAGGAACCTCCTGGGAACGCCCCTTTCATAAACCGGCTTCTGCCTGAGGGCCTCGCTCAGTCAGGGAACCCAGCTGCCTGCAAATGCCACTCAACACACACGCTCACGTAGGCAAGCCGACAGCAGCGATGACCAGGGACTACACACCCGCAGCTGCGTCTTGGAAGCGCTCCTCCCTCGGGTCCCAGGCAGGCTCGGGTCCCTGCAGAGCGGGGGGCGCTGGGTCGGTGGCAGGGGCTGTGGGCTCAGTGCCCGGACGGCTGGGGGCAGCTGCTGGCTCTGGAGGAGTCACGGTTCCCTCCTGAACGGAAGAGAAAGGTCACCGGGTTAGCTCAGTTCGAGCATCTCGAGAAGTCGATGTCGCGGGTGGGGCCTCAGCCTCACGGGTCTCATCAAGAAGAGGGGTGTGGGGTCGGGGGGGGCAGCGCTGTGTCCCACCTGGTCCCCACTGACCTCCCTCTGGTTTACGAGGACACGGGAGCACTGGTGACCGCGGGAAGACGTGCTCCGCTCGGGCACACTCTCCGTACCTCGCCCACCGGTCCCACCGTCCCCGCCGTGGTCTGCATCACAGGTGTGCCATCTGCCGAGGCTGGAGGCACCTGCCTGAGGAGACGGGGTCACCAGGGCCCGCACCCCTCACCCCCTGATCCTGCCCTGTGCACCCTCCTCACCTAGAAAGCCAGGCCCAGGGCTAAGATGGCAGCCGGCGATGCACGCCCACCCACCCTCCCCTGCGAGAGAACCCGAGCCTCACAGGACTTGGGAGCAGGTGGGAGCTCTGAGGGCTTAACTCAAGGGCGGCGACCCCGCGATCCATTCGTCCTTTTTACCAGGAAGCCATCAAGAGGCTGGGTGGCAGGAGGGCGGCCTCACTGGGAAGTACCAGGACTGGGGCAGCGGGGCGGTCAGGGCTCTGCATGCAAGTGGGAGCACCGGGCCTGGCTAAGCTTCTCTTATGACCCGACACCAGGCGGCCACTAAGCAGCTGCCCCCGAGCAGCCGGCAGCTGGGGCGGCGCGCACCGCGGGCTCCTGCCCGAGGACCGGCAGGCACAGGTGCCGACAGCCCTGGGCGCTGTGGGGCTGTACCTCCTCTAGTATCTGTCCACGGAGGGGAGCTCACATGGCGAGGCCCTCCCTGCCAGCTACTTCACACTAGCCCCCTGACTGGTCCCGGGTCCTCCGCATGAATCATGGAGCAGCCACCGCCACCGCCACCCTCTTACCTGATCGGAGGCGAGTCCCCTGCAGCCCCAGGCCCCGCCGGCCTGCCCTGGGGGCGTCCCGGGGCACAGGGCTCTCCGTGGCCCCCGAATGGGTTGAAGTTTGGGTCTTCCAGCTTGTCCCAGTCCAGGCTGTAGGCCCCCCGGGGAGGAGGAACGGGACCCTCGCCCGCCTCCGCAGGGGGCGCTTCCTGCCTCGCCTCTGGTCTCCGCCCCAGTTTCCTGGGTGGGCGTGGCCTTTTGCTGGTGGCATCATCAGAAAAGTCAAACTCTAGCCGTACGGGTCCCTTGCCCCAAGAGCTGGCCGTTTGGCCACTGGTCTCCTCCTCCCGAGGACTTGGGGCCATCGCCCCTCCAGCCTCCAGAGGAGCGGCCGGGGCCGTGCTCTCAGCACCAGAAGCGTCCTCAGGGCTGGCCAGGGCCCTAGGCAGGTCTGTGGTGGGGTCTTCTCCGAGGGCTACTTGGGGGTGAGCAGCAGGGGGCGAGGGGGCCTCGGCTGAGGAGGCAGGGGGTCCGTTTGAGCTCTCTTCTGTGGCTCTGGGAGGGTCCTCTGTTCTGTCTGGGGATGTGACCCTGGGAGGATCTTCTAGAACTTCAGGGGTGGGTGCAATGGTTTTCTCCAGGGAGTAAGAACCATCCTTTTCCTCCAAGCCTCGCCCAGGGCCGTCAGACATTCCTTGTGGAGATGGGGCCTGGGGACAGCCAGAGGGATCCGGGTGGGCCTGGGGTGTGGAGGCAGGCTGGCAGCGATGCCCGTCTTCAGAGGCTGGTCTCATGTCCTCCGGAGGGGGGTGGGCGGCAGCCACCGCAGGTCTCTGTAGAGTTTCATCGGTGGGTTTGGTGTCCACTTTCTGGGTGAACTGTTGGCTTTTAAAAACAGACTCAGTCAACACTACTGAACCCGCTGGCTTTTTAAGTAGGTTTTTGTCTACACTGAAAACATCAGCTAACGACAGAAAAAAAAGAACGTTCTGTGAACCCTGTCCTCAGGCTAACCTTCCACAGCATGTGCCCCCATAGGCCACTCAGTGCCGGGGGCAGCGTCTGAGCAGCCGCTTCCCCTCCTTCTTGGTGTTGCTACCAAAGAACAGTACCTGAGTCACTCTAACCTCTTTCAGTTAAATTTCAAAAAGGAAATACAAAGTGACTTTGAAAAGTAGCAAGGAAACCTGCGGAGAGAAACAGATACAGGTTCCAGAAGCTTCCACAGGGAATGGGAACACGGCCTGAGGATGCTTTGCGCAAGGTAGGTGAAAGGTCTAGTGGGGACATTTTACTCGAGTCCCTTTCTCTGTACCTCTGAAACCGCTTAAGAGAAAAAGCAAGTTTTCAATAGCGTAAGTCAGCAAAAATCAGAGCAACAATGTGCCTGAGGCCCCTCCCCACTCTGGAGTCCGAGGGTCCCTGGCGGCCCAGGGGGGTCAGTTCAGCCAAATTCAGGAGAAGGGCCCCCAGCAGGGTCCTCCAGTTCAGACAGAGGCAGACAGAGCGGCGGCACCTGCTCCGCCGACCACCAGCCACGCCAAACACCTAACGCCTGAGAGGCTGCGGTGTGGCGCCTCCTGGTGAAAGGCGGGGGTTTAACCCTGATCCCGGCCGCGATCCGACCAGGTCCCACAGACAAGCCCCTGAAGGAGCCATCTGCCTGTGCGTCTCGAAGGCTTGGCTTGAAGAACACATGGCCGACTGGCAGGCAAGGGAGACCCCGGTGGATGCAGAAAAAAGAGGCGAAGCCACGGAGGCGTGGTCAGGCGCTCTATGAAGTCAGAGGAACGGGAAGCGAGGCCAGTGTGCTGGCCGGGGCGCGGAGGTGCCAAGAGCTCTGGGCTCGCACTGCCAAGCTCAGCGCAGAGACCCGGAGAAACCCAGAGGCGACAGACGCAAACACAGCTGCCCTGCCACGCCCACCAGACGGCACAGAGCAGCACTTACTCCTCTCTGTGGGTCCAGGCTCGAGGGGAGCTCTCTACTGCGATGGCGTCACCCGGGGCACAGCAGCCCTCGAGGTTGCTGCTCATGCTGGGGGTCAAGATCCTGTGTGTGTGCGGGTCCCGCAGAGGCGTCTGGAAAGTCACCTGTTGGGGAGGGAGCGCCTGCTCAGCCCTTCACGTCTCCAGCCCCACCTGGCCAGGCTGCTCGCCCTGGGCTCCGAAGTCCCAGGAAAGCAGGCTGAGTGCCCCGGGGCGGGCAGAGGGCACGGCACCCACCTTCAGAGCCCTGGCCGTGCTCTTGGGCGGCACATTCTCCTTCTGTGACGGCCGGATCATGGGTGATCTTCCGCCGAGGTCGGGTGGTGCAAACAGGAAGTCGCAGCTTTCTGCGCGCCTGTCGGTGGCGGTGACATTCTCGTCACTGGAGATCAGCAGACTCATCCTGGAGAGGCCGGCAGTGGTGTCACTGAGGGTTCCCCCCTCCCCCCAAACACAGCCGTGGCCGGAGCTGGCCCTGCAGGGAGGGGCGGTCCTGTCCCACGTCCACGGGCTGGGGGCTACCGCTAGAAGGGCCTTCAGCTACAGGGGAGAACCAGGTTCTCGCCCGGACTCTGCGGTAGAAGTCAGGAGACAGGGAGTGCTGGCCTGGGAGGAAATGGGGGCGCAGAGCCCCGGCCCCACAGGAAACAGCAGGGAGGCGGGGCTGCCAGGCCTTCCCAAGAGGAGCCAGGAGCTTCCACATCGGGGCCTCCGGTCCGGCTGCTCCTTCCTCCCGCAGCCCCTGCGATGGCCACCGACGTGACAACCGAGGAGCGGCCGCGCTGGGCGTGGGCCTGGGGGCGGGGCTGGGTGGCCGAGGGCCAGGCCAGGCGGCCGGGAAAGGGGGCGTGGGCGGGCCCCGCTCGGGCGGAAGCAGGAGATAAACCAGCGTGACTTGGGTGTCTGGCCTCGGCAGCTGGGTGACACAGGGCAGGGCTCCCGGCCTGGGGAGGGCGGCACAGCCCACGGCCGCTGTGAGGCTCAGGCTCGGCTTCTGCTGCCCACGGGCCCAGGTGTGGCCGCGGGCGCGGGCGGGGCCGGTGGTGGGGACGCTCCCGGCCGAGGGCGGCGGGGGGCTGGCGGGGACGCGCCTCGCAGGTAGCAGCGAGCGGGGGGGGGGGGTGGAGGCTGGACGAGGTCCCGGGGGGGCGAGGGGGCGGTCCGACGGACGAACCGTCCGGGAGGACGACCGGAGAGCCGGGGAGGCAGGGAGGCCGGCGGCGGCTCCGGGGGGAGGGGCCTTGCGGGCAGCGGCCCCCGAGGAGGAGCCGCGGGAGGGCGGCTCGCGTTAGGGGTGGACTCGGCCGGCGCCCACCTGCCGCCGGAGGGGCCGAGGCTGGAGCGGAGCCCGCCCCGCCGCGAGCAGCCGCCTTACCTGCCGGCCGCCGCGCAGAGCCGAGGACGGAACGGAGGCGCCAGTCCCGGACTCGGTCCGCCCGCCGCCGATTCAAATGCCGACGGTTGGTGCGTGCGGCCAATCAGCGCGCGGTCGGGGAGGACGCCCGAGCGCCAGCGGCCAATAGGAGGGCGCGCCTTCCAGTCACGCCCTCAGCGCGCTGCGGGTGTGCTTCCGGGGCGCGGGGCACGCTGGGCGCGGCGGGAGCCGGAAGTCCTTGGAAGCTGGCGCTCGCCGAGCAGGTGAGGGGGGAGGGCTGCTCGCGGACTGGCGGTGTCGGTGGGGCCCTCCGCCGACCCGGGATCGCGGGCTCTGCTGCGGGCGCCAAAAGGCTAGGGCCTGAGGACCGCCCGCCGGGTCTCCGTTTCCCCAGCTGTAAAATGGGACCGGTGCAGCACCGCCCTCCGGCGGGCTTGAGGTGGAGCCGAACCCTCGCGAGGACTGGGGACAGTTCACGGCTTCCGGCCGAGTGCGGGGCTTCGCGGTGACTCCATCTCCCAGAGTGCCTCTCGCCCGCCCGTGGTGGGACTCCATCTCCCAGAGCGCCCCGCGCCGCTCGGCCCCTACGGGACCGGGACGCTCGGGCCTTCTCCGCGCCGTGGGGGGTGGCCTCGCCGCGCGCGGGTCTGGGTGGCGGCGGCGGCGCGATGGACAGCCCCGAGGTCACCTTCACGCTGGCCTACCTGGTGTTGGCCGTGTGCTTCGTGTTCACGCCCACCGAGTTCCACTCGGCCGGGCTCACGGTGCAGAACCTGCTGTCGGGCTGGCTGGGCAGCGAAGACGCCGCCTTCGTGCGCTACCATCAGCGCCGCACGGCCGCCACGCTGCTGTGCCACTCGCTGCTGCCGCTGGGTGAGGCCCGCTCCCCTCCCAAGCTCTGGGGCCCCTAGGTGGCTGGGCCGCGGGGACACCTCCCTCTGAGGAGGGGTCCGGGGTCCCCGGTTGCCCCGAGCGCCCGAGGCGGTGGGCCAGCCGCCCGTGTGTTCCCCGCAGGCGGCAGCTGGGCGGGTGCAGGTGGCAGAGGCGGGCTCCGAGCCCTGGGGAGGGGTGCTTCGCTCCGCTGGGCGCGGGGAGAACGGCCCTGTGGACGGCAGCTCCGAGGAGAGGAGTCCGAGTTAACTGATTCCAACCGAGGGACCTTGGCCCAGGCCTGGGAAAGGGGGTGTGGGAAGGGCAGGTGGAGATGGGTGACATCATGGCGGGGCGGGGGAGGATGTCACAGGTGCGGGCTGGAAAGCCTGTGTGTGGCCAGGACGCTGGGGCTGTGCCAGCTGGTCTCTGGGAGCGAGCTGCCGCGGATGGGTCGGGCCTGGCTGAAGAGTGGGGTGCGGGGCAGACCGAGGGCTGGGGCAGCAGGTGGCTGTGGCCCCCACCCGCAGGCCTGTGGGCACAGGGAGGCGTTTCAGCTCGCAGCCGGAAGCTGCAGTCCTGGTGGGTGTGGGGAGCAGCGGGGGCTGGGCTGAGGTCGGAGGTGCGGGGCGCAGTCTGGGAACCAGAACTTAGGCGCAGAGTGCTTCCAGGAGGCCGCACCGGGCGAGCTGGAGCCTGTCGTCGTGGTTTTTCGTCTTTCAGCTACAGTTGACTTACAATATTAGTTAGTTCCAGGTGCACAACCTATAACTTACGGAGGGTTGACCCCGTAAGCCTGGCACCCACCGGGCAGCGTACCTCGTTAAAACGTGGATTATATTCCCTGTGCTGTGTACTTCGTATCCCCAATCTCCTCACCTTTTCACCCAAACCCCCCCGCCTCCTTGGCAGCTTTCAAAATGTTGGTGAAGCCTACCTTGGGGCCAGACACGGGGCTTTGTTTTTACTTTTTTCAATTCGTTTTCAAAAGCTTTGAAACTTTATTGACATAATATCTATTGCAACACAACAGATTATCCTGAGATGTAGACCAACAGCCAATGTTACTCTTAATTTTGCAATCTCAAACCATCCACTGCACACCTTCGCTGTCTACTCCATTCATTTCAACGTGCAGGTTGGCCCCAGTCTGGCCTGCCTGTGCTGGGCACTGGCTCCCACGTGGTGACGTGCCCCCGTCCTTGGCTTACTGCCATATCTGGCACGGGAGGTTCCAGTTAGGGTGGGTCATGCTCCGATCTGCTCCTCAGGAGAGCCAGGAGGCCCGGGGAGGGCCAGTGGGCAGCTCCCTGTTGGGTGACACCAGATCCATGTATTTATTTTTGCCTGTCTAGGTTTTGCTAGTTTTTTTCGTTACTCACACATGTAAAACTAAAGTGTCAAGTTAAAAATGCTTTTCTCTTGCCTGTGGTATCACTGCTGTGGGCAAGGGCTGAGCTGGGCCAGCTGTGGAGGTGGGTAAGACCCACCCGGCCTGGGGCACTGACCAGGGCAGAGGCCAGGCCCAGGGCTGGGACGAGAGAAGTGGCCCCCTGGGAGGTGCAGAGACAGCACTGTGACCCTCAGCGGGCACCACCAGGGGCGGATGCGGGCCTGGCAGTCCGACCTCTGCTGAGGCCGCTCCATCCCCTGCAGGCTACTACGTGGGCATGTGCTTTGCAGCCTCGGAGAAGCGGCTCTACTCCCCAAGCCAGGCCCCTGAGGCCTGGCGGCTCTTCCTCCTCCTGGCAGTGACCCTGCCCACCATCTCCTGGACCCTGATCTACTACTGGTCCCGGGACCGGTGGGCCCGCCACCCGCTGGCCCGCACCCTGGCCCTCTATGCCCTCCCCCAGTCGGGCTGGCAGGCTGTCGCTTCCTCTGTCGACACTGAGTTCCGGCGGATTGACAAGTTTGCCACAGGGGCCCCGGGTGCCCGTGTGATCGTGACAGACACATGGGTGATGAAGGTGACCACGTACCGCGTGCACGTGGCCCAGCAGCAGGACGTGCACCTGACCGTGACCGAGTCGCAGCAGCATGAGCTCTCGCCAGATTCGAACCTGCCTGTGCAGCTCCTCACCATCCGTGTTGCCAGCGTCATTCCTGCGGTGCAGGCCTTCGACATCCGGTAGGCGGCGGGGCGGGCAGGGCTGGGTCCGCTGAGGCCTGTGCCCAGCTGGCACCAGGTCTGGTCTTTGGGCCTTGGGAGGCGATGGGTGGGAGGGCCTCCAGTGTGACCCTCTATCAAGGCCCCTGCAACCCACCCCTGGCCTCCCTGGCCCCGTTCCCCTTGTTTCCCCACAGTACCCCTCACGTCCTTTGTCCATGCTGTCCTCTGAGCTGCCTTCTGCCCCTTCTCCGGAGCACACTGGGATGTTTGGGGTGGGGCAGGACAGAAGCCGGGTGGCTGCACCCCTGAAGCTTAGGCTGGAGCCGAGGTCCTCCCATACTGTTGAGGCCATGGCCAGCCTGCTGGGACCCTCCTTGGTCCTGAACCTGCCAAGGACCGGACTGTCTCAGCTGCCATCCTCCCTGTGTCCTGTGGGGGCAAGCAGGCGCGCCGGGGCTGTGGGCTTGGCTCAGAGCTGTCTTTGCTGGCTTGTTTTCATTGGCAGCTGGGCTAGGCCCAAGCCTCCATGTTCTGTTTGGTTGTGAGCACCCCGGTCACCCTCAGGGTACAGCCTGGGCCTCCCTGATGCCTGTCCCAGGGTTCTGGCCAGACTACCTGGGCTTAGGGTCCTGCCCTACAGATGGGCCTGTGTCCAGTGGCCTTAGCCCAGCAGCCCCCTCTTCGTGCAGGCTCAACTCCACAGAGTACGGCGAGCTGTGCGAGAAGCTCCGGGCGCCCATCCGCAGCGCGGCCAACGTGGTCATCCGCCAGAGCCTGGGCGACCTGTTCCTGGAGACGTTTGCCTCCCTGGTGGAGGTTAACCCGGCATACTCGGTCCCTAGCAGCCAGGTGGGGCTGGGCAGCGTTTTCTCACTGCTGGGCCCCCATGGGCAGATCCCTGTGGTGTGTGTGTGGGGGGGGTGGGGAGCCCCACTGGGGTGTCCTCCGGGCTCCTGTGACCCTCTTGCACCACCTGCAGGAGCTGGAGGCATGCATCGGCTGCATGCAGACACGTGCCAGTGTGAAGCTGGTGAAGACATGCCAGGAGGCGGCCGAGGGCGAGTGCCAACAGTGCTACTGCCGCCCCATGTGGTGTCTCACCTGCATGGGCAAGTGGTTTGCCAGCCGCCAGGACCCGCAGCGCCCTGACACCTGGCTGGCCAGCCGTGTGCCCTGCCCCACCTGCCGTGCGCGCTTCTGCATCCTGGACGTGTGCGCCGTGCGCTGAGTTGGCCAGGCCAGGACGAGGGAGTGGCCGTGGGCTGCTTTCCCAGCTGCAGAGGACGAGGGCTTGTTTAGAACTTCTCTGCTGAAGTTCGGGCAGGGCCGTGGGATGGGTCTCAGGGCTCTGCCTCCGTTTCCCACTCCTCTGGGTGCGGGTGGGTACAGGTCAGAGAGCACGGCTTGGGCCCACTGCTGAGTATTCTGGGCCCCTGAGCTGTCTGGGAGACCTGGCGTGTCCCAGACGCCCCGCACCGGGGCCACTTGCCTTAACGTCATGGAGCACACCTGCCCCTTTTTACACACCAACCCAGGTTCATCCAGACGGGCTGTGCTCAGTCCTGCTGCTGGCCCTGTGGAGCTGCGCTGAGGACCTGGGGCAGAGCCTGACAGTGGAGGGGAGACCTGGCTGCCACCCCAGAGGAGGCACCACCTGGGGCTTTCTGGTGGCTGCCCCTGCAGGCCACAGGAAGTACCACTCCTGCCCATGGAGACCCTGGCTTCCCATGAGGAGCTGGGCAAGGGACTGGCTGCTCCGTCACCTGTCCCTACCTGTGTGCTCCTGGGGCCACTCCTGCCCGGGAGGGTCATTACCTATGTGCCTTCTGCTGCCCCCAAGAGCCCAGGGAAGAGCCACGCCTTAGATTCCTGGCGGGAGGCATTGAGCTGAAGACCAAGTACCACAGTGACATCCTACATCCACACAAGCTTGTCAGAACACAAGCACAGGCCTGGCCGCAGCCCCACAGGCCCACCTGGCTCAGCAGGGGACGTGCCAGTGGTCAAGGCACTGAGGGTGTCTTACAATTCCTGGTGGGGAGGCGAAAGGGCAGTGCCAGGACCCAGCTCTGGGAGGCGTGGATGCAGGAGCCTCAGACTCGAGACCTAAGCCCCCTTAAACTGGTCATGTTAAGCAGGGGTGATGGACCCAGTTGGCCCACCTCACCCAAGGGACTGGGGAGCAGAGAATTTGTGGGCCTTGGGGTGCTCAGCAGATGAAGGCATTAGAGGAGGCAGCCAGGACCACTCCCAGCCTCAGCCTGGAATTTCAGATGCTGCTTAGGGAGGTTTTTACTACAAAAGAAAGTTAGCTTCATAAAGACAAGTCTATTGTAGCTAAGTGATACAGTATTTAATAAAACATTAGCCTGAAGTTAAGTGTGCTTTCTTTTTTTTTTAAATATATTTTTTTATTGATTTTTCACAGAGGGGAAGGGAGAGGGATAGAGAGCCAGAAACATTGATGAGAGAGAGACATCGATCAGCTGCCTCCTGCACACCCCCTACTGGGGATGTGCCCGCAACCAAGGTACATGCCCTTGACCGGAATTGAACCCGGGACCCTTCAGTCCACAGGCTGACGCTCTATCCAATGAGCCAAACCGGTTTCGGCAAATGTGCTTTCTTTAACTGAAATACTCCCCCCCCCCCCCCCCGCCCCAAGCTTTGGGAGCAGTTGGAGAGAAGCCATCTTAAAAATAGCATTGTACACACTTCAATGTGGGTGCTTTGTTCAGAATAAGGAAGAAAAGGGAGGCAGCTGCTGTAAGAACCTTCCTGATTTCCTAGCTGGGGGGCCGGTTTCTGCCCATTTCCAGGCACCTGAGGGAGCAGGCCCAGTGGTCCTGGGCCAGTGTCCTGGTTGGAGGGGCTGTGGCCAGCGTCCCGGGGCCCTGCAGGTCCAGGCCTCCATCCTGCGCTTTCACCTGTGTCCCGAGGGGTGGCCTGGAGGCCCAGGGCCTGCTGCCCAGGCTCTCAGGTGGCCTAAGCTCCATATTGCTGCTGGACCCAAACGTTTTTAGCAAAGGGGTACACTCGAGCCACTGGACAGCACAGGAGCCCGGCCGGCCTGCCAGCTGGTTAGAGCCGCATCCCTACACCCCAGCGGCGGGTGGGTCCCCAGTCGCGGCACAAGCAACCGGTGGATGCGTCAGCAAGGGGAACAAAAGGAGGTTTCTCTCGCCGCCCTCTCAAATCAGTAAGCAGAACGTTAAACGGGGGCTCCGGATTCCTCGTCCTGAACGTCTGCTTTTCCCTGGGGGGCCTCCACCCGCCCGGGGGGGCCCTGGGGTGTGGGCGGCGGTCCCCGCGGGCGGCGGTCGTGGCTCCCCAGCTTCCGCAGACCAGACCGACGGCGGGAGAACAGGCTGTGCGCCGCTGCCGCCGCTTCCGGGTTCCCGTTCCCGCCAGCGCGGAGACGTGGCCGGCGCGCGGCCAATCGGAGCCGGCCCCGCCCAGGCGGGGACCAATGGGAGGGCCGAGCCCTGGTTCCCGGCGCGCGCCGCGCGCGCGAAGCTCCCGCCAGCGCCCCTCCCCCGCCCGCGAAGGCGCGTCCAATCAGCGCCGAGGGCCCGCGCACTGCGCGCGGGGGGACCCGTTCCGGGGCGCGCTCCTCGGCCCCGCGGCGTCGCCCCGTCCGCAGCCCGCGGCTCCGAGCGGCGGTCGGGCGGCTCCCGCGGGCCTGGGCCGGCCGCCTGCGCGGCGCGCGTCCGGGCGGGCTCCCCCCGCGGCCCGATGGTCTCGCCCGCCGGCGGGACGGCCGGGAGGGGCGGGGCGCGCGGGGCCCATAAAGGCGGTTGGGGGCGGGGCGCGCCGTCGGTCTGCGCCGCGGGACTGGACGCTCCGGTCGTCGCCGCCTCGCCATGGCCTGCAGCCCGCGCACCCCCCCGTCGTACCGGAGCCGCCGCGACCGCGACGCCAGGTGAGGCCGGGCGGGGGTGCGAGGCGAGGGCGCGGACGGCGGGAGTCGCGGCCCGGCTCGCCCGCCTTGACGCGGCCTCTCGCCCACAGCCCGCCGCCCCCCGCGAGATGGAGCCTGGGGCGCAAGCGCCGAGCCGACGGCCAGCACCGGGCGGCGGAGGACGCTGAGGGCCCCGCGAAGCCGGCTGGCGACCGCAGACCCGACAGGTGGGCCCTGCGCGGGCGGGGCGCGGGCGGGGCTGGGTCGGGCGCCCGCGGGTTAGTCGGCGGGGCGGGGCCCCAGCGATGGTGTCAGCCCCGGCGTGTGCCCGGCCCCGCGGGCCCCGCGGGCTGCTCAGGCTCCGGTGCAGCTGCGTCAGGCACCCATGCGGGGCCCAGCCCAGAAGTCGGGGCGCGTCGGGGGCCTCCTGCCCCCCGGGCTGGGAGCCAGGGCCGCGCCGGGCCCGGTTCCGCTTCTGTTGCCTGCGCCCTGGCCGGGTCTCCGGTGAGACGGGCGCTCGGAGGCGAGGCCTGGCCGCAGTGGGCCGGGCTGGCGGGCAGCGAGCCGCTGAGCGCCCCGTCGGGAAGGCCTGCCTGGAGGTCGTCCCTGTGGTCCGGGGGTCAGGCCCTCCGCTGTGCTCAGCTCCTCCCCCAGCCGGTGGGGCAGCTGGTGCGGAGGGGGTCCCTTTGGGAGGGGCTGGCTGAGTGGGTGGCACAGGCTTTGTTTCCTCTGGGGCACCTTCCCCAGAGGTGCTCTCGTCCTAGCATGGGCAGGAGGCTGACTAGGACCTGCCTAGTCTGAGAAGTGGGCCGGAGACCCAGAGGAAGTCTCTGCTGGCCCACGCCCACGCCACGCAGCAGGAGGGCCTGCGTGAGCTCCCCTCAGCGGTCCGGAGCCTGCTGTGGCCGCAGACCCAGGCTGCACCGCTTGTAGGCCAGTGGGGGTTGGTGTCCTGTCTGTGGCTCAGTTACTCATTCAGCTTAACTTTTGGCTCATTAGACTCTGGAAATGAACTTGTGGAATCCAGTTCGATAAGGTAAAGGGATGACCATTGGTTACTGCGTTTTCAAAGCATGTCATTGGTTGGCATCTAGAATGTGCAAGAGCGCTTATTGCTTAGCCTAGTTTTGACACACCAATAGGAAACCGGAGGGAATGTAAGAACGTAACTTGGCATCTAATCTACGAAGACCAGCAACTCCAGCCGCCGGAACGCTGGCATCAAGACTTATGGCTGCGTATTGCCTGATCCCGACCAAAGATTCCTGAGTTCTCGGCAGCGCTGAGCTCCTAGACCCCGGCTCTAGGGGTGCCTCTCCAGTAGACGAGGTCCCAGTGCAGCAAGCGCTCCAATGTCTCGTCTTACCCCCTCCCCACTGTAGTTAGGTTGTGACGTAGTCTGCACCATTGATTGTGTGCACGGAAAAGTAAACAGGAGCCACTGTTTACTAAGGAGCTTATGGTGCTGGCCACTCTACTTAGCACCAAGTGTATTATTTAAACAAAATTAGCTTGGTTTACAAATAAAAGAATGAGTTGTATGAGGCACCTTTCTCATGCTGATGGATCCTTGCTGACCTTGTCTGCCTCCTGCCCCCCCCCCCCCCCCGCCCCCCCCCGTGTAGCTCCAGCAGCACTGAGCACACAGCACCCTCTGTCCTCAGGGTTGGCCAACCCGGCACGTGGTGGGTGCACAGGAAACGCCACCGAGCCAGGCCCGGGAGCGAGTGCATCTCGGGCAGATTCCCAGAAGCCCTTCCTTTGGGGCTCCACGCCCCCGGCCGTTTCCTGTGTCCCGTTGGAAAGGAAACGGGAAGGGTCGCGGTTCAAACGTGCACGTCCATCTTCCTGCAGCTTCACCACCCCCGAGGCCCCGAAGCCCCGGCCTCGGTGTGCGGACTGGGCGAGCGCCGTGGAGGAGGATGAGATGAGGACCAGGGTGAACAAAGAAATTGCAAGGTACGTGCTCCAGGCCACTGCAGTGCCTCCTGTGGTGTAAGTGACGGATGTGAACGGGTGCTGTTAGGGCCACGGTACTTGGTGAGCCGCTGCTGGGAACTTGGTAGAAATGTACCAGGGCTGCCGGCAGGGACTCCGGGTGGGGCCCCGGGTGACTGCTCACTGAGAGGTGAGGCCCCTGTCTTAGTGGCTGTCCCCCGACCTCCGCCGACTGCAGAGGGCCACCGTGATGTGCCTGGCCCGCCTCACCCAGCGCCCAGCCCCAGGCAGGAGGGCGCTCTTGGCTGACACTTGTCTCAGGTAACAGCCGTGAATGGCCAGAGCTCAGGGAGGGCCCCTGACTTGGAGTCTGAACCCCTTGCAGTTGTACCCCAAACTGTTGTACGTCCAGGTTCTCCCAAACTCCAAGCCACGACCTCTTCCGGGACTCATGACGGTTCAGATGGCGCCGCCGGAACCTGCTTCTCCCTTGCTGACACGCTCACCAGTGTCTGGGGCCTCTCCTCTTGGCCGTCTGACCCACTGAGCGCCTCGGAGTTCAGCCGGCTCCTGGGTGTTGAAGTGTGTCGACCCAGGAGGGCGTGGCCCTGGTGCCAGCAGGGGCAGGGCTGTGGTGCAGCTGCCTCGTCGGAAAGGCATGGGCGCGGGGTCGGGGGGCGGGGGGTTGTGTGGGGTGTTGATGGGTGGGCCCAGTGCTCTGAGTGACGTGTCTTGTTGGTGTGGGTCTTGGTTTGTCAGCTGTGGCCTGAGGCTGGCTGACTTGGTGGGCGCGTCGCCTTGCTCTGCTCCCGGCTCACAGCGTGCCCTGGCGCCACCCTCGCGGGGCCGCGTGCGTGCTGAGCAGGGGCCCTCGTTGCTCCTTGGTGGCCTCACAGGCCTGTCGCTGAGCGGCGTCCTGCTCTGTGGGGGCCCTCTGTGCCAGCTGCTGCTGTGGTGCTGCCCGGCTGGGCCCCCGCTGACGGCCTGCCTCGCTCCTGGGGTGGGGCTGTGAGAAGGCTGCTTGCTGTGCTTCGTGGCGGGTGGCACAGCTCACCAGCAGCCTGAGAACGTGACAAGGGGTTTGTCATACCCGAGCCAGTCTTTCAGGGGGTCCTGAGAGAACGGAGCCCTGGGAAGTGGGAGGGGCGTCTCTTATTCCCGGGGTGCTGCTGTAGCTACACGGGGTGGGGGGGGGGGTGGGGGTTCTGCCCCCTGTGCCTGGGCTGCAGAGACGAGGGTGGGGGTGAGAGTTTACCTCGTGGAAGGGGCAGTGACTGGGACATCACTTAGACACTCGCAGGACCTTGTAGCTCGAGGGGGTGGTTGGTTTCGGTGTCAGGCGGCACTGGCCCCCGGGGGACGGTCTGCAGAGCTGGGAGTCAGGCAGCGTCGTGATGGAGGGCAGCCGCGAGGAGCAGGAGGGGCTGTGCCGCCTCTTCCCAAGTCCGAGAAGGCGGGGGGAGCGGCCCCGGCAGGCACGCAGGTCCCGCCAGCAGGGAAGGTGGTGTAGAGAGAAAAGCTGCTTATTCCAACCTTCCTTAGGCCACGGGGTTTGGGGGTGTCGGCCTCTATGGCTTGGATCTCGCTACTTAATCTGAAACTTCTCGTCTGTTTGGCCTCGAGCTTGCGTCCGGCCGAGGCCTTGAGGCCGCAGGGGTCTCAGCGGCAGCTGCAAGCACTTTCTCTCGGGGGTGGCGCCTTTTCCTGCCAAGGGCATGTGGGTATTGATGACATCACTCATGGCCACACGACATCATCAACTTAGAACTAGCCTGCTCTATTCGGTCACACATTTCATTAACTCACCCCTACTGCCTGGGCAGAGCCAGACCAGGTAACTTCAGGGTCCTGTGCAGCCTGCGGGCCACACGTTCCCCAGCCCTGACACGTGATTTATCGTAACCTTTATCTTAGAGAGAGGGACTGGGAGGCAATGATAGAGACGCCTGCTCTCACCCGCTCCACCCACGGACCGCACCTCTCGGAGGCGGAGTCCTGTGTCGCTCTGCAAGCTTCAGGAGTCGGGCCTTTTAAACAGCAATGCTTCTCTCCCAGGTATAAAAGGAAGCTCCTCATCAACGACTGCGGGAGAGAGAGGAAGTCGCCGCTGGGAAGGTACGCACCCTCCCGTTCTTTCCTAACTGAGCTGACCTGCGATTGGCTGCGAAGGAGCCAGTGAGCAGCTGTCCTCACCACCGCGTTGGGGATGTGGTGTCCGGGACGTGCTTATTCCCGCGGGGACAGAGGCTCTGGGCCGCATGGGGTGGGAAGCCCGGGGACAGGCCTCCGCCCTGTGCGTCTGCTGTCTGCGTGGTGACGGGAGTGGCGAGGCTTGTTCAGGCGGTAACGTCCTTCTCTCCAGCTGTGACTCCAAGGCGCCGTGCCCAGCGCCTGCCGACCTAGAGACGGACGAAAGTGTCCTGATGCGGAGGCAGAAGCAGATCAACTATGGGAAGAACACCATGGCCTACGACCGCTACATTCGAGAGGTCCCGAGGTAGGCAGCCACGGGCGTGGTCCCGGCCACGCTGGCACTGCAGAGCCAGCTGCTCATGTAAACAAAGCAGGGCTGGTGGCCGAGGAGAGAAGGTTTAAAGTCACGTATTTGCCATCAGAATGTGGTGACCATCTCAGTTCTCAAGACCCGCAGCAGTCTCATGACGCCAAGTCGCTAAGAACGGTCTTCCTGAGAACACTGAGCAGTGCCATGGGGACGGGCAGCCCACTCCCTGCTCCACGCGCCCCCCAGGACTAGGATTTGGGCGCGCTTTTGGGGTGTATGTTGGGGAGGAACAGCAGAGGCAGAGGTGGTGGTGGTGGTACGGCCGCTCCTGTGCTGTGGTAGATGGTAGATCTAATTCGTAACAGTCCTAACCTTAGAGTCGGGTAACCGTCGGGCTGTGCAGGTGTGAGTGCTGAGTGCCAGGATCCTTCCCTCCCCGCAGGCACCTTCGCCAGCCCGGTATTCACCCCAAGACCCCCAACAAGTTCAAGAAGTACAGCCGGCGCTCGTGGGACCAGCAGATCAAGCTCTGGAAGGTGGCCCTGCACTTTTGGGACCCTCCCACCGAAGAAGGATGTGATTTGCAAGAAATGTAGGTCGCATGGCCTTCTGTCCTCCTGCTGCCGCTTGCTCTGCCCCGACTGGAGCAGCTGTCACCTGCGAGGCAGGAGGTGGTCGTGGCAGCCAGCGGTCCCCCTTCCTGTCCACTTCCATCCGCCGCTTAAAGCTGGGGTGCGGCTCGGGGGGTGGAGTCTGCTTCCTGGGCTGAATTTACATTTTGTAGCTAGAAAAGTCGAGTTTAGAAAACTTGGAAATATGTGGGGTTTCGTTTGTTTTTAAGATAAATATTCTAAAATTTTTCTGGGTAATTTACTTCAAACTGTGAAAGTAGGCCTTTTTTTATTTATTTTTTAAACTCCGAAAAGGTTTCCCTTTTCCTGGTTGGTTTTGAGCTTGTGCTTGGTTGGGAGGAGCTCTGTCCTGAACGTGGTCGGCTGCGCTGGGAGTGGAGAGGCCTGCGCGCCCCCCGGGCGGGTGCTCGGTGCCCGCGGGTGCTGGGGACTTCACTGGGAACAGCCGTGTTTGAGACGGTGTCCAACGAGCTGTGCATCGGCCTCAGGCGTCACACGGGTTTTTCCTGGTGACAGTGTTGTCCCGTTCTCTTTACGAGTAGGAAGCAAGCGAGGAGGTGTCGTCTGGTCTGCCGGTGTTCGCCGCCCTGCCCCAGGTTGGGCTTCTTCGTCCTTGCGCGGCGCTTGGGCGTGTGCCTAGCTCGCCGGGGTTGCACGGCTGCGGCAGCCGCACCCGCACCTCTGACAGGCTCAGTGGCACGTGGGGTCCCTGAAAGCAGTTCTCAGGGCAGCGTGGCGGGGTGACGTTTGATTTAGCGAACAGACTTGGAGACTGTTCCTGCGTCCCGGGCCTCCTGCTTTGCTGAGCGGTGACCGGTGCCTGTTTGATCCCACAGACATCCCGTGGACCTCGGGGAGATGGAGACCGAATCCACGGAGAGCAGCTCCGAGTCCCAGGCCAGCTCCCAGGATAACAGCTTCGTAAGCAGCTCCCTGTTTGTCTCGGCGGGGGGCGCGGGTGATGCGTTGACCACGGTGCCCTTTGTAAACAGGTTCAGTTCTGATGTCTGGGGGACGCCTCACCCTCCCCGTTCCCTGATAACCGGCACACGATCCGAGGGCGTTCCTAGGTAGTAGCCGCAAGTTAGGTTTTTGGTTCAGTCGACCAATCCCGTGTCCATTGGAAAGGAAGGCCTTTCCCTCGGGTCTGGCATCTGCACCGGCCGGCTGCCCGCGCTCAGGCGGGCTGGGAGTGTGGGCTGGGGGCTGTGAGTGTGGGCTGGGGGCTGCGAGTGTGGGCTGGGGGCTGGGAGTGTGGGCTGGGGGCTGGGAGTGGGGGCTGGGGGTTGGGAGTGGGGGCTGGGGGCTGGGGACTGCGAGTGGGGGCTGGAGCTGCGAGTGGGGGCTGGGGGCTGGCAGTGAGGGCTGGGGGTTGCGAGTGGGGGCTGGGGGCTGCGAGTGGGGGCTGGGAGTGGGGGCTGGGGACTGCGAGTCGGGGCTGGGGGCTGGGGACTGCGAGTGGGGGCTGGGGGCTGGCAGTGAGGGCTGGGGGGCTGGAACTGTTACTGGCACAGCGCATTGTGCCTGGGATTCCCCACATTTGCCAGTTTTAAAAGTCCTGTGTTTTTGAGAAAGAAAACTTCCAAGATGAAAAGAAACTCCCAATGTCCGATTCCATGGTTACCGGTGGGTGCATGCTCTTGGGACTTTTTTTTCATTGATTTTAGAGAGAAAGGAAGGGGAGAAAGGAACAGCATTTTTTTTGTTACACTTACGCTTTTGTTGGTTGATTCTTGAATGCGTCTTGACTGAGGATCAAACCTGCAACCCGATGTATCGGGACGACGCTCCAACCAACGGAGCTGCCCGCCAGGGCTCGTGCAGACTTGCTCCTGTGCCCAAGCATATCCGTGCCCGCCGTCCTCTGCCACCTCCAGAAGGGGGCCGCCCGCACTCCTCACGGGGACGTCCAGCCGAGTGCCTGTGAGAACGGTGGAAACCGGGACACACACGTGTTTGGTGTGGAACAGCATGCTTCCGTGAGGTCACCCTGTACTGGGTCCGGCCAGTTCGGAAGCCTGTGACCTAGGGTTGCCCTTCTGGCCTCCTTCCCTGCCACCCCTGTGAGCGGTCCCCGCCCTCCCAGCGTGCTGAGGCCCAGCAGCAGAGGAAGGGCCAGGCTCCCACCACGAGGAACCCGCTGCTGGAGATGGTTTCTGAGGACGGTGTGGGGGTTGTCCAGGGAAAGAACAGGGTCGGGCACGGCAGGGCGACCCCGAGGGCAAAGGTCTCGCAGGCGGTGTCCTTCCTGGTGTGGCTGCAGAGGAGCCTCGTCCCCGGTCGGGTTCTGGACGAGTTGTGAACACGCCGCTGACAGTCTCAGTTTGGAGAGGCGCAGGCCTTGGGGCCCGGGAGGGAAGATGCAGGCGCGTGCGGGAGCCAGACCGTGGAGACGAGCAGGGGTCCTGGCGGAGACGGGGCACAGGGAGGGTGGCTCTGAGACGGTGGACTTAGTGCGATGAGCACCAGGATGGCCAGCCCGTGCTGCAGGGGGCGGGGGGCTTTGCTGCTGGGCACGGACTGCTCAGGGCACGGGACTGCGCGTCCTGCTGCCTGGTCCAGGCTGTGGGCAGGCCTCTCGGCTGCCCCAGTGCGGCTCTCGCTGCAGGTCTTGTTTTCTGAGTCAGAATTTCATCAGGGGACACGTGCACGTGGCCACGCTTCCACTTGACCTGCCTTTCCACCCGTGATGTTGACTCTTAAAAACATGCATTTAAAACTTGGGGTTTAGTTGGAATATACATTGGGCTTCAAATGGTTTAAACCCCCTAAATTGTAAACTCTTAACCATTTTAATTCATTTGAACACATGACCCTTCAATTATACTTTTTTTTAAAGGGAAGTTTTTTGTTTTTGTTTTTAAATATATTTTATTGATTTTTTTACAGAGAGGAAGAGAGAGGGATAGAGAGCCAGAAACATCGATGAGAGAGAAACATCGATCAGCTGCCTCTTGCACACCCCCTACTGGGGATGTGCCCACAACCAAGGTACATGCCCTTGACCGGAATCGAACCCGGGACCCCTCAGTCCGCAGGTCGACGCTCTATCCACTGAGCCAAACTGGTTTCGGCTAAAGGGAAGTTTTTAAAAATATATTTTTATTTATTTCAGAGAGGAAGGTAGAGGGAGAGACAGAGAAACATTGATGATGAGAGAGAATCATGGATCGGCTGCCTCCTGCAGGCTCCACACTGGGGATCGAGCCCGCAACCTGGGCATGTGCTCTGACTGGAAATTGAACCATGACCTCCTGGTTCATAGGTCGATGCTCAACCACTGAGCCATCCTGGCCAGGCCAATTAAACTTCTTTTTTTTTTTTTTTTTTATCCTCACCCGAGGATATTTTCTTCATTGATTTCTAGAGTGAGTGGGAGGGAGGGAGAGAAACATGAACATGAAGGAGACATCAATTGGTTGCCTCCGTCCCGCACGGGCCCCTAAGGGGCTGGAACCTGCTGCTGAATCGAACCTGCAGTCTGCAGGCAGAGGTTCCAGCCACTGGTCCACACCGGCAAGGGCCAGTGGAACTATTTTAAATGAAATACAAAAAAGCAAAACCTGTTCGTTAAAGCAACCAGACCTGTGTTGAACGCACACGCCGTCCGTGCTGAGAGCCGGAGCTCAGTGCTGTCTCTCTCACGTTCTCTGCGCTTACGACAGGCACCCACTTACACTCTCCTGACTCAGAGCGCCTGTCCCCTGCACCCAGAGTGGGAAGTGGCCTCGCCTTCGGGGTGGCCTGGACTTGGGCAGGGGCTGTCCTCGCCCGAGCTGGAGCTAGGCAGCCCTCCCTGCGCTCTGAGTTTGTGCAGTGTCTGGTGTGACCGCAGCTCCTCCCCCTGCCCCGGTGAGGGGCTGCGCTCAGTGGGGTTAGCTCACTGGTCGCAAGTCCCGTGTGAGGAGCTGGCGTGACCTGTGCTTCTGTCTCCCAGGACATGTACACGGGCACCCCCACCAAGGTGAGACACCTGGACTGCCACGTGGAGGACGAGTTTGACTTGGAAGCGTGTTTAACTGAGCCCTTGAAAGACTTCGCGGCCATGAGCTAGCCTGCCCCGAGGATCACAGAGCAAGTTTGCCCCGGGGCTCCTGTTAATAGTTATCACCTGGTGAATTGTTATTCTTGCCTTATTTTCTTAAACCATTTTATGTATAGCGAGTGTATGTTGCATGTTTTAAATCCGAAATGCAATTGAATTCGATGATAATTGAACTTGAAGCAATCTTATAACAGACTTAATTGCTTGGTCCCCACCATCCCCAAGTTCACCCGACAAGCACACTTGACCGGTTTCCACCGAATCTCGGATGCCAGGTTGCCGCTTGTAGGTGGTGGTGTGGGTGTCACCGTGTTTAGGGACCGGTCTCGTGTCAGCTTCCTGGACTGTATCTGAGTGTTCGCACCATCCGGCCCTTTAAGGTCTTTGTGGCCTTTTGTCAATATGTCGAGGTGGCCTTTCCCGCACACAGAGCCCTGACCAGTCGGATGCTAAAGTCACAGGTCACGTGAGACGCAGTCGAGTTGGGTGTTTGTAAATAGTGCCAGGTAGGCCTTCTCCCAGTCATACTCCAAGAGTTACGGCCGCAAAGGGATTTAGAAAGAACCTTTTTACACAGTTAATTTACCATGTAAAATTGCTGTAAATGATAATGTATACAGATTTTCTGTTCAAACATTCAATTGTAAACTTCCCGTTAAGACTGTTGTTAAGTTTTTATTGCTTTTGTATGGAATGAGATTGCAAAAATAAAAGAGCCTTTAGCTGATGGATTGCGTTGCCTGATAGGCTCACTGCTGAGGCGGCTCCTGCTTCCATCCTCACCACGTGGCCTGGGAAGGGCAGCATGGGGTGACGGGGTTGTGGCCCAGGTTGTTATACCCCCTCCCCCCGCAGGAGGACCGACATCCATGAGGGTTTAGAGCTGGAGCCAGACACATCCATGGGAGCCAGCATTCCCCTAGGCGCCAGGGACCTTCAGCAGCGGGCGAGGTGGCGGCCCTGCCCTGTCCCCCGAGACAGCTGCATGGTCGTCCCGGCGTGTATGGAGCGGGTCCTGAGGGGCTGCCCCGCCGCAGATGCCGCCCTCCACAGCCACACACACGCACCTCACTGCCCTAGCCCCTGCCGCCAGCCACAGCCACGTGCCCAAGCACACGCGGACGTGACGCTGCCCTTGCTTCCGGGGGTGGGGGGGCTCTGGCTCCAGGGTCTCAGGAGGGCAGAGCGGTCCGTTCCACTCTGGCTGAGCCTGTACCGTGTCAGGCACCAATGAGGCATGGGGGACGTGCGGAAACGGTGCCCCAAAGTCTGCACTCGCCTTGGTGGGCACAGAGAGAGTCAATGTGGTGTCAGGTTAGAGGGGGAGGGTAAGGGAGTGGCGGGCGGGGCAGGGGTGACTGGGTGGTGGGACTTTGCCATTTCCCACGGGTGGTTGGGAGCTGCCATCAGAAGGTGGCATTTCAGCGGGGACAGCGGTTGGGGAAGAGCACTCACCTGGCAGCGGGTGCCAGGGCTCAGGACGGTGCAGGCTGCCAGCAGCTCATCAGGTGTGGGAGGCTGGGTGTGGGCCCTGCGGGGGGGGGCCAGGAGAGCCGGTGCTGGCTAATGGGCAGTGACAGGGCTGGGGGCCCAGGTGACCCAGTCAGCTCTGAGGTGCTGCTGGCTGCCTGCCCCTCACCCGCAGTGGGGGAGAGCCTGAGGGGGCGTGGCCCCGGCTGGTGTGTTCGTCTCAGCCTTTCCAGGCAACAAACGAGGCTGATGCTTTAGAAAGAGCCTCGGAGGAGCCGAGGGGAAGCTTGATCAGCGAGCGGGATGTGGTTTGTGGCTGAGGTTCTGGCTGGACAAAGCTTCCGGGAAACCTGAGGCCTGGCCCCCCTCCCGCCTCCCTTGGCAGGAGCCCGGGACGGAGACCTGGCCCCAGGCAGGAGCCTGGACGGAGAGGGCTTGCTTTGAGGAGACCAATCCGTGTGGCTTTTGTCAAAGGATCCCCAGTAAGAGTCACAGGAGGCTCAGAAGCTTTTGGAAGAATTCCATTGGCAAAAACCCTGCCGGTGTGGACCGGAGGGGTGTGGACCGAAGGACGGGCAGGATGAAATGAGGTATTTGGATCCACGCGGGCTGAGAGAAAAAGGCTCCTGAGTGCAGGGCTGGGGCACAGGGTCCCTGCCCTGACCCAGGGACTCTGACAGGTAGTCCTGTGTCCCCTCCCCGCCCACCTGCTCGAGCAGAGTGTCTGCACCAGGTCCCTAGCGTGTGGGGTGTGTGCCCGGGTGGACCTTCTGACTCAGGGTCTCCAGGTGAGGAGCTCCTGACCCAGGAGAGCCCATCTCAGCGTGAGGATCTGACTTGGGGCCGACGCCGTAGGAGGGAGGCTGGGACGCCTGGGGAGGACGGACTGATCCACAGGGGTCCGGGGGGATGTGGGCTGGCGGGAGCCGGTAGGTGAGAGGTCAGCGCCCGGGCTGCCGTGCGTGTGCGTGTGTGTGTGTGTGTGTGTGTGTGTGTGTGCGCGCGTGTGGACTCAGGCTTCCCTCCGAGTGAGGTGGGCGGCGGGGGCGGTCTTGAGCGGGGACATGATGGTGATGTCTGCCTGGGGTTCTGGAAGAATCTGCCCTGGCTCCTGGCTTTTGCTTCGCATTTAAATTCTTGGAATGCTCCGAGGCCTCAAGGAAATGAATCTCCGGGCCTTTGTGCTTGCCCTCGTGCTGTTGGCACGATCTAGCGCTTTCCGCGGGAGCCACAGACACCCGTAGCTGGGATCGACTTGTCTTTCTTCTTGACTCTTGTACATCGAACCGAGAAGTGTCAGAACTGAATTAAGTTTGTCCGGCGTGATTAATTCTTCACAATTCCAGGCCGATCGCTATCTCGGGCCCCTGGGTGATTCATTTTCCTATCTTCCCGTGTCGAGATGGACGTGGTCAGCTTATCAGGGTTGTCATCCCACACCCCCCACCTCCCCTTCTCTCTCACGCTCTGTGAAGCCATTGTTGTTTCCTGCGCCTGGTTGGGTTCTGTCCTCCGGCCGTCCTCCCTCAGCCTCTCCGCCCCCCGGTCGCCGATGCCCTGTCCCTCCCCATCCCCGTGGTAGGGCGGTGTGGAGCCTCCCGGGTGCGTCAAGCAGCCTCTGCCCCGACCCAGGCGCTGGCGGCACTTGGCTTTCTGGACCCGAGCCAGTGGCTCTTCTGAGGATGCAGTTTCCAGGGTGTGTTTTTCTCCCATGTGGGCAACTCTGAAAGGCCTGCTGGGTAAAGTCACGTGACCGTGCTTGGCCAACTGCCAGGGCCCTTTGAGTGAACGTGTGAGCTGTCCTCCCTGGACTGGGTTTGGCTCTGTGTGTGCGTGGGGGAGGGAGGAGGGGTGGGGGTGGCGGTGGATCTTCGGATCATTAGGGTGCGTATGAATTTTATGTTTATGAATCTCGAGGGGTATTTGTTTTTTTCCTTTGTTTGCTTTTTCATGTGCAGGCTTTATTTTATTTATTTTTTAAAAATATATTTTATTAATTTTTTTACAGAGAGGAAAGGAGAGGGATAGAGAATTAGAAACATCGATGAGAGAGAAACATCGATCAGCTGCCTCCTGCACACCCCCCACTGGGGATGTGCCCGCAACCAAGGTACATGCCCTTGACCGGAATCGAACCTGGGACCCTTCAGTCCGCAGTCCGACACTCTGTCCACTGAGCCAAACCAGCTACGGCACATGTGCAGGCTTTAATGGGATGTAAGCCACTTTGTAAAACGCACACTGCAAAGATGCATAGAGCCCGGCCAGCATGGTTCAGAGGTTGAGCGTTGACTTATGAACCAGGAGGTCATGGTTTGATTCCAGGTCAGGGCACATGCTGGGCTGTGGGCTCAATCCCCAGTAGGGGGGGTGCGCCGGGGGCAGCTGATCAATGATTCTCATCACTGATGTTTCTCTCTCTTCCTCTCCCTTACTCTAAAACCAGCAAAAATATATCTATCTATCTATATCTATCTATCTATCTATCTATCTATCTATCTATCTATCTATCTATCTATAAAAGCTATAACCCGCACTGACCACCAGGGGCAGACACTCAACGCAGGCATGGAAACATGGAATAGACCAGTGGTTGGCAAACTGCAGCTCGTGAGCCACATGCGGCTCTTTGGCCCCTTGAGTGTGGCTCTTCCACAAAATACCACATGCGGGCGCACACGTACAGTGCAATTGAAACTTCGTGGCCCATGTGCAGAAGTTGGTTTTCAGCTCTCAAAAGAAATTTCAATTGTTGTACTGTTGATATTTGGCTCTGTTGACTAACAAGTTTGCCGACCACTGGAATAGACTGATGAATCTCAGAGGGAAGAGGCGAGGGAGGAGGGCAGGAAGAGATTAACCAAAGATCTTATATGCATACTAGAGGCCCGGTGCATGGATTCGTGCACCGGTGGGGTCCCTCGGCCTGACCTGTGGGGATCGGGCCGAAACCAGCTCTCCGACATCCCCCGAGGGGTCCCCGATTGCAAGAGGGCGCAGGCCAGGCCGAGGGACCCCACTGGTGCACGAATCCATGCGCCAGGCCTCCAGTATATTAAAAAGCATATATATATGCATAGAGTTGCATGCCCACCAGTGGGTGCAGCAGGCTCCACGGCGACTAGCTGTGGGCCCAAGGCCCTGAGGAGGCCTGCAGTGACCAGGCTCATATGTGAAGTGAAGGCTATAACGCTTGTGGAGGATCGATGGGGTTTGGTGAGGCAGAGGTCTCAGGCTTGATACCAAAATCACAGTCCATAAAAGGAAAAACCGTGAAACTGGACCTTGTCACACTGAAAGCCTTCTGCTCCGCGAAGACCCTGGAGGGGAGGAAGACAAGCTGCAGGAAAGGAGAACTCCGCAGGGCGCCTGTGGGACAGAGGGCCGGCACCTGGAACAGCAGAACGCAGAACTCAGCAGGAAAGCACAAATCCTATAGAAAGCCAGCAGAGAGATGTAGGTGGTTGGTGAGAACCACGGGGCAGTGCTGCCTTCCTGTCCACAGAGGGGGCAGTCGTGGACGGAGAGGGGCCTCGTGCTAACCTGAGAAGCTCAGGGGAGGCCCCTGCGGTGACCCTGCAAAGTCAGAAACCAAAGTAACCACAAAGGATGGGGTGCAACTAAAACGTCAGAACGCTTATGGCACGTAGTCTTTTTCTAGGCTAGACTTCCCTGATGAAAGTCAATCTTGACCTGAACTGAGCCTGTCTATTGTCCTCTGCATCTAAGATAACATTCCTTTGGCGTGTCGGGGTGACCCCCTTTGCCGGACGCCCGGGGCACAGCCAGTGCACCAGGGCTGAGACCGTAATCCTCTCATGGTTAAGGCTATCATGTTCATTGTCGACTGATAACTATCCTGCACCCAACTACACACCGAGGTAAAAGGTGTCTATCATTTACTTTTCACCTAATCCCAGAATTTCCCCCCCTCTGCTTCCTCCCACCTCCCTAACCTATCCTGAGACCCGTCCCCCAACCACCCACCCCCAACCACCGGCCGAGCCAAACCATCCAGGGCTGTGCCTTCTCTTCTGATGTAATGTATAAAATAAGGCGCAAAGCCGCCATTTCCTGGAGCACTGTCTCAGTATGCCGAGATCCTGATTCCCGACAGTTGTCCATAGTTTGGCTCAAATAAACTCACAAAAATCCTTTCCAGGTTGGACTGTTTTTTTTTTTTTTTGTTTTTTAAAAATATATGTTTATTGATGTCGGAGAGGAAGGGAGAGGGAGAGAGAGATAGAAACATCAATGATGAGAGAGAATCATTGATTGGTTGCCTCCTGCACGCCCCCTGCTGGGGATCAAGCCCACAACCCAGGCATGTGCCCTTGACCGGAATCGAACTCGGGACCCTTCAGTCCACAGGCCGACGCTCTATCCACTGAGCCAAACCAGCCAGGGCGGTTGGACTGTTTCTTACGTTGACACGGCCTCCCCATGTATTCAGCTAACACCTTCAGTAACGTCTGTCACCTTCCCCATGAAGGTCTGAACACCGCACGTTCGCTCAGTGCGGGGCAGGCAGACATGAGCACAGCGAGGGCGACGAGCCAGGTACAGGCCACCAGGGTGCCTAGCAAAGGACAACAGTAGGGTGGGCCTTCCCCCATGGGTGCCTTTCCCTCCCGAGGGCAGACCCCCTGACCTTTCCTCCCAGAGACGCCCTCTAGGCCTCAAGTTGTAGTTCAGCTCCAGGTGCCGCCAGTCAATCAGGGGAGACCACCTGGAAGGCCACTGAACATTCTATTCAGATCTTCCCCGGGGCCTCCCCTAAAATCTCCACCCTTGAACCCTTAGGACGGGGGACCCAGGCGCTCTCCCCTCCCCCTCCCCGCCCGCCCCAGGCGTGTTACCATCGCCTTCCTCACTCCCAAGCTCCAAAGGCCCTTCCTTTGCCTCCATAACTTGTTCCCATTTTTTCTAGGAATTACTTTTTCTCCCTCTGCGATTTACCCAATGAATGTTCTCTTACAGTTTAGCTCTTGGTCCTGAATTCTTTCCCACCAGAACCCCAGTGCGGAGGTTGCTGACCCCAGGTTTGGTCTGACCCCAGGGGTCAGAGACCTGGTGCGGTGCCCACAACAACAGGAACTGGTGTTGAGGATGGCATTTCCCAGGGGTCTGCCCAGGTGAAAAGATCACCACCCACCGCTCTGCGGACCTGGGTCTCCCTCCCTTGCTCCGTGTTGGAACCTGTTCCTTATCACACGCTGTCCCATCTACTTTCGGTACTCCTGTTTAGAAAACCGTATTTGGTGTAAATAATGGCAGTTTGCCCTGGCCGGTTTGGCGCAGCGGATAGAGCGACGGCGAGCAGACTGAAGGGTCCTGGGTTCAATCCCGGTCAAGGGCACATACTTGGTGGAGCTGGCATCCAATCCATGTGTCTCTCCCCCCTCCCTCCACTCTCTCTAAAATAAATAAATTTAAAAAAAATAATGATAACGATGGTAGTTTCAGTTCTTTCCGTCCGTTTAACATCTGCTTCTTGTCTAGTGCGGGTGATGCTCTGGCATGCTCTTAGACACTTGCTCAAGGTCACACTGAGGTCACCGGCAGGGCGGGTACGCCCCGGAAGGTGGGGACCACGGGTCGCAAGGGGAGTACCCCGAACCGCCGGGCTGCCTGCGGGGCCACATCCTTCGCCCCGGCCAGAGCCACCCGCCTTCCCTGCCAGCGCGCCCTCCCGCCGCCTCAGGTCGCCCCGCCGCCTGCCTTCGCGACTCCAGAGCACGCCCGCGTCGGCGTAGGCCCCGCCCTTCCGCTGGCGTAGCCACGCCCCCTGCTGTTTCAGGCCCCGCCCACCAGGACGCAAACCCCGCCCCCTCCGTCGGCGCTGGCCCGCCCTGCCGTCTCAGGCCCCGCCCACCCAGACGCAGCCCAATCCCCGTGCGCGCGGCGCCGCTGAGGGGCGGGCGGTGGCTGGCCGAACGGCCAATGAGCGCGGCCGGAGGGGGCGGGGTCGCGTGGTGTGCTTCCCCGCCGCTGAGGCGCGTCGGCTGTTGCGGGAGGAGCGCGGCCTGCGGGGCCGGCGACTCAGTCGCTCCGCCCGGCCGGCCGTGGCCGCCGCCGCTCGGCCGCGCTCAGGTACCGGCCCAGCGTCGGCCCTCGACGCGGCGGCCGGGTGCGCGCCCCCCGCCCGTGCGTGCGCGCCCCGCGGGGCCCTGCGTGCGCGCGCCTGCGCGGGGCCGCGCGTGAACTTGGGCCGGACGGGCCGGCTGCCGGCTGCGCGCGGCCCGATGCGCTACCACCCGCGTGAGTGCCGAGCGTTTTCGCCGCTGGACCCCGAGAGCGCGGCGGGCGGGTCGCGGAGGGCGCGGGGCCCCGGGGGCTGGGACTCGCGCCGCGCGCAAGCCTCCTCGGACCGGACCGGGACCCCCGCGCCGCCAACCGCACGTGCGCCCCGGGACCCCGCGCCCTCCGCGCACCCCGTGGCTGTGAGGGGCCGCGCCGGGGCCGCGCTGCCACTTGTTGAACCGACTTGGGTGTCGCCTGCGCGAGCTGTCGTCGCTCCCGGGGCTCACGTGCTTGTCATTTCGTAGCGAGAGCGGCAGGAAGTTGGACGGGACAGACGGCGCGTTAAGGAGCCTCCAAGGTGGCCCCGGACGACGTGGGAGGCCGGACCCTCCCGCGACCGGTGCGCGGGGACCGCACGCTCGAGGGCGTAAGTCTCGGACTTGCGGCGCAGGGCGCGCCGGCGCGGGGCGTGCGCGCCGTGTTTCCACGCGGGAGCCCGGCGGCTCCGGTGCCGCGAGCCGTGCCTCTCGCCACGGTGCCGCCGCTTCCCTCCCGAGCGCCGCGGCCTCGGCCGCGCGGTCTCAGACGCCGGCCCGAGCGGGGCTCCGCGTCTTCACACGCGTGGGCGGCCGCCTCGCTCCGGGGTTGAGCGCGACCCGGAAACCGGCCGTCCCGGGAGGGAGCGCAGCCTCGCGCGCGGAAGGTAGAAGTGGGGAGACGCTTTGTCCCCATTACTTTGAAGTTCTTTTTTAAAAAGATTTGTTTTTATTGATTCCCGGGAGGAAGGGGCGGCGGGGAGAGGAGCGTCAGTGAAGGGAGCACCCTCGTGGGCTGCGCAGGCGACGCGGGCGTGTGGCCCGCCCGGAACCCAGCGCGGTCCGCAGGCCAGGCTGTCCCCGGAGCCAGCCGGCCGGGCTGGTTATTCCGACACCCTGGCCATAACCGGAGCAGAAGCGTTGCCAAGCCGTGACGTTTGCTTCTCGTGGGGTGGCGAGTGCCGCCCCGGAGCTTCCCGGCGCGTCTTCCCTGGAGGCTGCCCGGGAGCTCTGCACTCCCCAGCGGCTGCGCAGGGACCCGCCCCTCCCGCGGCTGCCCTTCGGGCCCAGGAACTTCGGTTCCGGAGCTCCGACCCTCTGGTGTAGTCTCTGCCACTTCGAGGGTCACGCGACACGGTGGGCACGCGTGACGTGGATGGGAGCTGGCGACGGCTCTGCCCCGTGCGTGGGTCCTTGCCTTTTTTGACTTACTGGGATTCAGGGCCTTGTTGCTCCTGGAAACCCTGAAGGAGAAAGCCCTTTAGGTGGCGAGGTGGGACCTAGCCTGGGCACGAGGCATGGACCCCCTGCACCGTGTGCGGGGGGCGGGCACATAGGGCGGCTTCTGCCTCTGCAGGGCACGGCGGTTTTCGCAGGTGCACTGCCAACTCTAAAACAAACTTAAGAACAATGCAAGTGTTTATATAAACGCTTTTAGCTTTCTCTGCAGCAGTCTTCCTTAAAATGTATTTTTATTGATTTCAGAGACGAAGGGAGAGGGAGAGGGAGAGAGAAACATCGATGATGAGAGGGAATCATGCAACGGGCTACCCCCTGCACACCCCCTACTGGGGATCGAGCCTGCAACCTGGGCATGTGCTCTGACCGGGAATTGAACTGAGACCTCCTGGCTTATAGGCGGATGCTCAACCCCTGAGCCACGCCTGCCGGGCTGCGGCAATATTTTTTTAAAATGTATTTTTATTGATTTCAGAGAGGAAGGGAGAAGAAGAGAGAGAGAGAAACATCAATGATGAGAGAGTATCATTGATTGGCTGCCTTCTGCATGCCCCACACTGGGGACCGAGCCTGCAACCTGGGCATGTGCCCTTGACCGGAATCGAACCTGGGACCCTTCAGTCCACAGTCTTTCCACTGAGCCAAACTGGCTAAGGCTGCAGCAATATTTCTTTTTCTTTTTGTTAAACATATTTTATTGATTTTTTTTACAGAGAGGAAGGGAGAGGGGTAGAGAGTCAGAAACATCGATGAGAGAGAAACATCGATCAGCTGCCTCCTGCACACCCCCCACTGGGGACGTGCCCACAACCAAGGTACATGCCCTTGACCGGAATCGAACCCGGGACCCTTCACTCCACAGATCAACGCTCTATCCACTGAGCCAAACCGGTTAGGGCTGCAGCAATATTTCTGAAAGGAGAGTTGACTTGCACAGTCTTAAACACCCTATATAATAAAAGGCTAATGTGCACACTGACCACCAGGGGGCAGACGCTCAAGGCAGGAGCTGCCCCCTGGTGGTCAGTGCGCCCCCACAGGAGGAGCGCCGCTCAGCCAGCAGCCGGGCTCATGGCTGGCGGCAGTAGCGGGAGCCTCCTGCCTCCGCTGTAGGCAGCTGGTAAGGATGACATCCCCTGAGGGCTCCCGGACTGCGAGAGGGTGCAGGCCAGGCTGAGGGGAATTCCCCCCCCCCCCCCCAGTGCACGAATTTCATGCACTGGGCCTCTAGTTCATTATAAATGGTCATAATTTAAGCATGAGCCAGGAACCGGGGCATTTTCACGTGTGTTATTTACTTGGATCCCTTGTGGCCTCGTGCAGGGGGTGGTTCTTTCCTGTTTTCAGTCAAGGAAACAGGCTCAGAGAGCCCAGCCAGCGAGCGGGCAGCCGGGATCAGAACCTGCCTCTTCTGGCCGGCTGACCGGGGCCCACTCACCTCCCATTTCTCACCGTGAAGTCACGTGCTGCGGGTTTTCTCCTTCCGCCTGGCACAGCGGGAGCCATCCTCTCCGGGTCAAGACGCAGCTTCCTCTCCTTTGTTGACTTGTGGCGCCAACACTTCAGACGTGGTGTCTGCCCTTTCACACTGAGCACCCTGCTGTCCACCCTCCTGGTGGCTGTAGTGTCACCAAGACATTGGCTGGTCAGGACAGGTGGTTTTTGTCTCTTGTGTTGAAGTCTTTATTTATTTATATAGATTATTATTTTTTTTTAAACCTTTATTGTTGAAAGTATTACATATGCCCCCTTCCCCCCTGACCTCTCCCAGCCCGCCTCCACCCACCGTGGTCTGTGTGCATGGGCTGTGCATGTATGCATACAGGTTCTTTGATCTCTTCCCATCCACCCACCCACCTTCCCACCTTTCCGCTGAGATTCCGCAGTCTGTTCCATGCTTCTATGTCTCTGGATCCATTTTGTTCATCAGTTTAGTTTATTTTGTTAATTAGATTCCACATATGA
The DNA here is from genome assembly GCA_025583905.1 of Ia io. Lineage (NCBI taxonomy): Eukaryota > Metazoa > Chordata > Mammalia > Chiroptera > Vespertilionidae > Ia > Ia io. Next base: position 717,149 of record JAJQQW010000002.1, on the reverse strand, counting down.
GTGAGATCATGTGAGACTTGTCTTTCTCTGACTGGTTTATTTCGCTTAGCATGATACTCTCCAGGCCCCTCCCTGCTGTCTCAAAGGGTATGAGATCCTTCTTTTTCACTGCTGCATAGTATTCCATTGTGTAGATGAACCACAGTTTTCTAATCCACTCATCTGCTGATGGGCACTTAGACTGTTTCCAGATCTTAGCTGTGGTGAATTGTGCCACTATGGACATAGGGGTGCATATATCCTTTCTGATGGGTGTTTCTGGTTTCTTGGGATATAGTCCTAGGAGTGGGATCACTGGGTCAAATGGCAGTTCCATATTTAACTTTTTGCGGAACCTCCATTCTGTTCTCCACCGTGGCTGCACCAGTCTGCATTCCCACCAGCAGTGCACGAGGGTTCCTTTTTCTCCGCATCCTCGCCAGCCCTTGTCGTTTGTTGATCTGTTGATGGTAGCCATTCTGACAGGTGTGAGGTGATACTTTATTGTTGTTTTGATTTGCATCTCTCTGATGATCAGTGACTCTGAGCATGCTTTCATCTGTCTCTTGGCCTCCGTATGTCCACTTTGGAGAAGTGTCCATTCTGGTCCTTTGCCCATTTTTAATTGGGTTGTTTGTCTTCCTTCTGTCGAGTTGTCTGAGCTCCTTCTCTGTTTTGGTGATAGGGCCTTTATCAGATGCACCGTTGGCAAATATGTTCTCCTGTGCAGTGGGTTCCCTTTTCGTTGTGCTGATGGCGTCTCTTGCTGTGCACACGCTTTTTACCTGGATGTCGTCCCACGTGTGTATTTTCTCCTCAGTGTCCTCTGCCCACACACGCAAGTGTGCAAACCCTCGGCGCACACCTGGCGACCAGCCCCCTGGGGCAGCGCGCGCAGTGTCTGGGTCTGTCGCCAGCAGTTAGCTTCGCCTGGGTTCGAATTTGCGTGCGTGGAGCCATTTTCTAAGGTGTCAGCGTAACTTCAGGACACCCTGCCCTGGTCAGGCTGCGGGCCCACAGGAGGTGGCTGGTGCTGGCTGCCGTGGTGTGGAGCCTGAGTCTCACCCGACGGGCTGCTCAGAGTCTCCATCTGTGGCCTGCTGCTCCTTAGGGTGGTGAGTGGGTCCCAGGGCAGGTGTGGCAGGGTGGGTGGCGCTGTCCTCCCTGGGGGCGGGGTGGGGGGCCCTGTGCTCCCTGGGGGCGGGGGGGGCCCTGTCCTCCCTGGGGGCGGGGTGGGGGGCCCTGTCCTCCCTGGGGGGGGGGTGGGGGGCCCTGTCCTCCCTGGGGGCGGGGGGGGGGCCCTGTCCTCCCTGGGGGCGGGGTGGGGGGCCCTGTCCTCCCTGGGGGCGGGGGGGGGCCCTGTCCTCCCTGGGGGCGGGGTGGGGGGGCCCTGTCCTCCCTGGGGGCGGGGTGGGGGGGACCTGTCCTCCCTGGGGGCGGGGTGGGGGGGGCCCTGTCCTCCCTGGGGGCGGGGTGGGGGGGGCCCTGTCCTCCCTGGGGGCGGGGTGGGGGAACCCTGTCCTCCCTGGGGGCCGGGTGGGGGGCACTGTGCTCCCTGGGGGCCGGGTGGGGGGCCCTGTGGAAGGCACGTCCTCCCCAGTCCTGTTGTCTCCATGCTGGCTGGGTCTCCCTGCTGGGTCCCAGCTGCTCCTGCTCAGCGTGGCACGGCGAGGGCAGCGCCTGTCCAGGAGACTGTCCATGGGCTTGGCCCTCTCCACGCCGTGTCCACGGGGTAGGTCTCGGCACAGCTCCCCCGCCTCTGGCTGTGGCTCGGTCTGGGCGCCCCCTCCCAGGCTGGAGGGCTCAGTGCCCATCCCAGCATCTCCTGCGTCACCCCCAGCTGGGCCTGGCACAGATTCTGCACCCCGTCCAGCTTCAGTGGGGGAGAGGGGCTTTTGTCCAAGTGGATGGTGTGGGGGAGGGGTGTTTTTTTTAAATAAAATAAATATTTATTGTTCAGATTATTACAATTGTTCCTTTTTTTCCCCCCATAGCTCCCCTCCACCCTGTTCCCACCCCACCCTCTGCCCTTACCCCCCCACACTGTCCTCATCCATAGGTGTACTATTTTTGTCCAGTCTCTTCCCGCACCCCCACACTCCTTTCCCCCCCGAGAATTGTCAGTTCACTCCCTTTCTATGCCCCTGATTCTATTATATTCAGTAGTTTACTCTGTTCATCAGATTTTTTATTCACTTGATTTTTAGATTCACTTGTTGATAGATATGTATTTGTTGTTCATAATTTTTATCTTTACCTTTTTCTTCTTCTTCCTCTTCTTAAAGAATACCCTTCAGCATTTCATGTAATCCTGGTTTGGTGGATGAACTCCTTTAGCCTTTTCTTGTCTGTGAAACTCTTTATCTGACCTTCAATTCTGAATGATAGCTTTGCTGGGTAGAGTAATCTTGGCTGTAGGTTCTTGCTATTCATCGCTTTGAATATTTCTTGCCACTCCCGTCTGGCCTGCAGAGTTTCTGTTGAGAAATCAGCTGACAGTCGTATGGGTGCTCCCTTGTAGGTAACTAACTGTTTTTCTCTTGCTGCTTTCAAGATTCTCTCTGTCTTTTTGCCCTTGGCATTTTTTTTTAAATTTCTTTATTGATTAAGGTGTCACATATTTGTCCTCATCCCCCCATTCCCATCCCACACCCCTCCCCACGGATGCCCCAACCCCCTGTTGAACTTAACCATTGGTTAGGCTCATATGCATGCACACAAGTCCTTTGGTTGATCTCTCCCCCCTCCCCCTCCCTCCCCTATCCTCCCTCTGAGGCCCGACAGTCCGATCGATGCCTTCTTGTTTCTGGTTCTGTTCTTGTTCATCAGTCTATGTTGTTCATCATTTCCCCTAGATGAGCGAGATCATGTGTCACTAGAGATATACTTATAAGAACCGAATGTGAGACGAGCAATAATAGTTATGCTGACAGGCAAATGAATCAGTCTGTAGTGAGTTTCTTTCTGGACCAACAGTTCTTTTGAGACCCAATTTCAATGTCTGCCAGTTCCTTATGTGTACATGTCAGCACTGACTTTTCAGCTCTGGATGGTGGACAAATGGTGGTAATGCAGGTCCGACACCCTCTGGTTTGGTCTCGGCCGGACCCAGGGGCACGGCTTCACCCGGACTCAGGGGCACGTGGCCTCACCCGGACCCAGGGGGCGCGTGGCCTCACCTGGACCCGGGTGTGTGTGGCCTCACCTGGACCCGGGACCCAGCCTCACCCGGATCCAGGGGCGCGTGGCCTCACCCGGACCCAGGGGCGCGTGGCCTCACCCGGACCCAGGGGCGCGTGGCCTCACCCGGACCCAGGGGCGCGTGGCCCCACCCGGACCCAGGGGGGCGCGTGGCCCCACCCGGACCCGGGGGGCGCGGCCTCTCCCGGACCCAGGGGCGTGTGGCCCCACCCGGACCCAGGGGCGCGTGGCTGCCCTTGGCATTTTAATTATGATGTGTCTTGGTGTGGTCCTCTTTGGATTCCTTTTGTGTGGGGTTCTGTGCGCTTCCTGGACTTGTAAGTCTATTTCTTTCACCAAGTGGGGGAAGTTTTCGGTCACTATTTCTTCAAATAGGTTTTCAGTATCTTGCTCTCTCTCTTCTTCTGGAACCCCCATAATTCTGATGTTGGTATGCTTGAAGTTGTCCCAGAGGCTTCTTACACTATCTTCATATTTTTGGATTCTTTTTTCTTTTTGCTTTTCCGGTTGAGTGTTTTTTGCTTCTTTGTATTTCAGATCTTTGACTTGATTCTTACGTTCCTCTAGTCTGCTGTTGGGTCTCTGTATAATATTTTTTTATTTCAGTCATTGTATGCTTAATTTCTAGTTGGTCCTTTTTCATATCCTCAAGGGTCTCGCTAAATTTATCGGCCTTTTCTAGAAAATTCTTGAGTAACCTTATAACCGTGGTTTTGAACTCTATATCCAGTCGTTTGCTTTCCTCCATTTCCTTCATTTGTGACCTGTTTCTTTGTCTCCGCATTTTCGCTGCTTCCCTGATTTGGTAGGGTAGCTTTGTGTGCTAGGTTTCCTGTAGGGCCCAGTGGCTCAGCCTCCCCAGTTACCTGAGGTGGACACGCTTGGTGGAGCCCTTTGTTGGCTGTGTGCACAGTCTTGTTGTAGTTAAGCCTTGATTGTTGTTGGTCTCACTGGGCGGAATTGATGTCCAGGCCAATTGGCTGTGAGGATCAGCTGTGTCTACGCTGGGAGAACTGTGCTGGAGACACCCTTATGGGAGAGCACTTGCAAAAGCCTCTGTGCTCAGCTTGGATGGGGCGGAGTCTCAGGGCGGAGCAGACAGCATTGGTTTCCTGTCAGCCCTGCCCTAATAGGCCCCTGTGTCTCAGTGTCCCATGGTAATCGCTACAAGCACCTCTGAGAGAAAGCCGCCCTCGAGTTCCGCCCGCTGCCAGACAGTTCAGTTTCTCCCCGAATGAGTCTGGGTTCCCAGAAACTCGCCCGGAACTGGAGTTCAGTGCAGTCGGGAGCTTCCGTCTCCCTCCCACTTGAGAAAGCCAGCCACGCACTCAGCCGCCCGTGCACTCAGCAGTCAGTCCTCTCTGTGCTCTCACGCCTCCGGACCTCTGCCTCCGCAGCTCCCCTGAATCTCCGTGTGCTTTCTCTTTCCCTGACAGTCCAGATTCCCCCCAATGAGTCTGGTTTCCCAGAGTCTCGCCCGGGACTGGAGTTCAGCACAGTCGGGAGCTTCCTTCTCCCTCCAGCTTTATAAAGCCAGCCGTGCACTCAGCCGCCCGTCCTCTCCGCGCACGCATCTCCGTACCTCTGCCTCCTGCAGCTCCTCTGAGTCTCAATGTGCTTTCCTCCTTCCTTCTAGTTGTAGAATTTCCACTCAGCCAGCCTTCCTGTAGTTCTGGATGGTGTCCGTTTTGTCTTTTAGTTGTAGTTTTGATATTGTTGTGCGAGGCAGCAGGTTAGCTGTTTACCTATGCCGCCATCTTGGTATCTCTTCAGGGGAGGGGTGTTTAACTCCTTTGGGCCTTGGTCAGCAGTGAGGCGGGCACCGGGCCATCTATGGTGAGTGGTGAGGTGGGCACCGGGCCCTCCATGGTCAGTGGTGATGTGGGCACTGGGCCGTCCGTGGTGAGTGGTGAGGTGGGCACTGGACCCTCCGTGGTCAGTGGTGATGTGGGCACTGGGCCGTCCATGGTGAGTGGTGATGTGGGCATCAGGCCGTCCGTGGTGAGTGGTGAGGTGGGCACTGGGCCCTCCGTGGTGAGTGGTGATGTGGGCACTGGGCCCTCTGTGGTCAGTGGTAAGGTGGGCACTGGGCCGTTGATGGTGAGTGGTGATGTGGGCATCGGGCCGTCCATGGTCAGTGGTGATGTGGGCATTGGGCTGTCTATGGTGAGTGGTGAGATGGGCACTGGGCCCTCCGTGGTGAGTGGTGAGGTGGGCACTGGGCCGTTGATGGTGAGTGGTGATGGGGCACTGGGCCGTCCGTGGTGAGTGGTGATGTGGGCACTGGGCCGTCCGTGGTGAGTGGTGATGTGGGCACTGGGCCCTCCGTGGTGAGTGGTGATGTGGGCACTGGGCCCTCCGTGGTGAGTGGTGATGTGGGCACTGGGCCGTCCGTGGTGAGTGGTGATGTGGGCACTGGGCCCTCCGTGGTGAGTGGTGATGTGGGCACTGGGCCCTCCGTGGTGAGTGGTGATGTGGGCACTGGGCCCTCCGTGGTGAGTGGTGATGTGGGCACTGGGCCGTCCGTGGTGAGTGGTGATGTGGGCATCGGGCCGTCCATGGTCAGTAGTGATGTGGGCATTGGGCCCTCCGTGGTGAGTGGTGATGTGGGCACTGGGCCCTCTGTGGTCAGTGGTAATCACTGGGCCGTCCATGGTCAGTGGTGATGTGGGCATTGGGCTGTCTATGGTGAGTGGTGAGATGGGCACTGGGCCCTCCGTGGTGAGTGGTGAGATGGGCACTGGGCCCTCCGTGGTGAGTGGTGAGATGGGCACTGGGCCGTCCGTGGTGAGTGGTGATGTGGGCACTGGGCCCTCCGTGGTGAGTGGTGAGGTGGGCACTGGGCCGTCTGTGGTGAGTGGTGATGTGGGCTCTGGGCCGTCTGTGGTGAGTGGTGATGTGGGCACTGGGCCGTCTGTGGTGAGTGGTGATGTGGGCACTGGGCCGTCTGTGGTGAGTGGTGAAGTGGGCACTGGGCCGTCCGTGGTCAGTGGTGAGGTGGGCACTGGGCCGTACATGGTCAGTGGTGATGTGGGCACTGGGCTGTCCATGGTCAGTGGTGATGTGGGCACTGGGCCCTCCATGGTCAGTGGTGAGGTAGGCACTGGGCCGTCCGTGGTGAGTGGTGATGTGGGCATTGGGCTGTCTATGGTGAGTGGTGAGGTGGGCATCGGGCCGTCCATGGGCAGTTTGCGGGCAGGTTTTTTGGGTTCCTCCCCTGCTGGCTGAGACTCGGCTTCCAGCACCTTCTAGTTTTCACGGACGCCGACTCTCTTTTCTGATAGGCAGACACGAGGCTGTGTGAGCCGTTGGAGATGGATCGCTCACCTGTGACCCGGAAGTGCAGCCGGGAGGGTTAGCACAGACCCACGGTGCCCGCCTGCCGAGCCCGATGCTCTGGGACCCCAGGGCCCGTCGGTGCGGACGGAGGATCCGGCGGGCCCCCGACCATGGTCACGCTCATCACCGAGAAGCTGCAGAACCAGAGCTTGGACGACCTTGCGCACCAGAGCTACGATGCCGGCCCGGTGAGCCAGAGGGCACTGCCGAGCGGGCGGTGGGGGAGCAGCGTGCAGGGCACCCACCATCCCCAGAGCCTCGTGGTAGTGGGTTTTCAGCATCATCCCCCAACTTTTCCTGTAACTCATCCCAGGATGTTTTGTTTTGTTTTGTTTTTATTGATTCAGAGAGGAAGGGAGAGGGAGAGAGGAACATCAATAATGAGAGAGCCATTGATCGGCTGCCTCCTGCACGCACCCCACTGGGGACTGAGCCTGCAACCCGGGCTTGTGCCCTGACTGGGAGTCAAACCGTGACCTCCTGGTTCATAGGTTGATGCTCAACCACGGAGCCATGCTGGCCGGGCGATATGTTTTTATTTTTTGTGTTTTTTAAAGAGAGGGAGGGAAAGAGAGAATGAGAGGGATATTGATCGGTAGCCTCCTGGCAGCACCCAGACTGGGAATTGAACCCACGACCTGTTGGTGTTTGGGGCAGCGGTCCAACTCACCGAGCCACTGGCCAGGGCAAACCCCAACCTCTAGTGAAAGTCTGACCCACACAGGCCGTGTGCAGCCCTTGGCGCACACCGTGGCCAGCCCCGATGGATGGCGTGCGGCCGCCCTCCCGAGAGCCTCGTCGGGGTCTGTCGCCGGTGTTCGCTTCACCTGGGTCTGAACTTGGCGGGCGTGGAGCCATTTTCCCGGGTGTGTCAGCGTGAGCGTCAGGACTCCCTGCCCCGGTCAGGGTGTGGTCAGGTGGCTGTGTGCCCGGCCCTGTGGGGGGTGGGAACCTGGCTCGGGGGCTGGGTCTGCGTGGGCGCTGTGCTAGCTCTGGGGCCAGGTGGGTGCTGGGAATACCGGGGGCGCTCTGTAAAATATGACTGTGTGCTGTGCACCAGGAGCTGACACAGAGGAATACTGACTGTAAACTGTAGTGGAAAGTACAGCCTTTTAAAGGGGGAGGAGTTCTCGGCGTCAGGCTGGTCTCGCTAGCTGCCGGAAGGGCCGTGTGGGAAGTAGAATGCTCTGCGGCCAGGAAGGAGCCGTGCTGGCGCGTCCTGACGGCTTCTCCTGTGAACGTCTCTCCCTGTCACTCTCAGTGTTCGGCCGAGAAGCGGAACAGCAGAAGTGGCCGCGTGTTCCCTTTTGAGACCAACGGTAAGTGTGTGAAGCCGGGCAGGTGTGCGGGCTGTAGGCTGCTGCCGCCGCTTGTCTCACCTCGCGGGGGAAGGGGGGGCGGCCACAGACCCGCCTTGCCCTCCACGCCACTGGAGGAAGGACAGGACAGCGGTGCATGCTTGGTTGGCATGTGCTGGACCAGCAGTGTGTGTGTGTGGGGGGGGGGGGGGGGGGGGGGGGGACAGCCATGCCCTGGAGTACGTGGGTCTGCCCTCCACCCTCCAGGGCACAACCCCACATATGTGCCCTGTGGTCTGAATGGGTCAAGTGGCCACGCCACCCAAGTGTGAGTGTGTGTGTGTGCGAGAGTGAGCATAAGTATGCATGTGGGTGTGAATGAGTGTGAGTGTGCATGTGTACACGTGAGAGTGAATGAGCGAGTGCAAGCATTGAGTGTGCACGTGAGAGAATGCATGTGCACGAGTGCTGTGAGTGTGAGCACTGAGTGTGCACGTGAGAGAATGCATGTGCATGTGAGTGTGAGCACTGAATGTGCACGTGAGAGAATGCATGTGCATGAGTGTGCATGTGAGTGTGAGCAGAGTGCATGTGAGTGGATGAGTGAGTGTGCATGTGAGTGTGCGCACTGAGTGTGCACATGAGAGTGAATGAGTGTGAGCGAGTGCATGAGTGTGAGCACTGAGTGCGTGTGAGTGAATGTGAGCGAGTGTGCATGTGAGTGTGAGCACAGTGTGCATGTGAGAGTGAATGAGTGTGAGCGAGTGCATGTGAGTGTGAGCACTAAGTGTGCATGTGAGAGTGAATGAGTGTGAGCGAGTGTGCATGTGAGTGTGAGCACTGGGTGTGCGCGTTGGGAGCTTGCTGGCCCGTGTGCATTCCTGGTGAGCCTTGGCTGGGGTCGGCGGTCACAGTGGAGTTACTTGTGTGACTTCAGGTGGGACAGTTCCGTCCCCTCTGGTCCCTGTGGCCGACGGGGCTCCGTGTGGGGCGTCCTGCACTGCCCGCTGAGGCGGAAGCAGACGCGGAGGCGGGACGGGAGGAGGAGGGGCCCCCCCACACACTGCTGGTCCAGCACACGTGGGGGCCGTCCTCACTCCCAGGCCCTCGGGCTCTGGCAGGGCCCAGGCATCTGCTCCGCTGTCCCCTGTGCCCTCGGAGGGCGAGGGTGGCGCCAGGGCTGACATGCCAGGGAGGGCAGGCGGGGCGGCACTGACCACCCGCCGTGGGCTCCACCCGCTGTGCAGCCCCCACGCCCATGAGGCTCGGCTTCGGGGCAGCTGGCAGGTTCCGCCTGCTCACCCGTCTCTCCTTCTTTTTCCTCAGGAGACAGGCGTCCCTGGAAGGCCCTGAGTGGAGGGTGGCCCCTCAGGAGTCCAGTGGCCGCGGGCCCCGCCCTCCCCTTCCCGCCGGGCCTGGGCGCGGTCAGCGCCGTGGACCTCAGGGAGAGCTCGGGGCCGCCCCTGGCCCCGCCCAGCAAGCGACACTGCCGCTCCCTGTCGGAGCCGGACGAGCTGGCCCGCTGCCGGTCCCCCTGGCGCCCCGGGGGCTCCAAGGTCTGGACTGCTGTCTCCAAGCGGCGCTGCCACAGCGGCGGGAGCGCCAGCCTGCCGGGCAGCGCCTTGCCTGCGGCCGGCCCCAGCTCCCCGCCCGCGCCCCGGCCGGCCTCCGCCAGTGGCGGCTGCGAGGATGGCGGGCGCGGCTCCGGCTCCGGCTCCGGCCCGCCCTGGGGTCCTCCGGGGCCCCCCCTGTCCTCCCGGCGCCGCCTGTCCCTGTCGCAGGAGCACCTGCTGCACGCAGACGCCCCATCGTCCACGCCGGCGCTGGGCTGGCGGCTGGGCCTGCTCCGGAGCCGCTCGCAGCCCTGCGTGCTCGTCGGGAGGAAGAGCCGCCTGAAGCGCCCGCGGGAGGAGGACCCTCGGTGGCCGCGCCCGTCCCTGGACTTCCTGAAGATGACACGGGTGAGGCTCCCCGGTGCCGGCGGCCACCCTGCCGCGCCCTCCTCCCATGGTGCCGGGGCAGTTGGCTGGCCCACGGCCGTGAGGGGGAGGCACTGCCTGGGTGCGCTGTGTCCTTGGTGGGTTGGGGCCGGGCCGGCGGCAGGCCACACCCACACCACCTGCCCACCTTCCACGAGCGGGCCAGGCTGCCCTGGGGGGTGCGAGGATCTGGGGGTGCGGAGTGTCCTGGGGTGTCGGAGGCGGCACGGCTCCACTTGGACCCGCCTCTCCTCGGGGCACAGATGCGGGGCCTCCCCGAGGGCTGTGGCGCCTCGGCACCTGGCGGGTGTGGCGGCCGGCCCCTGGCTGCGGGTTCAGGTGGCTCGCTGGAGCGCTTTGCTCAGGCGCTGCCCGAGGGGCAGTCTGAGGCGCAGGGGACCAAAGACGCTGTGTGACTCGGGGACTTGCGTCAGGGTCGACGGGTGCCCGTGGGCCCTCCCAGCAGCGCCTTACACGCGTCTTTCCTGTCGCAGACGTTGAAGAACTCAAAAAGCCTCGGCTCCCTCGACTGCGAAGGTGAGGATGAGGACGAGGCCAGAGCGAAGACGGCCGTGTCCTCGCCACGGGCCCCACTCGGCCTCACGGGCCTCGTCACCCCAGCCTCCAGCCCCCTGGGCACCTGCCCCAGCCTGTGGGCCTCCCAGGAGGCGGGGAGCGGCGGGGACCCGGGGGACTGGGACAGCACCGGCGAGGAGGGCGTGTCCCCGCTGGGCCCCGGCGAGCTGGACCTGGAGCAGATCGAGAACAACTGACCGGCGGCGGGCGGTCTGGGGAGACAGGAGCTGGTCCGCGTTAGTTTGAATGTTGAGGGTCATTTTGATCAGTCTTTCCTACAGGAGTATTTTGCATTATTCTGGCTTTTACAGTTCTGGAGAAAGGTCTCTATTTTGAAATGCATTTTCAGAGGGCATTCAGTTACCCGGGTTCTGGGTACACACCCCAGGGCAGGCTGGTTCCTCGGTAAATGCCTGCGGTGAAGGGCGCTGTGCGTCCTGTAGCTACGAAGCCTGGGGCGCCAGAGGTCCGGGCTTCGTCCCGCGCTCCTCGGTGCAGGACCCATGCTCTGCGGCCTGACTGCTGGCCCGGCGTGGGACGTGGTCCTGGCGCGCCTGGTCTGTGACTTCAATAAAAGACATTTGCTTTGCACCGTGCGTTCCACTTGTTGATCTTTTAGAAAATATTCTTATTTCAGAGAGGATGGAAGAGGGAGAGAGAGACATCAGTGATGAGAGAATCACGGATCAGCTGCCTCCTGCATGTCCCGCAATGGGGATCGAGCCTGCAACCCGGGCCTGTGCCCTGACCGGGAATTGAACTGTGACCTCCTGGTTCATAGGTCGGCGCTCAGCCTCTGAGCCACACCAGCTGAGCCGCTTGTTGGTGTTCACGGTCAGGTGCATGTGGCCTGGGCGGCCACAGCCCATGGGTCCTGGCCCAGTGGGCGCCCCCCCCCACCCCCCTTCATTCCTAATTTAACAGAGTCTCAGGGTTTTTACTAAGGGTGTTGACCTGGGAACTTTGGGTGAAAGGCGTCTTGAGAAATTTTCTTTTTTCCCCAAGAAAGTTGGAGTAGGTCATTCATGGCAGGGAGTTCTCACTGGTTAGGTCTGAGGGTCAGAGGGCGGCGAAGGTGGGCAGGGGTGGTTTCCAGACTGTCCTTCCTGAGGCCCAGCCCCCTGCCCCTCAGTCCCCGGCCAGGCCTCCTGCACGCACCGACCGTGGCCGAGGCCGCCTGTGCTGCAGGGGAAGCTCCGGCAGCACCTGGCGGCATGTTGACTCGCAGACTGAGGTGGCCACGTGGTTCTTCCTGGTTAACGTCTAATCCTGAGCTCGGCTGCGGTGCGGGGCCGTGCTGGCCGGGCGCGGGGCTGCAGCTCCCGGCGGGCTGGGACCCAGGACCTGCGCTGCAGCACCGCTGCCAGACTCTGCACCGGGACATCCTGATTCGGGTTTAATTTGGGGAGGCGGATAAAAATAAAATAAAATGCCCTAGCTGGTGTGGCTCAGTGGATAGAGCGTTGGCCTGCGGATTAAAGGGGTCAAGGTTCGATTCCGGTCAAGGGCACATGCCCAGGTTGCAGGCTCAATCCCCAGTAGGGGCGTGCAGGAGGCAGCCACTCAATGATTCTCTTTCATCATTGATGTTTCTCTCCTCCCTTCCTCTCTGAAATCAATAACATATTTAAAAAAATAAAAACTGACAACAGAGAAGCAGAAAGTCGCCTCATCATCGGGTTGGAGATTTTTGGACAATCCTTGGTTAATGGGTCAGGTTGACCCGAAAGAGCACAGTTCGTATGGAAGGTTCGCTTGCCCGTCGGTGGGCACGGTGGCCGGCCGTCTGTGGGAAATCGCATGGATTCTAGGTGGGCGTGGAGGCGTCTGAGCCGACCACTGCGCCCAGGAGGAGGGGTCAGTGAGTCCGAGGACATGGCCTCATGGCGATCCTGTGGTCCCAGCACAGCCCAGGAACAGAGTGAACAAAGCCTCGTGTTCAGGACGGTAAACAGCTCCTGTGTAACTCGTGGGCCAAAGAAGAAATGACACACGTGAGAAGCGAACGCTTAGGCAGGAGCAACAGTGAAAACTCCACAGCAGTCGGTGTGTCTGCAGCTGGCGACAGAAGGGACTTACAACCGTCAACGGTCGTATTAGAAAGTGAGTGTGGGAAGACGGTGAGCGAAGCCTGGGCTTTGGGAATCAGGCGGCGGTGGGGGGCCTTTTCCCGAGAGGCCGGTAGAAATGCTCAGGAATTTGAGGGCTCCGGGGGGCGGGGGCGGCTGTCAGAATTCTCATCTCACCCCTCGGACACATGGTACCTCTCAGATACTTTGCCTGGCGGACGGCGCCCATTGGCTGAGCCCACATGAGGGGGAAAAGACAAGCCAGCCCGGCCGGTGGCACAGGGGGTGAGCGTTAACCTGTGAACCAGGAGGTGAGGGTTCGATGCCCATCAGGGCACATGCCGGGGTTGCAGGCTCGATCCCCAGTGTGGGGCATGCAGGAGGCAGCTGACCCATGATTCTCTCTCATCATGGGTGTTTCTCTCTCTCCCTCTCCCTTCCTCTCTGAAATCAATAAAAACCTTTAAAAGAAAATCAGATGCGGCAGAGATCATGATGGTTACAGGCGAGCCTGAGGCACAACTTAGAGGAAACGGCCAAGTTCCTGGAAAAATATCACTAAAGCTGCCGGCTGGCGTGGCTCAGCGGCTGAGCATTGACCCAGGAACCAAGTGGTCCCGGGTTCGATTCCCGGTCAGGGCACGGAGGCTGTGCCGGCCGGGCTGACCGCCGTGGCTGAGGTGTGGGGAATGCCCAGCGGGCCTCTGCCCTCCTTTCCTGTCCCCGTCCCTGTGCAGGCCGGAGGGGACGGTGAGCCCCCCGCCCCTGTGCGCCCACCTCCACCTGACCCCGCACCAGGACCCCGTTCGCACGAAGAAGGGTCCCAGGCAAGTGGGGTCTGACTCCTGCAGCCTCCAGCCCAGGCCTCAGCCCTCGGCGGGCGGCGGGGGGGGGGGGGGGGGGGGGGGGGGGCGGGAAGGCCCGAAGGCCCCGTCCCCTCACCGGGCCTCCAGCCCATAGGCATAGGCGCTGACCCCTGGCCTGGCCCACTCCTGAGCCCGACGACCCTCTGACCACAGGGCCCTGCAGGATGGAGGTGCGCCCCAACCTCGGCCTCCGCCATCACCTCCTACTCCCTGCAGTGCGGACACGGCTTCTGAACGGCTCGGTTTGTGGTGCTGGTTTACGTTTTGCCGGGAGTAGCGAGCAGCGTGTTAGCTGATTGCTCACTGCCGGTGCTCAGGGCTCCTCCTCTTCCTCCGAGGAGCCAGCCCTGATTTACCAACGGGCACCCCGTCTTCCTTGTTTCCAATTCATTAATCGCCTCCCCCCCCCGACCTCCCCCCCCCCCCCCCGCTCCTGGGCTCCCTTTATTCTGTTCCTCCGCCTCGTGTTGAATGTGTAGTGCACTTGTTTGCAGTCTCTGGCTCGGTGATAAAAACACTTGAGGCTGTGGCTTCTCCCCTGACCCCTGCCGCGCGGGTCCAGACAGCAGCCTCTCCTTCTGTGTGGCTGTAAGGTCGCCGTCATGGCCCCTCTGCCCCCCCGCCCCCCAGGGAGTCACTCGGGAGAGCGGCTTCGCACCTTCAAGTGCCTGGCTCCTCTCTAGATCCTTCTGTCCATCTGTAGGTGCCTTGTGTTGATGTAAAGGATGAAGCTTCTACGTGTTTTGCCACTTGTAGCGTAGCAAGGTATGTGTGCATGTGTGCACCCGTGCCTACACACATGCATATGCATGGTGCATGGCTGTGTGCACGCCAGTCCACACATACACACATGTGCACACGTGCAGTCAGCTACATGAGTGTGCGTGTATATGTGTCCATGTGTAGGTCCATGTGTGTGTATGTGCATGTGTGCCTGTCCACAGTGTCTGTGCATGTGTGTAATGTGTGCAGGCGTGTATGTGCACATGTGTGTGACCATGTACACCTGGGCACACATGGGTGCACACACATGTGGAGAATGGTGAGTGCTGTCCAGTCAGGCGTGTCCATGAGGCTCAGGACCTGTCCTCATTCCAGTCTTGCTTGCCTGATCCCGGAGCTCCGGCGAGGTCCCGGCCCATCCGGGGGGTGAGCCCGGCCCGCTGGGTCCCCAGTGCTGCTCAGAGGGGCACCTTGGTCTCACGCCCCTGGTTTCGGTCTGGATGGCCAGGCTGCTGGGTAACACGCGCAGACGTTGGAACCCATGGGATGGGGTGGGGAGCCTGGCGGGGCTCTAACCACTGAGTCAAGTCGGCCAGGCTGTCTCTGTTATTACTCATTCATTCATTTATTTTTCTTTTTTAAAATATATATTTTTATTGACTTCAGAGAGGAAGAGAGAGGGAGAGAGAGAGAGAAACATCAATGATGAGAGAGAATCATGGATCGGCTGCCTCCTGCACACCCCCTACTGGGGATCGAGCCCACAACCTGGGCCTGTGCCCTTGGCCACAATCGAACCCGGGACCCTTCAGTCCTCAGGCCGACGCTCTGTCCACTGAGCCAAACCGGTTAGGGCTGTTTTTCTTTTTTCTTTTATTTGTTACTATTTTTAAGTGTTATAATAATTAATTGGAAACATCTTTTCTAATGTTAGGGTATAAGAGGGTTACTGATTGGGTATTGCTTTTGTAAATTTCTCTACATCCAAACCATCTGAGTGTCTTACTGGAATACTTTTTGAGGTGGAAGTCACATAAGAAAATTAACCGTTTAAAAGGGGCGTTTAGTACATTCACCGGCTGCGTGGCCACCACCCCGTCTGGCTCAACATTTCAGCCCATCGCCCCGAGAGCCCCTTGCCCATCTCCCCACCCGTCCTCTTGGCCCCCCGCCCCCGCAGCCCCCAGTCCCCGTTCCCCTGCGTTTGCCGGTTGGGGACACTTGACGGAAACGGGCCTCGGTGGGGACGGCTCCGCCTGCATTGCCCCTAGTGGCCACTGGGTGGCAGCAAAGATCGTGCCTGATGACGGAGGCTCAACCAGCTGGGGTGGGCCAGGCTTGTGGGGGTGCAGGGCCTGTGGGGGCGTGGGGAGCGGCCCCAGCGGTGGTGGTGAGGGGGCCCCCTATCACTCCCACTCCCCAGTGCCCTCGGGTGGCTCCTTCCACTTCCAGCCAGGGAGGGGGTCCGGGTGCTCCCCAGAAGAGTGCTGGGTATTCTGGGGGGACGTGGGCAGGAAGGGTGCACCCCCAGCTTGGGAGGCTCAGACACTAGGCGCCTTGTCATGAGCCCGGGGTGGGGGGTGGGGGGGCAGGGTGGGGCCCTCAAAGTTGGTCGCTCCAGCGCTGAGCCCCTTCCTTCAGGCTGGGGGCTAGGGGACCCTAAGTTCCCCACCCTGCAGTGGGGGCTGCCCCGGGGCCCTGGGCAGGCAGCAGCGGCTGGGGGTCTGTACAGGCTGGTGCTCCTCACCCTGCCATCCCTCCTGCCAAGGCGGCTGTGGGTGTGGCCCAGGGTGTGGGTGTGGCCAAGGCGGCTGTGGGTGTGGCCAAGGGTGTGGGTGTGGCCAAGGCGGCTGTGGGTGTGGCCCAGGGTGTGGGTGTGGCCAAGGCGGCTGTGGGTGTGGCCAAGGCGGCTGTGGGAGTGGCCCAGGGTGTGGGTGTGGCCAAGGCGGCTGTGGGTGTGGCCCAGGGTGTGGGTGTGGCCCAGGGTGTGGGTGTGGGTGTGGCCCAGGGTGTGGGTGTGGCCAAGGTGGCTGTGGGTGTGGCCAAGGCAGCTGTGGGTGTGGCCCAGGGTGTGGGTGTGGCCCAGGGTGTGGGTGTGGCCAAGGCGGCTGTGGGTGTGGCCCAGGGTGTGGGTGTGGCCCAGGCGGCTGTGGGTGTGGCCCCAGGGTGTGGGTGTGGTGCCAGGGTGCAGCCTTGGCAGCGTCAGGCCAGCAGATCAGACTCAGTGCCCTGAGGACAAACGGGAGATGGAGTCTCCTCCTCCTGCTGGCCCAGGTGAGGGGTGGGGGGGCCCTGTGTCCCCAGTGTGTGACCTTCAGGGACCTGGGTGGCCCTGGAGGCCACATGGGGGCACAAGGCCGGGCTGGCATGGGCTTCCCTGGGGGCACTGAGCAAGGAGGCCAGGCCCCTGCAAGTCTTGTGGGGCCAGAGCAATGCTGTGTGGGGAACCCTTGGGAGCTTGGGGTCTCACAGCCCCCCACCCCCACCCCCACCCCCACCCAGCACAGACACCAGAGTCTGCAACCCTTCATGCCCTCTTGAACCTGGGCGAGGTCTCCCTCAGGCCCCAGGCCAGCAGCGATGCCCCCCCGTCCCCCCTCCCTCCCCGTTCAACCACAACAGCAGCCTCAGAGCTGACCCCAAACCCACTCTGAACCAGAGCCCCAGCCATGGACACCACCTGGTCCAAATGCAAAGGCCCGAGACAGGTCCTAAGACATTCTAAAGGTCACTGGGCCCACCTACCCCACCCAACACCCTCCTTTCCCCTCTGCCCCCCACCCCCCTTCTGTTACTTCCGGGGCTCAGCATGCCCGCCCCCCTGCTGTCACCCGGGATTCAGGGCCCAGGACCTTCCCTGCCCCAGTCCCCAGCCTCTTGCAGCCCAGGACCCAGGGCCCTTCACTCAGGTGCCATTTCCAATTAGTCTGATTAACAAGGAATATTTGGGATTTGGCCCCAAATGGGGGCTTCGTCCTGAGGAGGCTGCAGGACTTAGAGGTGAGGAGACGGTGGGGGCTGGGCTGGGCCTGCCACCTTGCTCCTCCCCAGCCTCAGGGCGGCCTCGCTCCCTCTGAGGCCACGCGGGCTGTCCTGGCCGGCAGCCCTGCCCCGGAGGCCCATCCACCTGGAGGCCTGGGGGGCTCCCCACGTCCAGAAGCACAGACTCTGGCCATGGCCTTTGGGCTGAGCGAGAGGGTGGCCCTCAGCGCCCGTGGCAGCCAGGCCGGCCCTCTGCGGGCTTCGGAGATGCTGTGTGAGCTGCAGCGGGTCCTGGACGGGCCCTGCGCCTCCTCCCCCGGAACCGGGCACTTTCCGGTTCGCCCTGAGCCCGGGCAGCCCCCAGACGGGACGGCGTGTGCACCAGCCAGCCCTGTGGCGAGGTCGCCGTGACCTCAGGGCCGACGGCACCCGGCCCGGTCAGGTGCAGGGCACGGCCAGCGCCACCCTCGCCGGGCGGAGGCTCTGCCACTGATTCTGCATTCAAAAGGCGCCTCTCGGTCCGCCTGGCGTCCCGCTCCCCCACCCTCTCTCCGCAGCTGCTGGTTGGCCTGGGGACCCCAGTTGGCCTGGGGCTCCGTCCGCTGCCTCCCGAGCCCTGAGCTCCGGGACCGGACACACTCAGGCTCCGGGCTCCGGGCCCCTGCCTCTCACACTTCGAAGATGATTTCTGACCCTCCGAGGGCCTCAGGGCAGCTGACCTGGCGTCACCGCTTGAGCCTCGGCCTGGTGCCCGTGCTGGTGACAACGCCGTCCCTTCCAGTGGCCCTGCGGGGTGGCAGGCGCCCAGGAGCCCTGAGCTGAGGGCGACCCCCCCACCTCAGCCCGCCAGACCCCCGTCCTACCTCAGTGCTGGGGGAGGGGACCTGACAGATGACCCCTGAGGGAGGCAAAGCTGGACGGTCAGACAGGCCACCCAGCCAGATGGGGGCTGCTGAGGCGGGAAGGTTGGCCTCACCCCTTCCCAGAGGCTGCCAGCTGGGCCCTGGGACGTCCTGGGTCTCCCGGGAAGGGGGCTGTGCCAGCTGGGCACCCAGGCTCTCCCGCCCCGCCCCCGGAGACGGGCCGTCAGCACTGCCCCCTGCACCTTTTTCTCCTCCCCAATTAATTAATTTAAATTGACCATTAAGTCAGCGGGGTTTTGATTGATATTTTCATTAGCAGCCCTGTCCGACGCCCCAGGAATGTATGGTAATGTCCAACCCGCGGGCGGGCGGGCGCGCTCCTCCTCGCGCGCTGAGTTATGGCTGGCACGGCCGCGTCTCGGGGTAATTTGAATTCAGATGAGCTGCCGCAGTGTTCCGGAGCCTGGCGGCCGGCCTGACGGATGGCACTCGGGTTATCACAAGGTCACTGGCGCAGCCGCCCCGCCGCGGGAGGGCCCCAGGCCTCCGCGCTGGGGAAGCTGGGCGCCGCGCGGACTCCGGACGTGCCCAGCGCCTGGCCCACAGGACGGGCGAGCCCTGGCCTGGCACCTGAGACCATGGCCGAGCCCCCCCCTCCCCTGCCCCCGACCCTGGAGGCGAACCGGAAACCCCTCGATGGAAGGGGCTGGGTGGGGACGCGTCCTGGGAATCGCCCACTGGCCGGGGACAGGAGAGCCGCGGCCAGGCCGGGAGCCCGGGTGATGGCGGCAGGGACCTGCCCCAGCTGCGTGTCCCCATCCTGGGAGGGCCCTTGGGCCTGGTCACCCCCGGTTCTGAGTGGGGACCGGACACCAGGCCGTGGCCACCGTGGGCGGCGGCCCAGCTGTGTGAGCATGATGGGGTACTCATGCTCCAAGCCTCAGTTTCCCCACCTGGACCGTGGGTAACTGCTTCCTCTTTGGTTTAGGGTGGGGGGCTCCGACATGGGGGCTTCCCTGCTGGTTCCTGCTGACCTCAGGCCTGGTCCTGGGTGCAGGGGGCTCCCGGGGTGCAGGAGATGGGGTGCCTGCCAGTGGAGGCCCAGAGGGCTGGCACCTGAGCCAGGCTGGGGGGAGGGACGGGCCGTGGACGGGATGTGTGTGGGCGTCCCCTGGGCTCAGAAGGGAGGGGTGCAGGGTTCAGGGGGCGAGGTGGGGGCACCCCCCCAGAGGGCCCGGCTGGGAACCTGAGGGGCCAAAAGGAGTCCCCCCCCGCCAAAGAAGGGGCCACTCAGGCTGGACCCGTCTCTGGCCCAGGCCCGAGGTCCTGGCCTTGACCGGCACAGCGACCTGAGGCTGGGTTGTGTCCCGAGCTGGACACAAGGGCGCCAAACCTCAGGGTCGGCAGCCATGGACCTGGACACTGTGCAACCCCGGTGTTGGCCCCTGTCCGTGTGCCCGCAGCCCCAGGGAGCGGGCACTGCCCAGGTCTGGGGGGAGGGTCCCGTGAGGTTTACCCCAGCCCCATCCTCGCTTTCCACTGGGCGGGGGGCGGACTTGTCCCACAGAGCCCCCACCCCAAGCTGATGAGGCCCTCCTTGTCCAGGCCGAGCCAGACGCCCACCCTGACCCAGTTCTGGCCGATGGGACGTGAGCGAAAGCGCTGGGCAGGACGCTCACAAGTCGCCGACTCACCCGGAAGGTCTGAGTTTGATTCCCGGTCACGGCACACGCCCGGGGTTGCGGGCTCGAGATCCCCGTGTGGGGCGTGCAGGGGGCAGCCGATCCATGATTCTCTCTCATCACCGATTTTTTCTTCTTTTTAAAAGGTGTTTATTGGTCATACACAAAATAAAGAAAACCTTCTATGTCACAAACATACACTGTGTCGTCCTTGATTCCTCTCTGACTTAAAAAAGGAAAGTCGCCGACGGACCTGGGACAGCTCCCTCCGGCCTGGACGCCATCTTTCCTGCTTCCCGAGGGGACGGAGGGCTGATGGCTGGAGCTCTGCAGCCACTGGCGCCCGGAGGCGACCTTGAGGCAGGAAGCCGGGGCCTCTGGTGACCGTGGCGACCCCGCCCACCGGCCCTGGTCTGCCGCCCCCGGCTCTCGGCTCCCGGGCGGGCGGGCGAGGAGCGGGCTCTGACTGGGCCTCAGGCTGGCGGTGCTGCTCGGGCCGGTGCTGGGTGGCGTGTGCGGCCAGGACCCTTTCCCCGAGTCAGGACCGGGGAGGATCCACCCCTGAGGAGGCAGCCCCGCGGAGCCCCTCGCTGCTTGCCCTCCCATGGTCCCAGGGGCCTCGGCCCTGCCAGGGCCCCGACGCGGGCAGTCCCGCAGGGACAGCCGGCCCAGCCCCTCCTGCTGGGGCCCCTCTCCTCCCTCCTGTTCGAGCTCAGGTCTGGTGTCTCCTGCGAGGGTGCAGGCACCTGCTCATTCACGGTATGAATTTGGGGGACCCTGTCGGCTGATGCAGACACACGCCCCCTCAGGCCGCGCCCCCGTGGGTCCTTGCTCTGAGCATCACCCAGGGATGCTGCTGGGCAGGGGCCTGAGGGCCTGGCTCCATCCTTGCCAGCGGGAGACTCCCAAGGTCATGCCAGGGTCGTCTCAGAGGGGGACACACGTGGCTTTTGCACGAGAATCCCGCCACAGCCACTTCTCCCGTCCACCCCTGGCCCTGGGGGCTGGGACGCAGGACGCACAGTCCCTCTGTGTGTGGGCCACTGCACAGCGGCACGGTCCCCCGAGGCCACCGAGAGCCTCCTCCCTCCGCCCTGTGAGTCCCGAGGGCCGAGCAGCCGGCCCAGAGGGAGGCCCGCGGGGGAGGCCCAGACCCCCTCCGGGCACGTGTCCGGCTGGGAAGTGGGCGGTGCTCCCGGCGTTCGGGGCATTGAGTGGGGCTTGGCCAGCGGGGCTTCTGTCCTGGGGCTTGACCTTGCTGCCCCCCTCCCCAAACCTCCCCCACCCGCACTCCTCCCCCGCGTCTGCAGTGGCTCCCACCTCCAGGCCCCGCCCAGGTGGGAGCCACACCCGAGCCCTACTTGTCACTAAAGACGGTTCGTTGGCCGTCAGCCCTCTCGTCCCACGAGCGCTTTGCTGCTGGGCTCCAAGTCGCTGCCGGGGCAGGAGGTCTGTGCCCGCCCTTCCTGTCCTTCCTGCCCGTCCGCCCTCCACGCGCCCATAGGACAGTTTGCCAAGGACTTGGCTGTTGGACAGCGAGGGACCACCTCCCTCACCAGCCAACAGGTACAGCCAACGGGCACAGCCATCGGGCACAGCCAACGGGCACAGCCATCGGGCACAGCCATCGGGCACAGCCAACGGGCACAGCCATCGGGCACAGCCAACGGGCACAGCCATCGGGCACAGCCAACGGGCACAGCCAACGGGCACAGCCAACGGGCACAGCCATCGGGCACAGCCAACTGGCACAGCCAACTGGCACAGCCAACGGGCACAGCCATCGGGCACAGCCAACGGGCACAGCCAATGGGCACAGCCATCGGGCACAGCCAACGGGCACAGCCATTGGGCACAGCCATCGGGCACAGCCATCGGGCACAGCCAACGGGCACAGCCATCGGGCCTGCTCCAGGCGGTTGTGGGACACCCGTCTCAGGTGTGTCCTTGTGGGTGAGGTGCCGCCGCCGGTCACTGATGGGTGTCGCCGCCGGGTGCTGCCATCCAGCCTGGGGTCCCACCGTCTTCGAGTGCTGAGAGCAGAGCCGTCAGCCTGGGGTTTCATATCCTCAGAGCCAAGGGCAAGCGACACCTTCCCAGCTTGCCCACGGGCGGGGCGCAGATGGGGGGGTGAGGGGGGGGCGCTGTGGGAGGGGGGCCTGTAGCTCTGGCCGGCGGGTGAGCGGTGCGGCAAACACAGGTGTGCCCGGGCGCCTGAGTCGGTGGCACGGCTGCGGTTAAGGAATCTCCCGCGATGGGGGACTCTCAGGGCAGGTGAAGGAGACGTTTGAGAGATGATACCACACACGGCTCAGCACCACGGAGACAGGGCTGCACCCCCCTCCCCTCCCCTCCCCCGCTGTGCGACGCCAGGAGAGTGGGAGCTTTGTCCAAATAGAACCCCACACTGTAAGGGGCCTCAAATCACTATAGGCGCACCCGCCGGCGGGCTCAGGGGGTGAGCGGTGGCCTAGGAGCCAGGAGGTCAGGGTTCGATCCCCGGTCAGGGCACAGGCCTGGGTTGCAGGCTGGATCCCAGTGGGGGGTGTGCAGGAGGCGGCCGATCAGTGATTCTCTCTCATCATTGATGCTTCTCTCTCTCCCTCTCCCTTCCTCTCTGAAATCAATCAATCAATCAATCAATATATACATTTTTTAGAAAACAACAACACAAAATGGGCGTACTGAGAGGGCTAGGCGAGGACGTGATGGGCCCTGAAGGGAAGGGGGTGCCGATGGCGGCACCACGGGCCCACGGAGCAGCGTGCACAGCGGACAGCGATCGCCGCGCAGCTCCCGTGGGTCAGGAAGCTGGGCGCCGTGGAGCTGGGGGCTCAGGCTCGGGGTCGTCACGAGGTCACAGTCTCGCTGTCGAAGGCTCGAGTGGAGCTGGCTCTGCATCCCGCGTGCCCTTTCCACGGGGCCTCACCCCGGCAGGAAGCCACGGCGCCACGCGGCCTGACGTCACGCCTCGTCACGTCTCTGCCGCTGTTGGAAGCATCGTCGCGTCCTGCCCTCGCTCAGCGGGGTTAGACTCCAGGCCTGAGCGGCAGTCAGGGCACCAGGAAGGCCCACGGAGCCCGTGCAGTTATCGGCAGGAAGCGCCGCCCTGGAGGGCGGGCACACGCCGCCGCGAAGCCAGCAGAGGCACACACTTTCGTGTGAGAACAAGAGAGCATCAGAGTCCTTAATTTTTTTAAATTTTATTTTTATGTATTTAGTTTTCCAGTTTTGTCCAAAATAATTTATTGACTTGCCTTACAAAAAAATACGTCATCAGGAGAAAAATCAAAGTCCTGCTAGGGGCAGGCAAGCCTATTTTTAAATTTTTATTATTATTTTTTACGATAGGTTTTTATTCCTTTAAAAACATTTTTATTGATTTCAGAGAGGAAGAGAGAGAGAGACATCGATGATGAGAGAGAATCACGGATCGGCCGCCTCCTGCACGCCCCACACTGGGGATCGAGCCCACAACCCGGGCCTGTGCCCTGACCGGGAATCCAACCACGACCTCCTGGTTCCTAGGCCGACACTCAGCCACGGAGCCACGCCGGCCGGGTGAGCATCAGAGTATTTTAAAGAAAACAGCTATCGGGGCGCCAGAGCAGGGTGTGGACGTCCGTGCCTGTGCAGGGATCTGAATAACATTCCTCAGGGCCATCTAACATCTGCAGGTGTCGAGCTCTGAGCCGGACACGCAGACGACCCCGCTCTCAGGTGTTTGAGGGGCATTTATTTAGAAAGATTTATCTAATGGCTGCGGGACACGCCACACTCCAGCGGGAGACGCCGTTTAGGCTCCAAAGCAGCCATCCTGGGGTTCATGGGCCCCCCCCCCCCCCCCCACGCAGGTTCATCTCTTTCTCCTTAAACAACCAGCCGCTCAGAGAGGTTTAGAAAAGAGTGATTTCCAGAACAGGACCCATCAGCAGGCCCTGCGGGTGCTAAAGGCGGGTGTTGAATTACACAGAAAAGGGGAAACGGGCCGCTGTGGGGCCCGTGGGCGGGAAGGCGCCGGCGGCAGCTCGGGTCCACGCTGTGTCTCCCGTCCTCCTGGGCCGGTGGCAACCTCAGAGCACAACAGCCGGCGTGGTGAGGCGGACGTGGGCTTGGAGCTCCCCCGGTGGCCTGGGCCGCACGTTCCTGCTTGTCCGCCGCGGGGCTGCGGCTCCCTTTTCCCTGCCCCGGGGCCGACCTCGGGGGGGCCCCTGACTGCACGGTGGTGCTGGGGCCTGTCCTGGGGGATGACCTCGGAGCCCCCATCCCAGGGCATGTGCACAAGCCGGTTGCCATGGTGACCACGACCTGGCCGTCCACCGTCGCTGGCTCCGGGGGTGGGCCCTGTGGGGGAGCTGCCTGCGCGTTTGCTCTGTGTTGGCTCCGACGGCTCCCCCTCTCTGGGCCAGACCCCAGACGGGAGCCGGGCCTGGATGCAGCTGTGCTGTCCGCACGGATGATCCTGGTTTCGGAGAGGCCGATTTCCTGTATTTTTGTTCAATAATCACGTGAGTTTTCTCCTTTAGACTCTTGATGGGCCTGGATCACAGGCAAATTTCCTGAGCCCTGACTTGCTGGGTCACGAGGTTCAGTTAGGAGTGTTTCATGGAAACGTTTCCATCTGCGCTCATGCTACACACACACACACGCACACATGTGTGTACATATGCACCTCTACACACACACCTGTATGCACACTAGCACACACACCTGTAGACATATACCCACCTGTTCATATACACACACCCGTATATCTACACACACCTGTACACACATGTCTGTATCCACACACACCTGCACATGTCTCGCCCACATGCATGTCTCTCGTGCGGTTGCCATGTGCTTTATTTGGGTCAGTCTCACTCCCGCCTTGTGAGTTGCCGTGAACAGACGTGGAGAGGGGCAGCGAGGCTCCTGCTCCCGCCGTTGCTGGGACCCTTGGGAGAGCCGTGAGGTGAGCGCGTGTACACCTGCATGTGCACGTGCTAGGGTGTGCATGCTTGTGAATGCATGTGCACGCGTGGACACATGTACACACGTTCAGGTCCCTAGAGCATGTGCAAACCCAAGAGCAGGCATGTGCTCCTGTACATTTGCACGTGTGCTCACACAAGGTTGTGAGGGTGTGCATGCGTGTGCACGTGTGGGCTGTGTGTGTGAACTTGTGGGTGGGTGCCTGTTCCCAAGTGTCGGGTGCCAAGCACACGCAGAGGGGCACGGCCGCGCCTGGCTTGACCTCACGTGGCCCCTCGTGGCTCCTGGGAGGGGGGTTCTGTGCTGGACCCCGGGGCACGTGCTTCACCTTTGACCCCACGGGCACGCGGCTTCACCTTCATGGGCAGCCCCTCACAGCCCTCTCACGCCCGATGTCAGCGCCACCACCCGCCCCTCAGATGAACACAAGATGCATCGGGAGATTGAAGCACCTGTTGTGTAGTTAGAAGAATTATATCTTGTTTATGGTTCGGTGTAAAACGTGCGGCTGAGTTATGGCGCGGCCGGCCCGTGGCGGGGAAATCTCATTTCAATCATAAATGGCAGGGTTTGATTTAAGAATTCATTCTTTAATGGGTCTGCAATGTTCAAATTTAAACCCATTCAATTCATCAGCCAAATATTCAATATGGGGCACCAGGAACTCATTTAGGCAAACAGAGACTTTAATATAAATTTTCCGGGAGATTTCCCCATTGATCCCGCAGTTTAGTGCAGAATGATTTGTGCGATACATTCTCGGGGATCAATGCCTCTGG
Organism: Ia io; assembly: GCA_025583905.1. Taxonomy (NCBI): domain Eukaryota; kingdom Metazoa; phylum Chordata; class Mammalia; order Chiroptera; family Vespertilionidae; genus Ia; species Ia io. The sequence continues at coordinate 691,839 of JAJQQW010000002.1, read as the reverse complement.
CCAACGACCCCCATAAAACCGCCCCCCCCCCGCCCCCGCCCGGCGCAGGTCAAGGCACTCTGGCTCCTGGAGCCGCTCAGCCACAGTCACTGCCTTCGCGTGTGCCCGCCGCATCCCCGCCTGTGCCGAGAACCAGGCCGACCGGGGACCCACGGGCCCGCCCTGCTCCCGCTGGCCTGCTGTCCGCCAGGAGGGCCAGACCCCAGACGGGAGCCAGCCCCCTGTGGCTGTGTGGGGCACGAGACTGCTGAGCCCGGACACTGCCTGTGTCCTGCGGGCCAGGCCCTGGGAGAGGCCAGCGGCGCCCTGGGCGAGGGAGGGCATGCGGGCCGGGCTCTGGGACAGACGGGGTGGGGGTGGGAGTAGAGTGACCACTGATACCAGGGCACCAGACGGGGATCCCGGACCCTCTGGGGACGCAGGCACGGGACCTCACCCCAACCCAGACTGAGCAAGCGCAGTGAGGGAGCCACTGCCCGGGCCAGGAAGGAGCGCCGGCCGGCGTGGGGGGCCTCCGGGGGGGCTTGGCCAGGCTGTGAGGGAGGGGGGTGCAGAGCCGGCCGCCCTGTGAGGGCTGAGGGGCTAGGGGTGTGGGAGCCCCAGAACCCAGGCTCTGCCCCCGGGAGGGTGGACCCCAGGAAGGGGGCAGACAGCCCCTGCAAGGACCCCACGCGAAGGCTCCTTGTCGTGAAGGCTTGGGGACTGGGAGCCCCTCACTGAGGTGTCAAGGGCCAGAGGCAGGCTCTGCAGCCCATCCCTGGCGAGTCTGGGTCAGGTCACAGCCGTCCCTCCGTCCCTCCTCTCTCCATCCCTCCGTCCCTCCGTCCCTCCGTCCCTCCATCCCTCTGTCCCTCCGTTCCTCTGTCCCTCCATCCCTCCGTCCCTCTGTCCCTCCGTCCCTCCGTCCCTCCATCCCTCCGTCCCTCTGTCCCTCCGTCCCTCCGTCCCTCTGTCCCTCCGTTCCTCTGTCCCTCCATCCCTCCGTCCCTCCGTCCCTCCGTTCCTCCATCCCTCCGTCCCTCTGTCCCTCCGTCCCTCCGTTCCTCTGTCCCTCCATCCCTCTGTCCCTCCATCTCTCCGCCCCTCCGTCCCTCTGTCCCTCCGTCCCTCTGTCCCTCCGTTCCTCTGTCCCTCCATCCCTCCGTCCCTCCGTCCCTCCGTTCCTCCGTCCCTCCGTCCCTCCGTCCCTCCGTCCCTCCATCCCTCCGTCCCTCCGTCCCTCCGTCCCTCCGTCCCTCCGTCCCTCCGTCCCTCCATCTCTCCATCCCTCCGTCCCTCCGTCCCTCCATCCCTCTGTCCCTCCATCCCTCCATCCCTCCGTTCCTCCATCCCTCCGTCCCTCCGTCCCTCCGTCCCTCCGTCCCTCTGTCCCTCCGTCCCTGCGTCCCTCCGTCCCTCTGTCCCTCCGTCCCTGCGTCCCTCCGTCCCTCTGTCCCTCCGTCCCTCCGTCCCTCCATCCCTCCGTCCCTCCGTCCCTCCGTCCCTCTGTCCCTCCGTCCCTCCGTCCCTCCATCTCTCCATCCTCCATCCCTCCGTCCCTCTGTTCCCCTGTCCCCCTGCCCCCCTGCTCCCCGTCCTGTGTCCCTCAGTCCCCCGCCCCCCGCCCCCTGTCCCAGCGCACAGGGCCGGCCGGGAATGAAAAGCAGACCATATTGATTTCATTTCCAAATTATCAATCAACTCCACGGCTCCAGAGACATTGCGTTCAGCTTGGGCAGGTCCGAATGGCTCCCCCTCGGGCGAGGACAGGGGCGCTGAAGGACGCTGGTGATGGACGCCCAGCCCCCGAGCGGGGCGCAGTGGGGGCCCTGAGTGGGGACCCGGCCAGGGGCTTCTGCTGTTCCCTGGGAACCTGGGTGGGGAGCATGGGCTGGGGGCAGGGTTCCCCCCCGCCGGCCCCTCTCCCCAGGTCCCATGGAGGCCGGGCTAGGGCCCTTCCACCCCCCCAGCTCCGCCGGCCTCGCCCTGGCAGAGATGGCGCCTGCCCGGCTCGCGGGGGCTTGGAGCGTGGAGGGAGCGGGAGCCGGGCGCTGCCCTGTGGTGACCGGAGCTGGTGTCTGTCCCGGGGCCTCGCCCTGCGGCGGCCCGGTGGGGGTTTGGCCTCTCGACCTCGTCCTGTCCCCACTTCTGGGCCCCTCCTGGGGGCGGCTCACTGGCTGCTCCCTGAGTCCTGGGCCAAGAGGGGCGTCAGCCGCACCATCAGGGGGTGACGGGCCCTGGAGGGGGCCCTGTTCTCTGGAGCCATGGGGGTGCCGGGGACTCGGAGTCTCTGTCCCGGGACCAGGCGGCTCATCAAGCAGGCGCACTGGGGGCCGCCGCATGGCCTCCATCCCGTGGTGACCGGAGCTGGGGCCGCCGCGTGGGCCTGGCTCTGCAGCCGGGGCCCTGCTGGGGTCCCACCTCTCAGAAGCTGGTGCCCGAACGGTGGGCGAGGGCCCAGGAGGGTGGCTTCTCCAAAATCCCAGGGAGCCAGCGCCGGGCGGACGCCCCCGCGGGGTGGCGGGGCGGCGGGGCGGCGGGGTGGTGGGCCCCGCCCTGCTGGTGGGATGCGCACGGTGCAGCCACAGGATGCAGGTTCCCCTAAAATCAAAACACAGCTACCCTGTGACCAGCACCCCACTGCGGAGCAGGCCTGGACTGCGGCCCGCGCAGCGAGCTCCCAGCGGCGCCTCCGGAGCAGCGGAAGGGGGCGCCAGTGTGGCCTGTGATGAGACAAGCAGTCATGGCCCATCAGCAGGGGCACACCCAGCCGTGAAGACGGGGTGCCGTGGCCCGGCTGCCGCGGGGTGAGCCCGAGGACACTGCCGAGTGAGAGGTCAGCCCGAGGGCAGCACCGGGGACCCCTCATGTGAGGCCCCAAGTGGCCAAATCAGAGGAGAAGGTGGGTCCCAGGGGCGGGGGGGTGGTGATGGGACAGTGTCCCTTTGGGAAGATGGAAAGTTCCGGAGACGAAGGTGGAGACGGCCATGACTGCGTGGCTGGACCGCATGCGCCTGCCCTGCACACTGAGAAGAGGCTGGGGTAGATCTGCGCTCCGGGCGGTTCCCACGTGGACAGTCACGCAGGACTCCCCGCGTCCGTGTGCAGTGTGGACGGTGACTGCGTCGCAGACGCTGCCGGCTCAGGCCGGCATGTGCACATGTGAACCCCAGGCAGCTGCTGGGGGGCAGGGCCGGGTGGGGGGGGCCAGGGCTGGGCAGCCTGGGGGAGGGAGGGGTGCAGGGCCAGGCAGCCTGCCGAGGGAGCTGGTCCTGGGAGGCGGGGGTTAGCGAGCTGGGGCCCCTGCAGGTGTGTGAACTGCCGTCCGGTCCCGTCCCGTGGCGTCTCCGGGAAGCGGGGCTGGCAGCTGAAGGCTCCCCGCCCCCCCGGCCCCTCCTCCCCACGCCCCCCCCCCCCCGCCTCCTCGCCCCTCGAGGGGTGGGGCAGAGCGGCGGGCTCTGAGCAAGCCCTGAAATAATTCTCTCTCCCCCACTGCTGAACGAGTCAATTTTCCCAAACCACACTTGTCTCTTATTGTTTATTTTCGGGCACAGCCGCAATCTCGACACCCACCTCGGACGCGGCGCGGGTCACCTGTCATTCCGCAGAGGTCAGCGCTTCATTTAAAGCTCCATCACTCTTCACATAAGCAGCGCAGACCGTGTCGCTCAGCAGCCCCTGCCCGCCGGCCGCCTGCTCCCTGGCCTGGGAAATGACAGTGGCCGTCACCCCGCCCGGCGGCCCCCCCAGCGGACTTTCATTTAGAGGCAATTCCAGGAGCCGGCCCTGCCTGGCCTGCCTGCCCCTGCCGTCTCTTAGGATGGAATTATCCCATTACATGCCCACCCTGAGTATGGTACCCCCAGCCCCTGGCTCCCCAGCCCAGGCCCCCCATTCCTGGTCCCCCAGCTCCTCGACCCCCATTCCTGGTCCCCCAGCTCCTCGACCCCCATTCCTGGTCCCCCAGCCCCTGGACCCCCATTCCTGGTCCCCCAGCCCCTGGACCCCCATTCCTGGCCCCCCAGCCCCTGGACCCCCATTCCTGGCCCCCCAGCCCCTGGACCCTCATTCCTGGTCCCCCAGCCCCTGGCCCCCAGCCCCAGCCACCAGCTGCTGCCCCCCAGCTCCGGCCCCTGGGAGGTGGGTGACAGCTCTCCCTGGGATCTGTTCCCCAGAACCTTAGCAGTGGGGGGAGCTGACCCCCAGACATGGGCTCCACCCCATTTGGGGTGACCTTGGTGGTGGCCTCACCTGGCCTGGCCCCCCCAGGACCCCACAAGGACCCCTTGCCACCCCTCGCCTCAGGGCTGCCACTCCCGGGGGTCCTGCTGGGAGCACAGGGGCCAGCCTGGCCAGCGCATCCTGGACCTTTGCCCTGAGTGCCCCTGCCCAGGCCTGCCCACCGTCCGGCTCTGACAGGTAGGACGGTCGGGTCCTCTGCCCTCGAGTGGCTCGTGCCTGGGCAGCGGCAGGTCTGAGGCCCGAGAGTGGGGGACGGGAGTCCGGGTGGCGGAGCTGCCTCCTGGCCCCTGGCCTGTGTGAGGGAGGCGGGAGGGAGGGACGTGGTGTGGGCTCCAGGGTCTGTCCCTGGCGTGTGAGGGGGCGTGGCCTCCAGGCTGGCTCCTGCACAGGGGCGGGGGTGGGGTGAACGGTCAGCGAGGGTGCAGAGAGCCGGACTCCAGCAGGGGAGGAGCCGGGCAGCACCGATACCACAAGGAGAACGAAGGCCGCTGCCCTGGGAGGAGGGGGCCCCCATGTCTGAATCGAGGGCCCCAAGGACATTCCCATCTCCACTGCAGCTCCCACCCAGCCCAGTGCTCCATAGCCCTCAGAATAGGCACCCATCCGTCCCTGCCCACCTCCATCATCTACCTGTCCCCCCGCCCACCACCTCTCCATCCTCCCATCCATCATCCACCCACCCATCATCCATCCTCCATCAGCCATCCCTCCATCATCCATCTATCCATCCATCCCTCCATCATCCATCCATCCATCCATCCATCCATCCATCCATCCATCCATCCATCCATCCATCCCTCCATCAGCCATCCATCCATCCCTCCATCCATTCATCCACCCTCTCATCCACTCATCCATCCACCCTCTCATCCATCCATCCATCCATCCATCCACCTTCTCATCCACCCATCCATCTATCCATCTACGCACACATTATCCATCCCTCCATACATCTATCCATCCATCCATCCATCCATCCATCCATCCATCCACCCACCCATTATCCATCCATCCATCAGCCATCCATCCATCCATCCATCCACCCACCCATTATCCATCCATCCATCAGCCATCCATCCATCCATCCATCCTCCCATCCACTCATCCCTCCATCCATCATCATCATCCATCCATCCATTCATCCATCATCCATCCATCCATCATCCATCCATCCATCCATCCACCCACCCACCCACCCACCCATTATCCATCCCTCCATTCATTCATCCACCCTCTCATCCACTCATCCATCCACCCTCTCATCCACCCATCCAGTCATCCACCTATCCATTATCCACCCATCCATTCACCCACCCATTATCCATCCCTCCATCCATCCATCCACCTTCTCATCTATCCATCCATCCATCCATCCATCCATCCATCCATCCATCCATCCACCCTGTCATCCATCCATCCACCCATCCATCCATCCATCCATCCATCCATCCACCCTGTCATCCATCCATCCATCCATCCATCCATCCATCCATCCATCCATCCATCTATTTATCCATCCATCCATCCACTCTCTCATCCATCCATCCATCCATCCATCCATCCATCCATCCATCCATCCATCCACCCACTCACCCATCTTCCCATCTAATCACCCTGCTCACAACCCACGTTCCCTCCTGCCTCACCTCACCAGTGGCTTTCATGTCTTCCACCCATGGGCCTGCCTCTGGGACAGATGTCCATGGGGTAGGCTGCCCCAGGCCCTCCCCTGGGACCCCAGAGGGTACCAGCAAGGCCAGCCCATTCCCCAGGGAGTGAGGTGCTTGTTACCCATCCTCGGGGTCATCAGAGTGCCCAGCCACGCCCCTCCCAGGGTTCTGCTGTGCGTCTACTTCACCAAATGCCAGGCGGGGTGCCAGGCGGGGTTTGGTGTGCCTGCCTCTGCCCCCAAGCCCTGCAGAACATCTCCTGGTGATGGAGGGTCTGCCAGGAGAGGGAGGGATGGAGGAAGCGGGACGGGTGGGAGAGGCGGAGCCCGCAGCCCGTGCCCTGCGCACGCAGCGGGAGGAAGAAAGATAACGGATGGGCAGTATTTTAAGGCATATTAACCCAATTACAAGTATATTTTTACAATCGTGGCTCCAACATTTATCACGCGGCGTTTATTAGCCCCCTGAGCTGGGCTGTGTCACACGGCGGCGATGAAACAGGCGCTTTCCATTACACTCCGCCCGCGCCGGGCGCCAGCCCGCGCTCTTAAACCACACGATTTTATCAAAATCTTGGGAAATTGAAGCAATCACTAAAAGGTGTCGGGGAATTAAAATGTTCTGTCTCGGGGAGAGAGATACACTTCTTGTAACATATATCAGCGGCTCCTTTTTTTTTTTTAAAGACACATGACCATGCTGAGAAAGGCATCGCCGGGCTCCCCGAGGCGCGGCAGCCACACTTCCCGGGAACGTCCGGGCGGGGGCGGGGGGGGCCTCCGTGGCCGCGCCCTCCTCTCTGTGTTTTCCGGTTTTCTTTTCCACCTCCTGGTTTGGGGTCACCTCACTCCCGCCCACCCCCGTCAGCCTCGGGTCTGAGATCCAGGCAGCAGGAACCAGAGAGGGTGCGGCCCTGTCTGTGCCCCCCCCCCCGCGCCCCCCACACCCCCCGCGCCCCCTGTGCACCCTGCGCCCAGGAGGCGGGCGGGAGAGGCAGGGGTGCGTGGAGCCTGCTCCAAATCTCTCAGGCCTGCCAACCCGCTGAGAGGTCTGTGGTGCCCAGACAGCCGCGGCTCTGATCTGGGGGTGGCGCTGCTCCCCGCTGCTCCCAAGATGAAGGAGGGCTGTTTGCCTTCCCTCTGTGACCCCCTGGCATGAGCAGGGTCCAGCAGGGGTGGCCTGGCCCCTCGGCTCCCTCACCCCCATGAGACTCCGTCTGCTGGTTTTGCAAGCTCCCCACTGTGCTGGGTACACGGGCCGGCCCCACCAGGTCAGGGGTGGGGTCCGGGGCCCACAAAGGTGGGTGCCAACTTGTTTGCTTCCTGCCAACCCGCCCAGAGGCACAGACACGCCTCCTCTGTGTGGTCAGCTCTGAACACCAGGAGGTGCTGCCAGGCGGCCGATTCCCGGGGGGTGGGGTGGGGGGGTCAGCGCCGGCCAGTCCCCACCACGCAGGGCGTCTGCCTGGCCTCTGGAGAGGACCGCCCTGAGGGGGGTGCGGAGGGGCCTGCTCGGGGGGCGGTGAGCCCTGGGGCAGCTGGAGGAGGACCCTGGCCTGGCCGCCTGGCAGCCCCGTGGAGGGAGGGAGTCTGGGTTGGGGTTTAGGGGCCCCACCTAGGGGGGTGAGGGGAGACCCTGCAGAGGAAGGTGTGGAGGGACTGGGTGTCCCCCTACGGGATCCGGGGGCCAGGCCGTGCTGGGCCTGCAGGTGCCTGGGAGTGAGCTCCCACCCGCTCCGCCCGGGCCTGCGGGGTTCCCTCAGGGGGTTCCCTCAGGGGTGCCCTCAGCGAGGGATGTTCTCAGGGGGGCTATGGGCTCCTTAGATGGACTCAGATGGAGCAGATGGCCACCTGCTGCCCAGGCCTGGCCCAGCGAGAGCCTTTTAAGGCCACTGAGCAGCCTGTCTGTCTCTGTCCCCCTGTCTCTCTGTCCCTCTGTGTTCCCCTGTCCCCCTGTTCCCCTGTCCTCCTGTCCCTCTGTCCCCCTGTCCCCCTGTCCCTCTGTCCCTCTGTCGCCCTGTCCCTCTGTCCCTCTGTGTCCCCCTGTCCCCCTGTCCCCCTGTCCCATCCCCTTTTAAAGGACTATCATGTCAGAAGCAATGGTTGGGACAGCGGGAAGCCGCTCAGATGTCCTTCGGGAGGATGGTCAGCAAACAGCCCGCAGGATGGTGCCCGAGGGACGCACAGCAGACCGCCCCCGAGCACGGCCCTCTGAGCCCCTCCAGGTGGAGCTGTGTGGTGGGCGTGGGCAGCAGTCGCTGGGGTGTCGGGGTCATGGCATGGCGTGGGCGTGGGCGTGGCGTGGCGTGGCGTGGCATGGCGTGGTGGGGCATGGCATGGCATGGCAGGGTGTGTCGGGGGCGTGGCGTGGCGTGGCGGGGGAGGCGGGGGTCCTGTGTGTTGGCTGTGTCCACCGCCGGTGCCCTGGTTGTGATGTGGTCGCCTGGGGGAGTGGGCAGGGGGCATATTGGTTCCTTTGTGTAGTTTCTGGTCACTTCATGGGAATCTGGAATTTTCTGAAATGTAAGTTTAATTAAAAACGAGTTCTTGTGAAGAAGATGAACCAGGCGGTGTGGCCACCGCGGTCACGCACTGGAAGGCGGTGACACGGAGGCCCTCCCGGCCCCAGACGCTGGGAGGAGACGGAACACATGGAGCCTTAACGCCGTGCGGTGATGGAGCCCGAGGCCCCGTCCCTGGAAGTTTGCAAAGAGAAAAGGCCCGACCGGCCGGGCCGGCGCGGCTCAGGAGGCAGAGCGTCGGCCCGCAGACCGGAGGTCCCGGGTTCGATTCTGGTCGAGGGCACGGACCTTGGTTGCAGGCTCCCGGGCCTTGGTCGGGCGCGTGCAGGAGGCAGCCCACCGATGTGTCTCTCACATCGCTCTCTCTGCCCCCCTCCCTTCCACTCTCCCTAAAAATCAACGGGAAACCACCTCGGGAGGATTAGCAACAACAAAAGACCCACACTAATAGTCCTCACAGGACCAGCGAGCACCCGTGCCTGCGCTCGTGTGCACCCCCCACATGCACACAAGCTATCACCTGCTTCCCATGGCGTGGCGTGGCAGGGGCATGGCACGGTCCCTTCCCTTACCTGCCCCCCCAGAGCTCCCTCCAGCACTAGGGGTTGCATTGGCCCTGGGCATGTTCTGGGCACCTCCCTTCCACCCCCCATCTGTCTGTCCTGCCCGGCCCTCACCACCACCTCCAGGAAGCCCTCCAGGCTGGGCCCTGTGTTGTAAGCTCCTGTGTTTGCCCGCCCGCCTCTGGAGCCTCGGAGTGGGAGCCCCCGGAGGCTGGGCCCTTTCACCAGGGCCCGAGGGAGCGATGGGGTCCTGCTAGAAGGGGCTTGGGGACTGTGCAGGGGCCGCTCCCGGGGGGGCTGGTCCGGCTGGTCTGGTGGGGGGCACCCGTCCCTGCAGCCCCGTCCCCGCCGGAGCCCCGGGTGGTGGGTGTCAGACTCGGCCTCGCTGGGGTCAGGCGTGATCCCGCCGGCCTTTGTGCCCTAAACTTAATTGTCCCTCTCCTTTTCTCCCTTAAAAAGACCAGTAAAAACTGTTAATTTGATCAATACTTAATTTTTTCACCCGGAGCGCGTCTCTCCTGCGGGCCCGTGATAAGCAGACGGCTGCCGGGCCGGCGGGCTGGCAGGAGGGCGCCCCGCTCCCGCGGCCGCGGCCACTTAGCGCCGTGTAATCCATCCCCGGCCGTCCCTCCGCAATTACCCCGTCTCCTGCTGTCGACCGTATCGCGCTATCTTTTAAATAGATCCAGCGCGGCCGGGCGGACGGCCGGCAGGACAAATGACGCCATCCCTCATCCTGCGGGCCCGGGAGATAAGTCCCTTAAAGAGGGGCCCATTCATCAGCGGCCGGCCCCACAGCCCACTTCTTTGTTTGGGCTCCTTTCAGATTCCAGAGCTATTGATCTGCCGGGGCGCCAACCGGGGCGCGGCGGGCGAAGGGCCCTGTGGGGAGCCGGCACCCCGGGCCTGGCCGGGCGCGGTGGTCTGGGTGCACCCGGGGACCCTCAGGCCTGCGGCTGCCACGTGGCCGGCTGCCCCGGACACCACGAGGCCTGATGGGGGACTGGGAGGGGCTGACCCAGCGGGAGGCCCAAAGCCATGGCCCCCCACCTGCCCCCCTGTCCTCTGTGTCCCCTGTCCGGCTCCCGGCCCCCTGCTCCGGCGGGTGTGGGCGCCCTGCAGCCTGGCGGCTGTCCCTGGGGGCTGTCAGGCTGCATGGGGGAGGGTGTGGGCGGGGGAGGGGGCCAGCGCCTGAGGCGGGGGGGGGGTGCTGAGGAGGGAGCGGGAGTGTCTGTGGGCGCAGCCGCAGGACCCCCATGGTCCGGGTGAGCCGTTATCCTGCCTCCAGCCCACGCTCCCTCCCGGCCTGCGAGACGAGGGTGCTGCCGGGGCTGCGAGGTCCGGGCGCAGAGGGAGGCAGGCGGGGCCTCGGGGGGTTGGGCACCTGGGAGCAGAGACCCACCCGGCTGCCGCCTGGCACAGGGCACCGGCCTTCAGCCCACCTCTGCCCCTCGGGCCAGTCCCCACCGCGCCCGCTGGGCGCCCGGGCAGCACCCTGGCCTCACGGGTGCGGGCCGGTGGGCACAGCAGGGCACCGGCCTCAGGCGTCTCTACAGCGGCCTCTCCTCCCTCTGGCACCTCTGATGCCTTGTGGCTGGTGCCAGCACCCCCTGGCCCTGAGGGAGCTGGGCCTGGGGGTGACACGGGGCTGCAGGCGGGGGCTCACCCACGGGCCCGGGGCAGAGGCTGCGGTTGGCCCTTTGGGGGTGACTGCGTGGTCTCCCCCGGAGCCAGGCCGCCCTCCCCCACCGGCACCTCCTGGACAGCCCTGTACGTGAGGTGGCCTCCTCGGCCTCACGCGTGTCCGCGGAGACGGCTGGGAGCGTGTCGGCGTGGCCGATGCTGCGATGCACACAGGCCGTCCGTGTGGTCTCGCCAGTGACTTAGGAACCGTCACCGTCGTCACGCGCCGTGCCCGCCGTGCGCCCCGGGGGTATCGCCGGCTCACTTCCCCCTTCGCCTCCGGATGAAGCCCACAGGCATTCGCAGAAACGCCCTGGCGGCGTCTCTCGGTCAAAGCCGCACCCTTCGCCATCCGCCGGTGGTGCTGGCTCAGCGGGGCCTGGGCACGGACGCTCTGGGCTTCAGTGTCTCTCCCCACTGAACTCTGTCCTTTTTAAAAACATGTTTTTATTGATGTCAGAGAGGCAGGGAGAGGGGGAGGGAAACATCCATGACGAGAGAGAATCACGGATCAGCCGCCTCCGGCACGCCCCACACTGGGGATCCAGTCCGCACCCGGGCCTGTGCCCTGACCAGAATCGAACCCTGACCTCCTGGTTCCTAGGTTGACATCAACCACTGAGCCACCCGGCCGGGCTGACTGCTGTCTCTAGTCAGTCTTTGCGTTCACCTGTGCCCAGGAGGAGGCTCTGGACACCTTTGCTGGCTGCCAGGCGGGGGGGGGGGGGGGGGGGGGGGGGGGGGGGAAGAGGGGGGAGGAGGGGGCCAGGGCCCAGCGTTCTTGGCTGAGCGTCCCCACTGTGGACAAGGGGTGCCCCAGGGCGGCCTCGTGTGCACCTGCTGAATCCGAGTCCCGGGCGCTGGGCCCTCCCGCTGCCGCCCTCGCAGGCAGCGTTCCAGGAATGGAGTCGAGAGGAGTGTGTGCCCACGATGGCACGAGGGACTCAGTCTCGCCTCCTGGGACCTCCAGGCCCCTGGCTGCCCTGAGCCCACACCTGGCTGCCCTGAGCCCACACCTGGCTGCCCTGAGCCCACACCTGGAAGGAGGCTCCGGGGAGGCAGGTCTCGGGGGAGGCACGCGTCCAGGTGAACGGGGACCTGCTCACGCACAGGCGCTCACTGACAGGGGCCGAGGTCTGGGTGTGCCAGTGGGCGCTGCGCTGCAGGGGCTGTGGGTGACCAGGACTGCCCCCGCCCCTGCCGGGCACACCCTCCTGGTGGCGCCCTCTGCAGAAAGGCACCCTAGGGGCGTGCACGCCTCTCCATGCCATTCCTGGCGAGCGCGGGGTGGCGCCCTCTGCAGGTGGGTAGAAGGTCCTGGGTGCAGAGGCCACAGGTGTCCAGAGAGGGGCCAGCAGGGGGGCGGGGCGGGGGAAGCCCGCGAGGCCGAGGCTGCTCCACCCGAGGGCGAGGGCAGGGTCTGCAGAAACAGGGAAGGCGACAATAAACAATACACAAGCCAGAAGAGAAGGTCCAGACACCAGGCGGCATGAGTCAGCTCCACAGAACAAGGCGTCCAACGAACCTGAGCGAGTCACACTGATGCTCTGAGGCAGAGACCCACAGAGAAACACCGTAAATGGGGGGCGGGGGGCACAGAGAGGCTGAAACCAAGGGGCGGAGAAGAGACACACCAGGCAAACAAGAAGCAAAAGGGGCCCTGACCGGTGTGGCTCAGTGGATAGAGCGTCGGCCCTCGGACTGAGGGGTCCCGGGTTCGATTCCCGTCAAGGGCATGTATCTTGGTTGTGGGCACATCCCCGGTAGAGGGTGTGCAGGAGGCGGCTGACCGATGTTTCTCTCTCATCGGTGTTTCTAACTCTCTCTCCCTCTCCCTTCCTCTCTGTAAAAAATCAATAAAATAATTTTTAAAAAAAGAAGCAGCAGCAAAAGGAATCTGGAGGAGGAGTTCTAACACCAGAAAAAATAGCAGGATGGCCCCGACGGGTAAGGGACAGAGGAGAATGTTGGACGTTGGTTCAAAGGAAGGAAGACGCAGTGATCACTGATACGCGCAGTGAGCAACGGAGTCGTCAGCTGCCTGCAGCCACGCCGAGAACATCACCGAGAGCAGCACGGGACGAAATTATGGGAGGCGGAACTTTTATCGTTTTTTAAAATTTATCTTTTAAAAATATTCTTATGGATTTCAGGGAGGAAAGGAGAGGGAGAGAGAGAGAGAAACATCCATGGTGAGAGAGAATCATGGATCGGCTGCCTCCTGCACCGCCCCCCACCAGGGATCAAGCCCACAACCCGGGCATGTGCCCTTGACCAGAATCGAACCTTCAGTTCACATGGCGATGCTCTATCCACTGAGCCACACCAGCTAGAGGCTGAAATTTATCTTTACTGTGGCCCCAGCCCGTGTGGCCCAGTGTGGATAGAGTGCTGGCCTGTGGACGGAAGGGTCCTGGGTTTGATTCTGGTCGAGGGCACATACCTTGGTTGTAGGCTCAACCCCTGGCCCGGTCGGGGCTCTTGTGGGAGGCCACTAATCAATGCCCTTCTCAGGCTGATGTTCCTCTCTCTCTGTCTCTCCCCCTCCCTTCCATACCCTCTGAAAATCAGCGGAAGAATGTCCTCGGGGAGGAGTAACAACAACAACAAATTTACCTCTATTGTTGCAAGTATGACCGACGCCCCCTTTTACTTTTCCCATTGACCCCTCCATCCCTGTCCCCCCGCCAGGCCTTCACCACACTATTGTCTGTGTCCAGGGGTTATGCATATGTGCTCAGACGTTCTTTGGGTTAGCTGGAACTTTTAACAAACCCCTTTTATAAAAACGACGGATTAAATAGACACAAAGGAAGTACAGATGTTTAAGATTGAGTGGCATCGTACATTAATTTAACTCTACTGTCTATCAGTTTACATATCCATGTTCGTAAAGGAAATAGACTCATTTTGCGCACAATTTACTATTCATGACAATAGGCCGTGTGCTGGTCCTCTGTTATGGTCACCTGCAGAGGCAGGCAGAGCCCATCCAAAATTTTATCAAATTTTGGTTCAAATATTGAAACTGAATAGGATGTGCGTGCACACACACACACACGCACACACACACCAAGAGGTTGTGGGACCGATCGGATCGCTGGCACAGTGTGGCACATGTACAGAGAGAAGATGATGGCTATAAATACATCATTTGTCAGAAGACAAATATTAAAAAGGAGGGAGATAAGTGTCCAGCTCAAGAGGCTGTAAAAAGAACGGGAAAATATATCTCAAGAACAAGACGGAAATAAAAGAAAAGATAAGAGCAGAAATCGCTGGAGGAGAGAACAGACTTAACAAGCCGGGAATACCGCGGAGCCCACCCTGGTCCTTCCGCCCATGCTGACACGGCCCGGCGCCGGCAGGCCGCGGCTAACCGGAGAGGCAGCAGGTGCCGTAGACCCAGCGTGGAAATGGAGACTGTGGAAGACTGTACGCCAGCGCGTGCAGGAACCCAGGTAAAATGGAGAAATATCGGGAATAACGTGAGATGCCGACCGAGCACCCAAGTAAATAAAACACGGACAGAGTCGCAGGTTCCTTAGAGTCTGAAACGGGAAGCAATTCCCCACTAACAACCTTCACAGACGGTGAGGTGGGTAAATTATTTATTTAAAAAATATACATTTTTATTGATTTCAGAGAGGAAGGGAGAGGGAGAGAGAGAGAAGCATCAACGATGAGAGAGAATCATGGACCGGCTGCCCCCTGCACGCCCCCCACGGGGGATCGAGCCCACAGCCCAGGCATGTGCCCTGACCGGCATCGAGCCGTGACCTCCTGGCTCCTAGGTTCACGCGCACCCACGGAGCCACGCCGGCCGGGCGGTAAATTACTTCTTATGCAAGTTCCTCCAGAGGACAGGAAACAAGGCCAAGTGTCTTCACTCGTCCTGAGGCAGTAATGCCCTATTGCGACACCAGAAAGGACAGCTTAAGTCGTTTCAACTAAAAACGTCATAAAGTAGAACCATTCCAAGCATCTGTTTTCAAAAAATCGTTATCACAGGGTTTTTCCAGGAATGCAGAGATGGCTCAACACCAGAAAACCCACCCATGGGATTCACTTCCTGAATGGAGAGAAGGGGCCGGTCGTGTGATGATCGTAACAGAGGCAAAACGCCGAGGTGCGCGCATGCCCTTGACCGGAATCCAACCTGAGACCCTCCGGTCCGCAGGCCGACGCTCTGTCCACCGAGCACACTGGCTCGGGTGGGAGAACATCTGACCAGGGCAGACGGCCCTCCCCAGGCGGCGGGGCTGGGCTGGCCCTGGAGCGGGGAGTTCCCGTCCCCCTGCGTTTCTCTTCCGGGGCGGTCAGTCCTGAAGGTGCCATCGACCTGGCTGCTTCTGTCCCCTGGACTCAGCTCCCTGAGCACGGGGCCTGGTCCAGGCCCCCCAAGCACATGGTCAGCGCGGGCTCCGGCCCTTGCACATGTGCCCCTGTGGTCTGGGAGCCCTCTGACTGTGAGCACCTGCCGCCTCCTCCAGGAAGCCCTCCTGGCATGGGGGCCCTGGCCCACCCCGCTTTGCTTCGTCTGGACCCTCTGGCGGGCTGTCCGGGGACGGCCTAGCCTTGTCTGTGGGTCTGTGCCAGGCACAGGGCCACCGTGCCTTCCTGCAGGGACCTGTGGGGAGTGGTGGCCAGGACACACGGCCTACATTCGCAGAGCCTCCCGAGGACACCGCCCAGCGAGGGGTGAGCTGCTTCGCCTGCTGGGACCTCGGGCCCAGGACAGGGGCCCGGCAAAGGGAGGGGGTGACGGGGGGGTGGCTCCCCAGGACACAAAGGCTTGGGCCCAGACCTGCCCTCACAGGAAGTCACACCGCATCTCAGAAAGCTGGGAACCATTTTTAAATTTACTGATTTGAGAGAGAGAGGAAGGGAGAGAGAGAACAATCATCCTGCTGTACCACGTCCGGGCTCGGCCTGGGACGGCTCACTTCCTGTGTCCACTTGGCTGAGGGCTACCTGCCCAGCAGTTCAGTCTCCTGGTGAATGCTGCTGCGAGGAGCTTCCAGACGAGAGAGCACGGAACTCGGGGGCGTGGAGTGCACTGGGGTTGGGGCGTGGAGCGTGCTAGGGGAGGGTGGGGCGCAGCTGCTGGCCTCACCCAACCAGTGGGAACACTCAGGGGAAACAGTGCCTTCCCTGGGCTGCGGCCTGCTGGTCTACCCAGGGAGCTCGGACCACCCCGCCCCACCATCCAGTGAGCTGATTCCTTAAAATAGCGCAACCTCTCTCCCTCTCTCCCTCTCTCCCTCTCCCCCTCTCCCTCTCCCTCTCTCTCCCTCTCTCTCCCTCTCTCCCTCTCTCTCTCTCTCTCTCTCTCCCCATATATATATATATACATATACATATACATATACATATACATATACATATATATATATATATACATATACATATACATATACATATATATATATATCTCGTCGGCCCCACCAACCCACACGCATCCCACTGCGCCCACCACCCCACCCACCCACCTGCTGCCCTGCCTTGCTCGCAGCCCCGCCCACCTGTGCTGGTCTTTGGTCATTATAGTATTAAGGCCACAGGCCTTTTATAATATATACTAGAGACCCAGTGCATGAAATTCGTGTGCGGGTAGGGTCCCTAGTGGTTGTTGGCTGCCAGCCGGGGCCTCCCTTAGCACCGCCCGCTCACCTGCTGCACCATCCTGCCGCAGTCCTGCTCTCGTAGGGGCCCATCGGGGCCAGCAGTGCCTTCACTGCCAGCACCGTGTCGCTGATGCCTGCCATGTTCCGCGCCACCCCGTGGTGGTCAGCGCACGTCTAACTCCCGGTCGGTCGAACTCCCGCCCATGGGGACAATTTGCATATTAGCCTTTTATTAGATAGGATATACTGAGTGGCCAGATTATTATGATCTCTGAACGCATAATAATCTGGCTACTCAGTGTGTGTATGTGTGTGTGTGTGTGTGTGTGTGTGTGTGTGTGTGTATATATATATATATATATATATTTAGAGGCCTGGTGCATGAATTCGTGCATGGGTGGGGTCCAGCCAGCTAAGGGGAGGGGACATGGGCAGTTGGCCGGCCTGCCTGCTGGTTGAACTCCTGGTCGAGGGGACAATTTGCATATTAGCCTTTTATGATATAGGATGTACACTGAGTGGCCAGATTATTATGGGTTCAGAGATCATCATAATCTGGCCACTCAGTGTATGTATATATGTATGTGTATATATATATATATATATATCTCCTATCTAATAAAAGAGTGATATGCAAATTGACCGTCACTCCAACACACAAGATGGCTGCCCCCATGTGGACACCAGATGGCTGCCACAAGATGGCCTGCAGGGGAGGGCAGTTGTGGGCAGTTAGGGGTGACTAGGCCGTCAGAGGAGGGCAGTTGTGGGGGACCAGGCCAGCAGGGGAGGGCAGTTGTGGGGGACCAGGCCTGCAGGGGAGGGCAGTTAGGGATGACCAGGCCAGTAGGGGAGGGAAGTTAGGGGTGACCAGGCCAGCAGGGGAGGGCGGTTAGGGGCAATCGGGCCGGCCAGGGAGCAGTTAGCCGTCGATCAGGCTGGCAGGGGAGTGGTTAGGGGTGATCAGGCTGTCAGGCAGAAGCGGTTAGGGGCAATCAGGCAGAGGCAGGCGAGTGGATGGGAGCCAGCAGTCCTGGATTGTGAGAGGGATGTCCCAGACTGGAGAGGGTGCAGGCTGGGCTGAGGGACACCCCCCCCCCCCGGTGCACGAATTTCTATATCTATATATATACTAGAGGCCCGGTGCACGAAACTCATGCACTTGGGGGTGGGGGAAGTTTCCCTCAGCCCGGCCTGCACCCTCTCAGAGTCCAGAACCCCTCACTCCTTACCGCCTGCCTGCTCACTACTCCTTACCACTCAGCTCGCTGCTCCTTAGCGCTGCCACGGAGGCGGGAGATGCTCCTGCCACCGCCACTGTGCTCGCCAGCCGTGAGCCCAGCTTCTGGCTGAGCAGCGCTCCCCCCGTGGGGAGCACACTGACCACCAGGGGGCAGCTCCTGCATTGAGCACCTGCCCCCTGGTGGTCAGTGTACATCATAGCAACCAGTCGATTTGCATATTAGGCTTTTATTATATAGGATACACACACGCACACACACATACACTAGAGGTATACACACACACACACACTATACACACATGTGCATATAACACGTGCACACATATATACACACACATATACACACACGCACACACATACACAGCCCCGGCCGGGCAGCTCCGCTGGTCGCAGCGTCGTCCCCATGTGCCCAGGTTGCAGGTTTGAGCCCCAGGACACACGAGAGCCAACGCACGCGTCCGTAAGTGGGACAACAGGTTGATGTTTTAGTCTCTCCCTTCCTCTCTCTCTCAAATCAATAAATTGTAAAAAAATCAATATATATAAAACCCTAATATGCAAATAGACTGAACGGGGGAACAACCAAACAGCCAGTCGCTATGATGTACACTGACCACCCCTGGGGCTTCTCCACCTCCCCTGCTCCTGGGGGGCGATCGGGGCAGCAGCCGCTGCTCGCAGCCGCCGCTCGCACCTGCTGCTGATGCGGCCCCAATCACTCTGTGCCGTCAGCGGATGCGAGTGGGGCCGGCGCCATCAGTGCGTGGGAACGGGGCTGCCGGCAGACAGGGGATGGGGGGGCTCGGCGGGAGGGGCTGGGGGGGCGTGGAGGATGGGCCGAGACCCGCCCCTGTGCCCACCTCAGCCTCGCGGCCCACGGTTCCTTTCAAGGTGCACGAATTCGTGCACTGAGCCCCTGATTTTTAAATAAAAAACCTTTACACACATATACACACACATACATGGATCCATAACACAAACATATACATACATGCACTCACACACATACATATATATGCATGCACAAACACACATCTACACGCATGTGCACGCACACATACACGTGCGCACACACTTACACATGCAGCACACTTCACTTCATTGCACTGCACAGATGTGCTTTTTACGAGCGGAAGGCAAGACCTTCTACCAGCAAAGGGGGGCGCCTGGCAGGGACCTCCCGTGCCTCTGGGGTGCGAGCTCATGGACACGCCCACACACAGGCGCTCCCCTTCTCCAGGGCCGGGCGTATGGTAACATGCTGCCGCTCTGAGCACTGCGGTCCAGGCCCCACACTGCCGGGGACCAGGTGCCAGGAGGAGGGGCCTTCGGGCACGAGGAGGGGCTGCCTGCTCGGCCCAGGGGCCGTGTCTGTCCACTCGCACTGACCCCCCCACCCTCTCCTGCCACGCGGGACGTGCTTCTGCTAGGCACATGGCCCTCCTTGCCCAGGATGCGGGCGTGGGGTGCAGGGGGGTGCGGGGGCCTGGGGCCGGGGCGGAGGGCTCTTCCCTGTCACCGAGAGCAGCCTGTTCCCCGAGGGGACCTGCCCGGTGGCCCGGGGCCCGGGGCCCGGCTGCCCGCCAGCCCTGGTTCCGGCTCCCTGGGCCTGGGCTTGGCTTCGGCCGGGCCGTGGCGCGGGCGCCGGCGGCGGAGCCATTCCGTACTCCATCATCGACGGGTGACAGCGGAGCGGTGGGAGTTCATTACAGGGACCATGAATTGCTGGAGGTAATTTAGATTACAATTTAAAGTTTAATTTAAAAATCTATCAACAAATGTGAAAGTGCGGGAGGAACACTTTAAAATGCACTTCCATCTCAGCAGCACAAATAGCTTTTCGGGGCCCTAAACATCATCACCTGGAAAACAGTAAAACTTTACTGCGTCTTTAATTAAATTACACACACAAAGGATAATTAACTTTCTCACTCTGATTTTATTCCCGCATTGTTTCTCCCGGAGTCAATATCTTCCGGCTGCAGGAGCGGCTGTTGGGGAAGTTTACAGCCAGGCCCCGACGATGCCGCTGCCTGGAGGGAGGGTGTCCAGGGCCCCGTGGGGAGCTCAGCCTGGCGGGGGGGCGGGGGGCAGGCTGTCCCAGGGCCCCCAGCCTCCCGCAGGCCCCGCAGCCGAACCACAGCCCCCCATGCTCACGACCTGGTGCTGCAGCTCAGGGCGCCCGTGGCTGGGGGATCTGAGTATCAGCTCCCTCAGCCCGCTCAGCGTCCCTGGGATGTCGCCGGGGAAACTGAGACACGGGACGCTGGGAACCTGCCACGGTCACACAGCTGGCGAGTCTGCGCAGAATCTAGCCCGGATGAGCTGGGTGGTAGCAGACCCCTCGGGCATAGAGGGTGGGGTGCGGAGGGTGGGCCCTGAGGGGGGTGGGCTGGTCCCCGAGCCACAGGACGGGGTGGGAGGAACCTGGGGGACCCTGTTGCAGGGCCCAGAGTGGCCATTAGGGGCGCCTGCTGATGTGGAGGGCAGGGGTGTGGAGGTGAGGTTGGCTCCCCACTGTGGGGGTACCTGGGGGCTCAGGGTTGGGAACCCCAGGGAGTGTTATGGGTGCAGGAGGGTCCCTGAGCAGGAGCTTGCGGGAATGTGGTGGGGGTTCAGGGGGGACTGGCCCTCCCTGTGCCTGTGGGCTCTGGGGGGATGTGGGGTGTGGGGGGCCTGGACCACGCCCCTCCTCCCCACTCGCTCACTCTTACCCTTCTCCTCCTCTTCTCCCCCACCCCATCCGTGGCTGTTTTCCCCTCACTGCAGTGGGGCTCGGGTTGGGGGTCCCAACATTTAGGGCGCACACGGGGACAGGGAGCTGCAACCTGGGGCGCAGAACAGCTGGGCCGAGTCACAGCGCCAGGAACTCGGGGCGTCTCCCAGGTCTTCCCAGAGCCCAGCCCCTGATGGTTTTTAACTTGAGCTGTTATGTCCCCCAACCCAAGCTGCTGGGGGTCACACTGAGGGACCCCACCCCCTACCCCCACCTGGCCCCCCGTGGGGCATCCAAGCTGCACCCTCAGTCACTCGTGTGCACACCCCCACACGTGCTCTCACACACTCGGCACCCCTCACCCTCCCCCACGCTCACTCTCCCACCAGCACTCGCACCCTCTCCACGCCCGGCTCACAGGCTCTCGCCCCTCACAGACCACGGGGTCTGCAGGGACCGGCTCAGCCGCAAGGTCACGGAGGACGCGGCGGGGTTCCGTGGTGGCCCGACCCTCTGTGTCTGGGCAGCGTCCTGCCCCCCCCCCCCCCCCCCCCCCCCCCGCTGGCACGGCCCAGCCCCCAGTGGAGGCAGGAGGCAGGGCCAGCGGCTCCGGGTGTTCCGGGTGTTCAGTCGCAGTGCGGTGGCTGCTTAATTATTGGTTAATCTAGCAATTTAGCATGCTTCATTTAATTCTAATTAGGAGAATTAATAGGCAGGGAAGAGCGATTTCAATAGAGTGGCACAAAACAAAACCGCGGCAGGTCCAGCCGCGGGGCGTCCTGGGATGCGGGCGGCAGGGCGGACCTGCAGGGCGGGAAGGTCATGGGGGAGAGGGGGCGTGGGCGGCCTGGGGGCAGGGGTTGCTCCATGGCCGCTGGCCCTGGCCTCTGAGGGCACAGGGGTCCCTGCACCAAGGCAGCCCCAGCCCCAGCCCCCTCTCCCGGGACCCCCAGCCCCCGCCTCCCGGCCGCCGCCGCCTGTTTGTCTGCTCTGCCAGCAGCCCCTGACAAGGCCGACGTCGGACAAGACCGTCCCGCTAATGAAGGTGCTAATTGAATTAAATGCCGCGGTAATGAGCAGATGAGCAGCATAAAAAGTAAAGAGTCAGATAGGCCAATTAACAAGCGCCGAGCATAATTATAACAGCGGGACACGCGCGGGCGCCGCGCTAATTGTTACCGCGGGATTTATGGTAATTGGCCCCACAACAGGCAGCGGCCAAACCTGCCCGGCCCCGTAATTAAAAAAATGATATTCTACACAAATGCCGGATGGGCTAATTAGGCCTTGATTTACATAGAGCCGCCTGCGAGAAGGCGCTGCGGGCCCACCCCACCTGCAGGCCCGGCCGCGGCCAGCTCCCCGCGCCCGCCAGTGCCCCTGCTGCCCCCACACGCCCGCCCGAACCACCTGGGAGAGGCCCGGGGCCCAGGCTTCCAGGCCCAGGAGCGCCGTCCTCTCGGGCGCGCGGCGTCCCAGTCTCCCTGCTGGGCCGGCTCCTCCCTCCTCTCCCCCTGCACCCGGGCAGGAATGTGCTGGGCGTGGGGACATGCCAAGGTCATGGCACGTGGCCGGTCAGGCTGATCTGGGCCTCCTGTCCTCAGCCCCTGGGAGGGCAGCTGCAGACCCCGGGGTCAGATGCAGCCCCTCCAACCTGGGTCAGGGAGGGCCCGAGGGGACACGCAGGCAGATAGGCAGATGAGGGTGGGAGGGAGGTGGCCGGGCCCTGCGTTGGGTGGGGCACCCCTGGGAGGCGGGGTACGGGGTGGGGTGGTGCCAGCTCTGACACCTCCACCCTCCAGCCCTGCCCCTCCTCCCTCACGAGGCCACACTGTACCCCATTTTAGGGGTGGCAGTGGGGTCCAGGGGGCGCTGCCCTGAGGTGTTCTTCTCTCTGGAGGGGTCCCCTGGGTGCCACCGCGTCCCAGCCGCCCCTGCGCACAGGCCTGCCGGCTGCTGCCAGCGGCTCCTGGGAGGCAAAGTCCCGGCCCGCCGCTCCGAGCAGCCGCGCCTCATTTACAAATGTAATTTCAATTGAGGGTCGTTTTCCAATCTCCCTTCATTTGAGTCCCAGTTGAACCCCTTCTTGCGCTGATGGGTGATTAGACGGTGCTCGTGCCGCGGCCTGGTCAGGCGCGGCCGTCAATTGGGGGGTGTTTCATCAGGCAGCAGCCGTGGGGCGCTGCGGGCTGTCCCCTCAAATCACAGTCATGGAATAATTCAGCCCCGGTTCCGTGCCTCCCCCCACACACACACACTGCACGTCCCGTGAGCACTCATCCTGCGTTTATTCACGCCAGATCTGCTTTGCTTTCGTAATGAGCACAAAGAGGGCGCGGACGGCGGTGATAGATGGGCGGGAGATTAAATAGGATCTTTACGACGCCGCCGCCATCGGCTCTGACTGTGCGATAAGACCGGTCGACTTCAGTCCTGATCTGCTCTTTATTGGAGCCAATATTAGCGTGAGCGCGCCGGGGCGGGCCATCACAGCCGTTTAAGGTGGAATGGCAGGATGAGGCCGCCGGGGTGGCGTGGCCTGGGGGGCTCCCGCCCGCATAGGACGTCTCCCAGCTGCCCGGGCCCCCCCCTCCTCAGGGTCCCCCTGCCCAAGGTGTCAGGGGGTCCAGCTGCACCCCCACCAACCACAGGACAGCCTCGGCCTCAGCTCCAGCCAAGGCCCCAGGCTGGGAGGGAGGTTGCTCATTTAGGGCCAGAGGGCACCAAACCGCCTCCTGGGGGAGACAGATGACTGACAGGCCCCCCATCCTCTGGCTCCCCTGGGGGGGGTGAGGGGGTGGGGGGCAGGGGACCCCCTCCTCCCACTTGGAGGGGGCAGCACGACCCGCCTCCCGCCACCCGCCTCCCTTCTCCCTGCTCTCCCAGCACCTCCGTCCGGTGCCCTCCGATCCTTGCCTGCTGGACAGAGCCTCCCGCCTGTCCTTGGTTGTGGCCACGGGCACAGCCATGGGCGTGGCCACGGGCACAGCCACGGGCGCGGCCACGGGCGCGGTGCTGCAGTGAGTGTCACGGCCCAGGTCCTCAGAGCCCACCCTGTCCTTCTCCCAAGGAGGGGCCGGCTGGCCAGGTGCTGCCCGGCCCCGTGCCCAGCAAGGCCCTCTGAGCAGGGCCAGGTGGGCAGTGGCTGCCAGGGCCCGTGCCCCGTTCCTCTGGCCGGTCGATGGGCCGTTACCAGGTGGGGGCGATGCTCACCTCAGGGCCTCCAGGACCCTCCTGGGAGCTGCCCGGGACTTGCCCCACCGTCCGTCTGTCGAGGCTGTGGAGGGAGAGCCGTGAGCGCTCAGGTGGCCAAGGGCCGCCACAGCCGTGCCTGCCGCATCCTCCTCCCTGGAGTCCCGACGCCCGCCCCAGCCCCGCCCCTCTCCCCCCACACACACCCTCAGCTCCACCTTGTCCCCAGCCATGCCCCCCACCCACACCCTCAGCTCCACCCCATGCCCAGCACGCCCCCCAGCACCCTCAGCTCCACCCCGTCCCTAGCCCCCTGCCCCCCGCCCCCTCTCAGCTCCACCTTGTCCCCAGCCATGCCTCCTGCCCCCCACCCACACCCTCAGCTCCACCCCATCCCCAGCCGTGCCCCCTGC
Organism: Ia io; assembly: GCA_025583905.1. Taxonomy (NCBI): domain Eukaryota; kingdom Metazoa; phylum Chordata; class Mammalia; order Chiroptera; family Vespertilionidae; genus Ia; species Ia io. The sequence goes on along the minus strand of JAJQQW010000002.1, from coordinate 667,990 downwards.
CCCCTGCCCGCCCCCCGCTCCCCCCTCGGCTCCATCCCGTCCCCAGCTACATCCCCTGCCCCCACCCCCCTTGGCTCCACCCCGTCCCCAGCTATGCCCCCTGCCCCCCCTGCCCCGCGTGTGCCCTTCTGCTGCCCAGCTGCCCAGAGCCCTGTCATCTGCTGATCACCTTTGTCAACCTTTGTCTCCTGCACACCCCCACTCACCACCCGCAGCCCCCAGCCTTGCCTGCCAGCCACACTTCCCCCAGCGCCTGAGAGGTCAGGGGGCAGAGGTCAGGGGGCAGCAGCTGGGGAGCAGTGATGCCCTGGCTGTGGGGGCCTTGGTGGCGATGGGGCCTGGGCCAGAGCGGGGCCGGAGCGGGGCCAGGGGTGACGGACAGGCGCTGGTGGAGGGAGGGGAGCTGTGGACGTGGGCAGGGACCCGAGCAGAGGCGGGGGTGGGGCTCGCGGAAGGAAGGGGTGAGGGCCCGAGGGCCTGCTCTGAAACGTGCCTGCTGGGGGGGGGGCTTGCCCGCTGCAGGGGGCGGCGCCCGGGGACTGGCCGCCCTGGGCCTGCAGGGCGGGTGGTCACTGCCCCTGGGAAGTGGCAGGGGAGCGGCACCTGCCAGTCTGGGCCTCCACCCTCTGACTGTGAGGCAAGCATGGCCGGCCGGCCGGGCTCTGTGGAGGGGGCAGCCCCCTGTTGCCAGGCCTGGAGGGCAGCGTGGCTGCAGAGGGGTATCCAGAGACCCCGGGGCCCAAGCCTGGGCTCACGCAGGGACAGAGGGGACACTGTGCTGCCTGCAGGTTTTTAGAAAATCCCTGGAATCCGTGGGGCATGGCTGGGGGGAGGGGCGGGAGGGCAGGTGAAGGGGCGGGGCCTGGGGGAGGTGCTGGAGCCTGAGCCCTCCGGCCTGTGGGGTGCTGTGTGTGAGCCTGTTGTGTGTGCGTGTGAGCTGTGTGTGTCTTCGTGTGTAAGTGTGTTGTGTGCGTGTCTCTGCCTCAGTGTCCATGTGTGCCCCTACACCTGCCACCCGACACCCGACACCTGCCACCTGCCACCTGCCCCGCGAGGAGGGAGTGGGACGGGACTCTGCTGCTGGGAGCCCACGGGCTGGGTGGGGGCTGGGGTCCTGCCGGCCGCTCCCCACACCCTCCCTCTCGGCCCCCCCCTGCAGCTCCCGGCCCTTCGCTCAGTAGAGACCAGTGTCTGCACTGCTCACTGCACGCACAGCCGACCATGAGCGCCGGCTCGGACGTCAGGGCTGACCACGGCCCACGGAGGGCGCCCACCCAGCAGGGAGCTTCCTTTTCTGATGCTGATTTCAAACCAGCTGTCAGCTCCTCCCGTAAATGTCACTGAAGGGGGCGCCCCGGGGTGGGGCTGGGAGGCGATGGGGGTTGGATGGGGGCTGGCATGGGGGGTTCTGGTACAGTGGGGGGGTTCAGCTCCTCCACGTCCACTGGGCAGAGCCCCTGACCGATAGCCTTGAGCACTGGGCACCCCCAATCTCCCCCCGAGTAAATAAAAAGAGGAGGCGGTTGCTGTGTCTGTTCACCCACGTTTATTGAGCACCTACTGTGTGTCGAGCTGTTCAGGGTGACTGCTCCCCTGAGCTGCCAACGGCCCCCCATGCACAGATGCACCCCATCTTCCTCCGGCTCCCCTGGGGGTCAGCGCCCTAAGGCAGCAGGAGGCGGCTCCCACCCCCGGGCCCCCCGTGGACTTCCCTCCCTCCCTCCCTCCCTTCCTCCCTCGGCACACGGGCGCCTCTGAACGGCGGGGAGTTCACCCCCTCAGGGCACTGCCCCTCCCGGCGAGGGCTGCCCAGAGCGGGTGGGGCTGCCACCCTGATGCCCCCCGACCTGTGTCCACCCCAGGCTGTGGGAGCTGGAGGCCGTGGGGCCGTGGGTCCTCTAGGCCAGCGGTCGCCAACCCCCCTGGTGGTCCGTGAGGTCCGAAAGGGTGGCGACTGCTGCTCGAGGCCATGGGTTTGAAGGTCGCAGCAGCTAGAGCTGCCCCGTGAGCCCTGGGGAAGCCCGTGGTCTGGGCTTCGCCTGAGGCCGGGCACCTGGGAGGGCCGCCCGGGCTCTGCAGGTGAGCGGGAGCCTCTCCATCTGTCCGTCTGTCCGTCTGCCCGTCTGGGGCTGGTCCTGCAGGGCGCCCTGCCCGGAGCCCGGCGGCAGAGCCTCGCAGGGAGCCGACCGTCCGGCTGCGGGGTGTGCTCAGGCGCCGTGGCCGCTGGGGGCTGCGTGGCAGCGTCTCATTCCCCACGGGGCTCGGGGAGCCAAGGACGGTGAGCGTTGTCAGGCAGCTAGAAATGGGGGGCCGCGGGCTTCCCTGTGAAGTGCGGGGCCCCTCCCCTCGCTCTCCGTCCATTTCCTCTCTCACAGCTTCGGGGAGTGGACGGTGGGTGCATCTGACAGGGGATGACGGATGGGAGGCCCTGGCTGGGCTCCGGGGTGGGAGAGCGCCGCCCTGTGGAGGGGGGTGGCGAGCAGGGTGGGGGTGGGCTCTGTGGGCAGATTGGGGCAGGGTCCACAGAATGGGGGCAGCCCTGGCGCATGGGTGCTGGTGCCCAGGTGGGTCTGCTGGAGAGCGAGACCTGGAGAGCTAGCTGGCACAGTGCTCCCAGGACGGGGCGGGGATGGGGCCCTGGCACCCGACAGCCCGCCCGCCCGCGCCTGGCCGGACCCTGCCCGTGTCCAGCCGGAGACCCCAGCCCTCCCTCGCCCCTGGGCCTCGGGCCCTCACCTGTGAGTGGAGCTAGGCGGCCGGGCCGTGGACCCACGCCCGGCACAGGGACCCGCTGCCTGAGTGCCCCCCCCTCGAAGGGTGTGGGTGCGGGTGTGGGCGCAGACTTCCACCTTAAGGTGTGAGCGCTGAGCCCCTCCGCCCCCGCCACCCTGGTGACAAATACTAATGTCTAAATCAGCGGCGCCCGCGGCCGGGCCGCTCATGTTCTTTGCTGAAATGTCACCTGTTCCTATCTAACGATTTGCATAATGCAAAGCTTCTCACTCGTAAAATACAGATTAAGAGGGGAGCAGAGTCATTCCGGAACCAGAGAGCCATTTCCAGGCTCGGAGGGAGGCCGGCGCTTAACCCTGTCCCTGCCACCCGCCCACCGCTCTCAGGGCTCAGCCCAGACCTCACGCCCGCCTCACCCCTGCAGCCCCCGGTCAGGGACCTCGCCCCCTGCAGCCCCCGGTCAGGGACCTCACGCCTGCCTCACCCCTGCAGCCCCCGGTCAGGGACCTCACCCCTGCAGCCCCTGGTCAGGGACCTCACGGCAGCCTCACCCCTGCAGCCCCCCGGTCAGGGACCTCACCCCTGCAGCCCCCAGTCAGGGACCTCACCCCCTGCAGCCCCCGGTCATGGACCTCACCCCTGCAGCCCCCGGTCAGGGTCTGCCCCGCCTCCTGGAGTGCAGGCTGCCCGCCCGGTGCTGGTGCTGATGGCCCACTGCCCAGACTCCTGGAGGCCGCTGGCGAGAGCGACTTCTGTTCCCCCAGCGCCTGAGCTTTGGGGCGTGAGCGGCACCCGCACAGGGAGGGGAAATGGGAGGGGCTGCCGGGCGGCTCCTCATCTGGCTGCGGTGCCTTCATGGTTCAAGGTGCCCTTGGACTTGGGGGGAGCCCCGATGCCCGGGGAGCTCTGGGTCTGTGCCTGGGCGGTGGCCTGTGGGCCACGCTGGGCCCCTCGTTCAGCTGAGTGAGGGGGCGCTGCCAAAAGGGGGCTGGCTGGTCCCCCCAAAGGTGTGGGTGCTGGGAGCTGGTTGGGGCTGACCCAGGACTTCTGAGGGGGCCCGGCCAGGGGCTCGGCCAGCTTGGCCTTGTGACCTCCCCCGGGCACACTCAGCCTCCCTGAATGCCCTCCATGTCCAAGTGGGCCTCCTGCCCCATTCTCAGCCCTGGGCCCCGCCCTCCCTCCTGCAGAGCCCTCTTGGGGGGAGGACTCCCACACGGGGGGCCTGACCTGTGATGGGGTGGGGGTGCTATGAAGCTGGGGGCAGAGAGGAGGAGGGGCCGGTAAGGGCACCAGAGACGGGGTCAGGAGGGGAGGGGAAAGCTGAGGCTAAAGCTGGCCTCCAGGCTTGACAGCTGTAAACAGGAACGGGGGGCCTGGCTGGGGGACCCAGAGGGGGGGTGGGCATCACAGGGAGGGGCTGACCTACTCACAGGTCTTCCCCACAGTTCAGAAGGGGGGACAATAGCAGCTGGGTTACCTGAGCAGCTGGGTTACCTGAGCAGCTGGATGTACCTGGGCAGCTGGATTACCTGAGCACCCGCCCTCCGCTGGACTCAGCGTCAGTGCAGCCGGTAGCTTGTGTGCATCACCCATGGCTCTCTCACCCCTAGGCTGGTCCCACAGCCTCGTTCTGTCGTCAGGGAAACTGAGGCAGGAGGGTGCAGCGTGGATGTGGACTCGGTGGTGTGTGGGGGGAAGGTGTTCACATCACACGTGGGGCGGAGCCTGAGAGATGGAGCCTCGTCCTGAGTCTCCACCCACACTGTCCCCGCCCCCGCCCTTCCTGGGAAAGGGACGAGGCGTGAGTGCCCCGGACTGACGAAGGGGGGACCTCTGTGGCCACTCTCTGGCCTGCCCGGGCCTGGGGACAACCCAAAGGGGCTCAGCCACCTCAGGGGCACCGCACACCATGCTCTCCACCAGGGTTCGGTTCACTGTGCGGTCCGGACCGGGGTCCGCGGTGAGTCCCAGCCAACCTGATCGCACGGCGTTGATTTGTGGCTAAGAGACTGGCTCCCAGCAGGGCGGCTCACCGCAGGGCGGCTCACCCCGGTCCAGGGCTGGGACCCCCACACATACCCGAGGCCTCTGCCCCTCCCCTCCTGAGGCCGTGACTGCGCAGGAGCTGTCCATTCTCCCAGCCTCCATGGCACCTGGGCCAGCCCTGCCTCATCGCCGAGGCCTGGCCCTGTCCCCCACCTCCCTCACCCCCTCTTCCCTCTTTCCCGGTCCGCTAACTCTCCACCCCACCTCCCGAGCTTGTCCCCCACCATGAGCTCCCACGTCACTAAATCCCACGGGACCTGGCCCCAAATTACACCCCCACAGGGGGTCATTCTGGGGTCATCTGGCCCAGCTGACCCTCCCTCCTCTGGCCAAGGCCCTACACTTCCCCTCCCCCCCTTTCCTCCCTTCCCCCTCACCTCCAAGTGCCCAGCCCAGTCCCTGGCCTCTGCTCTCGACCCCACACCTGTGGGCTCCACGGTATCACCCCCCCTGTCAATCACCTCTGCCCTGGCCATGCCCCTCCTCTGCTCAGCGCCCCCGGCCCTGCCCCCCAGCCGGACAGGGACCACCCGTGTGTGGCTGCCCTGGACCCCCTGCCGGGTCCCTGCTTTGCGCCACGCTGGCCTCCTGACCTCCCACAGAGATGTGTTCTCGCTTCTCCACGGCCCAGGGTCCAGGCCCCACCAGTGCGTGGAGGGGGGACCTGTGGGAGGGACGCAACAGGGCTGAGTCCCAGGGGGCCCATCCATCCCTGGGGCTGTCTCCTGGGACCCCAACTCAATTACCCCAAGTTCTGGGTCCCACTGTGCCCAAGGCAGGGGGGCTGGGGACAGGGCAGGGCTGGGACAGCCTCCCCCACCAGGATGGCCACACAGGTGGCGGCACCTGCCCTCCTGCAGGGGGAGGAGGTGGGAGGGGCGGGGCCAGCCCGGAGGACAGCCCGGAGGAGGCAGCTGACGGGGCAGGCTGTGCGGTCGGAGATTCCTGGAAGCTGCTGCTAAGCCCATTGATGGCTTTTCCCTAACGAGAAGAGAGGCTGCTTATGACAAGGCTCTGGGACACACACCGCTCACCCCTGGCCTTAGGATGCCCCACCCCGCCCCTCCCCTGCCCCTGGCCCCCACACTTCCCCTGGGTCCCCTGGTTCTGTCCCTGGACGGGGTCTGTCCATGCTGGCCCAGGGCTTCTGGACTTTCCCAGAGGACAGGCCTGGCTCAGCCTGAGTGGGGTGCAGGCTGGGGCAGAATGAGGGGCACCCAGGGTGAGGGGGCAGGCCAGTGTCGGGGGCTGCCCTGGGGGAGGGGGCTGCAGGGCGTGGTTGGGCACAGAGGTAGGGGTGGGGGGAGGGTGGCTCCCGCTCTGCCTCGTCCCCCGAGATGCAGGCCGTCTCCTCGCCTCCCGGAGGGTGTCTGGATGGGGAGACACGCGGACGCTCTGAGTCTGGAACCCTGGTCCCCCGGTGCCTCTCAGGCAGCCCCCACTTCTGGGGGGACACAGAGACGCGTCTGAGGCGCTGGGGACCCCAACATGACCCTCCTGCCCTGCCGGGGGAGTGGCTTCTCACTGAGCTCCCAGCCGCACCCGCCACCTGTCCGTCCCTGCCTCTCGGTCCATCTGTCCGTCTGTCTGTGTGGGTCCCCTCGCTGCCCGCTCCTCCTGAGGGCGCCGCCTCGCCCACCGCCCCTCAGGCGTCTCCTGGCGGTTCCTCCCTCCGCCCTGTCCCAGCCCCTCACGTCCCCTCCGGTCACTGGCCCTGGGCTGTCGGGCCGAGGACACGTCTCGCTGCGTCAGCCACAGCTCTGCCAGCGGCCTGGTGCCAGGGCTGGGAGACTCGGGGCCTCAGGGCAGCGGCCTGTGGGCGTTCGAGGGTGAGGGCGGGCAGGAAGGCGGGAGGGGCTTTTCCATGTGGGGTCATCTTATCTCAGCTGGCGTGTCCTCCAGGACTGCTCATCAGGGGCGGCCCAGCCCTGCGCCCGGCCAGGTGGCAGCCCTTCCCATTGTCCTCCCGGACGCCCCCCTCGGCCGGTAGGAAGGCCGGGGTCTCCCTATGGGGGGGGGTCTCCCTATGGGGGGGTCTCCCTATGGGGGGTCTCCTTATGGGGGGTCTCCCTATGGGGGGGGTCTCCCTATGGGGGGTCTCCCTATGGGGCGGGGTCTCCCTATGGGGGGTCTCCCTATGGGGTGGGGTCTCCCTATGGGGTGGGGTCTCCCTCTGAGGGGTCTCCCTATGGGGGGTCTCCCTATGGGATGGGGTATCCCTATGGGGGGTCTCCCTATGGGGTGGGGTCTCCCTATGGGGGGGTCTCCCTATGAGGGGTCTCCTTATGGGGGGTCTCCCTATGGGGCGGGATCTCCCTATGGGGGGTCTCCCTATGGGGTGGGGTCTCCCTATGGGGGGGTCTCCCTATGGGGTGGGGTCTCCCTATGGGGGGGGTCTCCCTATCGGGAGGAGCAGCAGCGGGTGTCCTGGGCCGTGACAGATGAAGCGTGGAATGAGTCCCAGAGTTTAACTGATAAGGGCGAGCGGCGACACTCGGTTATGGCAGCCCTAATTGATGAGCTCATTACGCCCGTTATTAGAGAAATTGATTTCAAATAGGCACTTAGGGCGGGCGGGAGGCGGGTGGGGCGGGCGCGGGAGGCCGGGGAAGTCTTGAAAATACATAATGAGGCAAGTAATTTTATAGGTTTGTCTAATGAAAAGCCAGCGGCACACTCGGCGTGGTTTAAACACTCGTTTATGTGCCGAGGAAGCTCCCGGCGTGGCCCTCGCCGCCGCCCCTAATTAATTAATTAATTAATTAATTAATTAACGGGCCGGGCGGTCGATGAGGTGGTCACAGAGCCGCTCGCGAGGCATGTCCAGAGGGAGGCCAGCCCCGCCCCGCCCTGCCCACCCGGAGCCCCGGCCAGGGGACAGCGTGGCCAAGGGGGGCGGGACCGGGCACTGGGCCGGGGCTGCTACCGGAAACGCTAGCCGGGCCGGGGGCGCCCCTGTGGGTCGTCCTGCCTGGTTACCCCAGCCCGTCCCTCCGGCCGCCGCTCACCGGGGCTGCCCAGGTGCCCTAACCTGACGACCCCCCCCCCGTCCAGACCCCAGCCTCCGCCCTGCTGTCCTCAGACCACTGCACCCCAATGGAGGCAGGTACTCAGACACAGGCAGACACGCAGACACACAGAATCCCACAGGCAGACCCCCACGGACTCACACACGGATGCACAGATGGGACGCACACTCCCAGAGATGGGCATGCAAATACACGGAATCCCACACACAGATGCTCCGGCCAACACGCCCACACATGGACATGCAGCCAACACACGGGCAGGAATACACACATGACAGCCCTCCCTTCCTTTTGGAGGGGCAGGGTGGGGGTCCAGGGCCCCACTCCCCGCAGGCTCCACTGCCCATCGTCTGCCCCTGCTGGGTCAGAGCACCCAGCCCCTCCCTGATCTGCCCATTCGTTCCTTCGGCCGCCTTTCCCGGGCCCTGGGCCCCTCACCACTCCCCCCGGGCCTCCCACCCAGGACCCAGCCTGGTCCCCCCACTGCTCCCCTGGGTCATCCCTCGAGGAGGCGCCCAGAGTCCGGAGAGCTCTCCGTGGGCGCAGAGCCCTCAGAGCGGTCTGTGCTCAGCCTCTCGGCCCTGCTGTCCCCTCCGCCGGGACCCGTGCCCACCCACCTCCACGGCCCACGGCAGCCCCTGGTCGGCTGCGCAGGTGTGGGAAGGGTCTGCATGGCGCGGTCCCTCCCACCCGCAGTCGTCCCACTGGGAGGCACCTTGTCTGGCTTTCCTTTCCTGCTGAGACACCCACGCGCCCTGCGGGCAGGTGCCCTGTCCCCCTTGGTCCCACAGACCCCACGTCCACGCCTCTCCCGGGCTGTCGGCGCTCCGCCCTCCAGCTGTGCTCAGAGACACGGCCACTGGCTTCTCCGCGTGGCGGCTCGGGCTGTGGTTGAAGGACAGGAGCAGAGGGCGGGCCCCGTGAGGTCGGGCCGTGAGCACAGAGGGGCCCCTGGGGCCTGGGGGTTCGACGTCTCCACGTTCGTCTAAGTCCACCGTGTGCCCTCCTGTCCCAGGACCCCTCCCCTCCCGACCTGGGCCCCACCCTCAGGGGACTCGCCCCTGAGACCCTGCACTCCGCTCAAAACCGGCGTGCGGCTCGGGCCGACCTTCAGCTCAGTTCTCCTGGGGCCGAGGGCACAAGCCCGTGTCAGACGCCGCAGGAGCTCTGGCTGCCGCGGGGCCTGGGGCGTAGTGTGCTGGGCCTGCCCGCACGCCCAGAAGTACCCCTGGGCAGCACCGCCAACCCAGCGGGAAAGCAGCCCTGCCTGTTGGAGAGCCCCCGGCACCCGCCATCGCTGGAGCGGGGTTCGCCTTCCTCCTCTTGGGGCCAGAGGCTAATCGCCCAACGCCCGTGGCAAAATTCCAATCTGACAAACAATAGGAATGATTTTGATTGATTTATAAAAAAAAAAAAGAAATATTAGTAATTACCTACCCTTTTCTGCTCCAAATGACTTGTCAAAAAATCAGGTGCCCCCCTGGCCGGTTTGGCTCAGTGAATAGAGCGTCGGCCCTCGGACTGGAGGGTCCCTAGTTCGATTCCCGTCAAGGGCACATTCCTAGTTTGCAGGCTCGATCCCAGCCCTGGTCCCCCGGCCCTGGTCAGGGCATGCAGGAGGCAACCAAGCAATGTGTCTCCCTCACACTGAAGTTCCTCTCTCTGTCTTTCTTCTCCTCCCTTCTTCTCTCCCTCAAAATCAAGGGGAAAAACATCCCCAGGTGAGAATTCACAACAACCACAAATCCGGTGCCCACACTTGTAGGAGGATTTTGGTACCAAGAATTAACCAATCAGACGCAACCTCATTCCGCACCGTGACCAACGAGATGCAACTCGTTAGACCCGTGGTCGGCAAACTGTGGCTCTTTGGCCCCTTGAGTGTGGCTCTTCCACCAAATACCACGGCCTGGGCGAGTCTATTTTGAAGAAGTGGCGTTAGAAGTTTAAGTTTAAAAAATGTGGCTCTCAGAAGACATTTCAGTCGTCCTGTTGATATTTGGCTCTGTTGACTAATGAGTTTGCCGGCCTAACGGTTAGGCGACACATTCTCGGCTCACGCAGGCAGCCATCGACGTTGTTTACGTGACCGTCGGAGGGAGGAGAGGCCAGGCCCGGGCTCGATGGCTCATGGGATGGGAACACCTGTGCACAGCGGGCGGACGTGCCGGGCTGGGCGGGCACCCAGCTCTCGGTCCTCAGGCCCGGGCGGCGCCCCCACATCCCGGCGGCTGGTGTCACCCACAGGGAGCGTGTGTGCCTGTGCAAGAGGCTGGGCCAAACCGCGTTCTCAGCCCGCCCGGCTCCCTGGGTCCCTCTGGCTGTCGCTGCCCCCCGCCCCGGGCACCCCCATGGCTACTCTAAGGCCTGGCTGCGGGAGGTGGGCACAGGGCACCCCGGCCCGCCGTCACCCCTGATCAGATCCCATCCTCCCTGGTCAGTGAGGCTGAGCGTGGGGCTGTGGCCGCCCTTCACTCCCAGGGGAGCGCCGTCCTCCTGTGAGGCCCTCCTGACTCGGACGGAAGAGGAAAGAGCCATGTCCCGAGCTCCTTGTAAAACACAGCCCTGCCCGGCCGGCGTGGCTCCGTGGTGGAGTGTGACCTATGAACCAGGAGGTCACGGTTCCATTCCCAGTCAGGGGACATGCCTGGGTTGCGGGCTCGATCCCCAGTGCGGTGGGGTGTGCAGGAAGCAGACAATCGATTCTCTCACATCACTGATTTCTCTCTCTCTCCCTCTCTCTCTCTCTTTCTCTCTTCCTCCCTGAAATCAGCAGGACATCTTTATACATGTGCATTAAAACACAGCCCTGATCGGCACTCCCGTGGGTCGCCAGCACCTGTGCAGGCTGGTACCCGCTTGTGGGTGTGAACATAGTCTTCTTCCCGGCGCCAGGCCTGGGGAGGGCAGGTCTGGGCCGCAGGGAGGCCACCCCGCAGGCGGACGGCTGGCTCCGAGTCTCCTGCCCCCATGGGCCGGCGTGGACACGAGACGGATGACGGGCGACGCGGCCGCTCAGTTTCCAATTAAAGCTCGGACATCCGTTAATATGCAGCCGGAGTCTCGGGCGGAGATAACGGGCAGATAGCGCCACCAGCTCCGTCCGGAACAAATAATCCTGCTCAGATTTGCACACGGCACAGCTCTCGTAAATAACCCTCCTCTTCCTCCCCGCCCCGCCGCCCGGGTGCGTGTCCGCTTCGTGTCCTTTAATGACGCCCTAACTTCCTGTGGTGCCTGGCCTGGGTGCAGGGCACGCGAGTGCCCGATTTAGTCCCAACCCCTCCTGGTGGCGCCCACTCAGACAGACCGAGTGTCTACAGGTGGAGCGGTTTCCCTGGTGGTGCCTGACCGCGAACCCCACGAGTAAGCCCCTCCTGGGTCGGCGCCCGCCTGCCCACCCGTCCGACACGCCGGGGGCTGCGGCAGCCCTGACACGTACCCCGGAGCTGGAGGGGTGCTGGCTGGGGCGCTGGGGGGCTGGGAGGGGAGTGGGTGGAGATGAGCACCTGCTGTAGCCAGGACGGGGAGGGGGGAGGGGGTGGCTCTGCCAGGTGTGTGTGTGTGGGGGGGGGTGGCTGGGTTGCTGAGGGTGCATGGTTTAGGGTGGGACAGCACGGAGTCCCAGGTGGGCCCGTGGCTCTGGGTGCCGCGGAGCAAGTGGGTGATCATCATGGATGTTTCTCTCTTTCCCTCTCCCTTCCCCTCTGAAATCTATAAAAATGTATTTAAAAATACATAAAATACAAAAATAAAAGGGCCCATTCTCACCTCGGCCCAGCAGGGCTGGTCACCGGGGTTTGTTTCCTCCCGTCTCCTGGGGTGCCACCGCATCCCCTCGCCGGGCGGGCAGACCCTCCGGCACTGAGGTTCCTCCCACGCGGGCACCCCAGGCCCCCTGGCCACTCCCTCCTGCTAACAAGCTAGAATTTCCTGCCATTTGTGCTGCTTTTAATCCATAGGAAGTCAATTTCCACTCATATATTAGTTTATTTTATATTTTCAAATGGATCCGACCACACATTGATTTCCTGTTGTGGGCATTGTGTCCCGGGCGAGGATTACGCCGTGGGGGGAAGTGAGACTCTCGGCTCATAAAGGGGCCGCGGCACCGGCAGCTCTTATCTCGCAGAGGGAGAGTCCACTTTTATTGAAACAGCTAAAATCCCACTTAATTGAATTTTTTTCCTCTAAGATGTACAAGCTTACAGACTTTTGCTTCCAATTCAACTCAGGCTCCGCGGTGTTTAAATTTCCAAACCCATAACGACCTTTATGAAAAAGACCCGCGAACATTGTATTTCTGAGCGGGCGCCGCGGGCGGGCGGCGAGACGTCAATGTTCCGCGGAACTCGCCTCGGCTCGCCCGCCTCTCCGCCCGTTAATGGACCTCGCGCCTCTGAGGCCAGAGCCCGGCGGCTGGGGGGCCGCCCCAGTCCCCTCTGACTCCCAGGAGGGCGCCTTGCTTTGTGGCCCCCAGGTCACAGACCCCCCCCGCCCGCCCGCCCCGCTTAACCTACCTGGGCCTGAGCACGTGGGTGCTGGCAGGGCCTGGCGGGGTCCGGGGACTCGGAGTCGGGAAGCTCCCCTGACCTGTGCCCCCGGGGTCGTCCCCCAGGGAGCTCCCCTCGGCTCCCTCCCAGCCTCAGTTCCCATCCGCACGCATTCCTGCTCCCCACCAACTGGCTGAGGCCACTCAGCCTCCAGGCCTGGGGCTCCCCGGGGGCTGTGGACGGCCTGAGAGAGCAGCCCCCCAGCTGCTGGGGACCCTCTGGGGGTGCCGGGCCCCTGCCTCCTGTCCTGGCCTCTCCCAGTGTCCTCTGCCCTCTTCAGGGGGGCTGGAGCCTGCCCGCGGGAGCACCTTCGGGGAGGCTTCGGGCTCTCCTGGGGCCTCTCCCGGGACACCCTGGGCAGCCGCTGGTCTGGGCTCCCGCGTGCCGGCCTGACCGCGACCTGATGCCTGGTCCGGCGGACGGCAGTTTAAGGGCGCTGCAGGGGCGGGCCGCGTCTCTATCCCGAGTGACGGCTGATGGGGCGAGGAAGGACAAACAAAGCGGCCTCATGCGCCCACCGCTCCTTAGCGTGTGCAGGCGCCGCCAGCCATAACCATCTCCCCTCCCCCATCGCTGCAGCTTCCAGAGTTCTCTGAGCCGGCAACCCCGCCGAGGGCTCGGATGGCAGGCCGCAGGGAGGGATCTACCTGAGGGGCCTGGGGAGCCTCTGTGGGGGGGCAGGTGCCTCCAGGCCAAGGCCACCCGATCGTGTGATGTGGGTCACGTGTGCCCCTGACCTGGGGCAGAGCACCCAGGGCGACATCCGAGAGCAGAGAGGGTCCCCCACAGGGCCCTGCGCCAGCTGCTGCCTTGGAGCAGCAGCAGGAGGAGGGCAGGTGGCTCCGCTGGCAGGGTGGCTCCAGCGGTGTGTCCGTGTCCGGCAGGGGTGCAGGTGCGGCCCGTCCACAGGCCTCCACTGCCAGGCCGGCCTCTCCCTTTAGGTCCGAACAGACAGAGGCTGCCAGGCAGCAGTCACCGCGCATATGAATAGCGAACGTGAGACGTCTGTGAACGACCAGACGCACCCGGGCTGCGTGGCGGGCCCCGGGCTGGGTGGTGGGCCCCGGACTGGGTGGTAGGCCCAGGGCTGGGTGGTGTGGTGGGCCCCGTGCTGGGTGGTGGGTGGTGTGGTGGGCCCCATGCTGGGTGGTGGGTGGTGTGGTGGGCCCCGTGCTGGGTGGTGGGTGGTGTGGTGGGCCCCATGCTGGGTGGTGGGTGGTGTGGTGGGCCCCGTGCTGGGTGGTGGGTGGTGTGGTGGGCCCCATGCTGGGTGGTGGGTGGTGTGGTGGGCCTGGGCTGGGTGGTGTGGTGGGCCCCCCGGCTGGGTGGTGTGGTGGGCCCGGGCTGGGTGGTGTGGTGGGCCCCGGGCTGGGTGGTGTGGTGGCCCTGTGCTGGGTGGTGGGCCCCGGACTGGGTGGTGGGCCCCGGGCTGGGTGGTGGGCCCCGTGCTGGGTGGTGTGGTGGGCCCCGGGCTGGGTGGTGTGGTGGGCCCCGGGCTGGGTGGTGGGCCCTGGGCTGGGTGGTGTGGTGGGCCCTGGGCTGGGTGGTGTGGTGGGCCCTGGGCTGGGTGGTGTGGTGGGCCCCAGGCTGGGGGGTGTGGTGGGCCCGGGCTGGGTGGTGGGCCCCGGGCTGGGTGGTGGGTGGTGTGGTGGGCCCTGTGCTGGGTGGTGGGTGGTGTGGTGGGCCTGGGCTGGGTGGTGTGGTGGGCCTGGGCTGGGTGGTGTGGTGGGCCCGGGCTGGGTGGTGAGGTGGGCCCCGGGCTGGGTGGTGTGGTGGGCCCGGGCTGGGTGGTGGGCCCCATGCTGGGTGGTGTGGTGGGCCCCGTGCTGGGTGGTGTGGTGGGCCCCGGGCTGGGTGGTGGGCCCCGGGCTGGGTGGTGGGCCCCGGGCTGCGTGGCTGGGTGCGGGCCCGGCTGGGAGCCTGTTTCTCTCGTGTGTAAGTTGGCGTGGAAGATGGACTAGTCCCGGGCGGGGACGCCCTGGCTGCTTGGCCTGTGAGCACGCCTCTGATGGAGCACCTCGCTCTTCTCTCCGGCCGAACGGAGCCCTGCAGCGCCTTCGCCTTCGGGAGCCTCTCCGCGCAGCCGCTTCCGGCCGTGGCGGGGACGTACCTCGCCGCCTGCCGCCGGGGCCCTCGGAGCGGCTCCACCGTGGGGACCACGAGTTCTCGGGAGCCCCCCTTGTTTAGGGACCTGGGCAGGTGCGCGAACACCTGTGGGTCCTCAGCCTCTGCAGCTGTGCCCGGGAGCGACGCCCAGGCCCCGCCCTCGCGTCTCAGCTCCCCACACGCCGAGCGCAGCGAGCGGCCAGGGGTTCGAGTGGCAGGCCACGGGCGCTCCCCTGAAAGACGCTCGGTGACGCCGGCCCAGGCCTCGCGGGGACGTCCACCTGACTCGCCACAGAGAGAGCCCAGGCGTCGTTAGCCCCTGACGACGGGGTTACAATCCCCTCGCGACAGGGGACAGGAGTCCGCGCCTCGTGGGGGCCGAGTCACAGGGACTCCCGCTGGCCAGCGTCATGCCAGGTGCCCGCGAGGCTCACCCCTCCTGCAGGCAGGTGCCCAGGGGCCCCTCGAGCCGGCGTGTGGGGCTGTCCGGGAGGTGATGTCGGGTGTCCCTGGAGCGCCCTTGCCGCCCCACTCGCCCCAGGCCGCTCCTGGCAGCGAGCACCTGCAGGACGCGTTGGGGTTAAAGGAAAAGGTGTGGGAGCGAGCCGGGCGCTGGACTAGCTGAGAGTCTGAATCATCTCGCGAAGATGAGCTCCGTGATGACCAGCGTGGCTCTGTGTTATGAACCAGAAAGTCGCGGGCGATCAGGCCGGGGACCGGGCCGAGGCACCTCCGTCGTGTCCCCGCCGTTCCCCGGAGGAGGGCGTGCAAACCGGCCATTCACCCTTTAGAGCCTGCGGCGGGCTAACGAGCAGGCGTGGGCACGGGGACCTGCCCAGGGCTGAAGCGGTCCCCACGCGGGGCCACAGTGCTGGCGGGCAGCAGATGGCGGAGGGCGTCCGGCGCATCGTCCCTCCGCCGTCCTCGGGCCCCGCGGCCCCCTGGGAGGCACAGGGAGGCTGCCTCCCTCCCCCCCGCCCCCCACGCCCCCGCCCCCCCTCGATCCACCCAGCCTCACAGTCAAAGCGAAAGCTGTGACCTTGTAAGGTTGCTGGCCCGGCCGGAGCGGCACTGTGTTAACCTCCGGCCCCGGGGGCGAGGTGGGGCCTGGTGGGGGCAGGCCGGCCCTCGAAGCTGCCGGGCAGTCTCCCCTGAACGCTGGTGGTGGCGGCGTGGTCGATCCCGGCTGGTGGACGCGTGGCCTCGGTCTCTGCCTCCGCTTCGCTCGGCGGTCCTGGGTGTGCCCAACGTCCGGACGCCGACCCCCCTCTCCCACTTCCCCGGTGTGACGGACGCCCTCCGGGACCCCCTTTTGAGGGCTGACCCCCGAGGGCACCGCCAGTGTCCTTCTGCGGCTGGACACCCCCCAGGAGCCCACGTGAGGCCCCAAGCGGGGGCAGGCCCTCGGACCTATCTTGTCCTTCTTGACCTTGAGTGGTTTGAAGGTCAAATGTCACGTACACGGTAGAGTGCCCCACGATTTGGGCTGGAGGCAGGGGCGCGACCGCTCGTGGGAAGGCGGGTGGAGTCGCTAGAGGAGCCGCCCGGCTGCCGCGTGCTGACGGCACGAAGCGTGGCGTTCAAGCCACGCATTGCCGGGCGCGGGGGGTCACTGCGGCTGAAGGCGGAAAACAAGGCGGCCAGAGCCGGAGAGGGGACGGGCGGTTCGGGCGTTCAGGGGGTCAGAGCCGGGGGACGGGGGGGTGAGAGCCGGGAGGACGGGCGGTCAGACGGGGTGAGAGCCGGGGGGGACGGGCGGTCAGACGGGGGGGTGAGAGCCGGGAGGACGGGCGGTCAGACGGGGTGAGAGCCGGGAGGACGGGCGGTCAGACGGGGGGGGGGGTGAGAGCCGGGGGGGGGGGTGAGAGCCGGGAGGACGGACGGTCAGACGGGGTGAGAGCCGGGAGGACGGTCAGACGGGGGTGAGAGCCGGGGGGGACGGAGGTCAGACGGGGTGAGAGCCGGGGGGACGGACGGTCAGACGGGGTGAGAGCCGGGACGGACGGGCGGGTCAGACGGGGTCAGACCGGGGGAGAGACGGGGTGAGAGCCGGGAGGACGGACGGTCAGACGGGGTCAGAGCCGGAGGACGGGGACGGACGGTCAGACGGGGTCAGAGCCGGAGGACGGGCGGTCAGACGGGTGAGAGCCGGGGCGACGGACGGTCAGACGGGGGGAGCGGACGGACGGTCAGACGGGGTGAGAGCCGGGAGGACGGACGGTCGGTCAGACGGGGTGAGAGCCGGGAGGACGGGGGTCAGACGGGGTGAGAGCCGGGAGGACGGGGGACGGGTCAGGTCAGACGGGACGGGGTGAGAGACGGGCGGTCAGACGGGGTGGAGCTGGGAGGACGGGCGGTCAGACGGGGTGAGAGCCGGGGGACGGGCGGTCAGACGGGGTGAGAGCCGGGGGGACGGACGGTCAGACGGGGTGAGAGCCGGGGGGACGGGCGGTCAGACGGGGTGAGAGCGGGGGACGGGCGGTCAGACGGGGTGAGAGCCGGGGGGACGGACGGTCAGACGGGGTGAGAGCCGGGGGGACGGGCGGTCAGACGGGGTGAGAGCCGGGGGGACGGACGGTCAGACGGGTGAGAGCCGGGGGAGGACGGTCAGACGGGGTGAGAGCCGGGAGGACGGACGGTCAGACGGGTCAGAGCCGGGGGGACGGGCGGTCAGACGGGGAGAGCCGGGGGACGGGCGGTCAGACGGGAGAGAGCCGGGAGGACGGACGGTCAGACGGGGTGAGAGCCGGGGGGACGGGCGGTCAGACGGGGTGAGAGCCGGGACGGACGGGTCGGGGTCAGACGGGGGTCAGAGGGGTGAGGGGGGACGGGCGGTCAGACGGGGTGAGAGCCGGGGGGGACGGGCGGTCAGACGGGGTGAGAGCCGGGGGGACGGGCGGTCAGACGGGGTGAGAGCGGGGGGACGGACGGTCAGACGGGGTGAGAGCCGGGAGGACGGGCGGTCAGGGGGTGAGAGCCGGGAGAGCGGGGGACGGACGGTCAGACGGGGTGAGAGCCGGGGGACGGACGGGGGTCGGTCAGACGGGGTGAGAGCCGGGGGGACGGGTCAGACGGGGGTGAGACGGGGGTCAGACGGGGTGAGAGCCGGGGACGGGCGGTCAGACGGGGTGAGAGCCGGGAGGACGGACGGTCAGACGGACGGGGTGAGAGCCGGGGGGACGGGGTCAGACGGGTGAGAGAGCCGGGGGGACGGGACGGTCAGACGGGGTGAGAGCCGGGGGACGGACGGACGGGGTCAGACGGGGGTGAGAGCCGGGAGGACGGACGGTCAGACGGGGTGAGAGCCGGGAGGACGGACGGTCAGACGGGGTGAGAGCCGGGAGGACGGGCGGTCAGACGGGGTGAGAGACGGGGGGACGGGCGGTCAGACGGGGTGAGAGCCGGGAGGACGGACGGTCAGACGGGGTGAGAGCCGGGGGGACGGGCGGTCAGACGGGGTGAGAGCCGGGGGGACGGACGGTCAGACGGGGTGAGAGCCGGGGGGACGGACGGTCAGACGGGGTCAGAGCCGGGAGGACGGAGTCAGACGGGGTGAGAGGACCGGGGAACGGACGGGGGTGAGAGCCGGAGGACGGGGTCAGACGGGGTGAGAGCCGGGGGGACGGGTCGGGGGTCAGACGGGGTGGGGTGAGAGCCGGGGGGACGGGCGGTCAGACGGGGTGAGAGCCGGGGGGACGGGCGGTCAGACGGGGTGTGAGAGCCGGGGGGACGGGCGGTCAGACGGGGTGAGAGCCGGGAGGACGGGACGGTCAGACGGGGTGAGAGCCGGGAGGACGACGGTCAGACGGGGTGAGAGCCGGGGGGACGGACGGTCAGACGGGGTGAGAGCCGGGGGGACGGGCGGTCAGACGGGGTGAGAGCCGGGGGGACGGGCGGTCAGACGGGGTGAGAGCCGGGAGGACGGGCGGTCAGACGGGGTGAGAGCCGGGGGGACGGGCGGTCAGACGGGGTGAGAGCCGGGAGGACGGGCGGTCAGACGGGGTGAGAGCCGGGGGGACGGTCAGACGGTCACGGTCAGACGGGGGGGTCAGACGGGGTGAGAGCCGGGGGGACGGACGGTCAGACGGGGTGAGAGCCGGGAGGACGGGCGGTCAGACGGGGTGAGAGCCGGGGGACGGGCGGTCAGACGGGGTGAGAGCCGGGGGGACGGACGGTCGGGGAGAGAGCGGGGTGAGAGACGGGGGGAGTCCGGGGGCGGTCAGACGGGGTGAGAGCCGGGAGGACGGGCGGTCAGAGGGGTGAGAGCCGGGGGACGGGCGGTCAGACGGGGTGAGAGAGCCGGGAGGGTCAGACGGACGGTCAGACGGGGTGAGAGCCGGGAGGGGACGGGCGGGGTCAGACGTCAGACGGGGTGAGAGCCGGGGAGGACGGACGGTCAGGACGGGGTGAGAGCCGGGGGACGGGCGGTCAGACGGGGTGAGAGCCGGGGGGACGGACGGGGTCAGACGGGGTGAGAGCCGGGGGGGACGGACGGTCAGACGGGGTGAGAGCCGGGGGACGGACGGTCAGACGGGGTGAGAGCCGGGGGACGGGGTCAGACGGGGAGGACGGGCGGTCAGACGGGGTGAGAGCCGGGGGGACGGGCGGTCAGACGGGGTGAGAGCCGGGGGGACGGGACGGTCAGACGGGGTCAGAGCCGGGAGGACGGGCGGTCAGACGGGGTGAGAGCCGGGGGACGAGGGCGGTCAGACGGGGTGAGAGCCGGGGGGACGGACGGTCAGACGGGGAGAGCCGGGAGGACGGACGGTCGGGGGGGACGGGCGGTCAGACGGGAGAGCCGGGGGGACGGGCGGTCAGACGGGGTGAGAGCCGGGAGGACGGGGGTCAGACGGGGTGAGAGAGGGGACGGGGGGCGGTCAGGTCGGGGGTGAGAGCCGGGGGGACGGACGGTCAGACGGGGTGAGACGGGGTGAGAGCCGGGAGGACGGGCGTCAGACGGGGTGAGAGCCGGGGGGGACGGACGGTCAGACGGGGTGAGAGCGGGCGGTCAGACGGGGTGAGAGCCGGGGACGGACGGTCAGACGGGGTGAGAGCCGGGAGGAGCGGACGGACGGGGTCAGAGCGGGGTCAGAGCGGGGTGGACGGGGGGACGGTCAGACGGGGTGAGAGCCGGGGGACGGGCGGGGTCAGACGGGGTGAGAGCCGGAGGGACGGACGGTCAGACGGGTGACGGGGGTGAGAGCGGGGGACGGGGGACGGGCAGACAGGGGGGAGAGAGAGCCGGGGGGACGGGACGGTCAGACGGGGTGAGAGCCGGGGGGGACGGGCGGTCAGACAGACGGGGTCAGAGCCCGGAGGACGGACGGTCAGACGGGGTGAGAGAGAGCGGGGGGACGGACGGTCAGACGGGGTGAGAGCCGGGGACGGGACGGTCAGGACGGGGTGAGAGCCGGGGGGACGGGTGGTCAGACGGGGTGAGAGCCGGGGGACGGGCGGTCAGACGGGGTGAGAGCCGGGAGGACGGGCGGTCAGACGGGGTGAGAGCCGGGAGGACGGGCGGTCAGACGGGGTGAGAGCCGGGGTGAGAGAGCCGGGGACGGACGGTCAGACGGGGTGAGAGACCGGGGGACGGACGGTCAGACGGGGTGAGAGCCGGGGGGACGGGCGGTCAGACGGGGTGAGAGCCGGGGGGACGGGCGGTCAGACGGGGTGAGAGCCGGGAGGACGGGCGGTCAGACGGGGTGAGAGCCGGGGAGGACGGGGTCAGGGGGTGAGAGCAGACGGGGTGAGAGAGCGGGAGACGGGGTGAGAGCGGGGGGACGGACGGTCAGACGGGGTGAGAGACGGGCGGTCAGACGGGGTGAGAGCCGGGGGGACGGACGGTCAGACGGGGTGAGAGCCGGGAGGACGGACGGTCAGACGGGGTGAGAGCCGGGAGGACGGGAGGTCAGACGGGGTGAGAGCCGGGAGGACGGGCGGTCAGACGGGGTGAGAGACGGGAGGACGGCGGTCAGACGGGGTGAGACGGGGTGAGAGAGCGGGGTGAGAGCGGGGGGACGGACGGTCAGACGGGGTCAGAGCCGGGAGGACGGGCGGTCAGACGGGGTGAGAGCCGGGGGGACGGGTGGTCAGACGGGGTGAGAGAGCCGGGGACGGGGAGACGGGGTGAGAGCCGGACGGGGTCAGACGGGGTGAGAGCCGGGGGGGACGGGCGGTCAGACGGGGGGAGGCAGCACCCCGTGGGGTCAGGGCTGGCTGGGCTCTCACCCTATCTTCTCCCCTGGAGGGGGGGAATGTTAAGGGGTCTGGGTGCAGCCTGCCTGTCTGAGGGCCCTCCCTCCTGTCTGAGGAGCCCCCCTCCTGCCTGAGGAGCCCCCCTTTCTGAGGGCCCCCCCGCCTGTCTGAGGGCCCCCCTCCTGTCTGAGGGTCCCCCTCTTGTCTGAGGACCCCCCTCCTGTCTGAGGGCCCCCCTGTCTGTCTGAGGGCCCCCCCGCCTGTCTGAGGTCCCCCCTCCTGTCTGAGGGCTCCCCCCTCCTGTCTGAGGAGCCCCCCCTCCTGCCTGAGGAGCCCCCCTCTCTGAGGGCCCCCACTCCTGTCTGAGGGCCCCCCCGCCTGTCTGAGGGCCCCCCTCCTGTCTGAGGGCCCCCCGTCTTTCTGAGGGCCCCCCTCCTGTCTGAGGAGCCCCCTCCTGTCTGAGGGCCCCCCTCCTGTCTGAGGGACCCCCGTCTGTCTGAGGGCCCCCCGTCTGTCTGAGGACCCCCCCTTCTATCTGAGGGCCCCCCCGCCTGAGGGCTCCCCGCCTGTCTGAGGGCCCCCACCGGCCTGTCTGAGGGCCCCCCCGTCTGTCTGAGGAGCCCCCCAGCTGACAGGCTGTCACCCACGGAGACACCATCGGGGCTCCCAGTGGCCGGGACCCGGTCTGGGAGGCTGGACACAGCTCGCGTGGCTGCCTAAAGCCAGGGAGCCCGGGTGCTGGGCCGGCCCTCAGCATTTTGGGGAACCAGATGGACCCCGGCTACTGTCTTTGTGGGGAACCCATAGGATGGACCCCTGATCAATCAGGACAGGGAGCACGGTGTGTGGCCCCCCGGCCTGGAGGTGGGTGGGGCCCCCAGCTGGGCTGAAGGGCGGGGCCCTGGCCAGGCCGCCTCCACCAGCATCAGGCTCTGTCCCGGCCGGAGTCCCCTCCCACTCGCCGTCCTCCGGGGACAGCGGGTCCTTCTGCTGCGGGGTGTGGGCCGAGGGCAGACGCTCCCAGCCCCCGATGTGGGTGCCAGACGGAGGAGGGGGCTGGGGGCACCCGGGGCTCAGATTCCTCATCTGACAAAGGCAGGTCAGTGTGGTCTGCTCTTGTTTTAATATAATATATTTTTATTGATTTCAGAGAGGAAGGAAAAGGGAGAGAGATAGAAACATCCATGATGAGAGAGTCATTGACCGGCTGTCTCCTGCACGCCCCCCACTGGGGATCGAGCCTGCAACCTCAAATCTAACCGTGACCTCCTGGTTCATAGATCGACGCTCAACCACTGAGCCACGCTGGCCGGCTCGCGTGGTCTGTTCTCAGGTTGTTTTCACGGTTAATGGACGGTGAGTGAGGCTGTGCGGGGTCAGCATTCATGTTTGTCACCCCAATGCTCGGCCACGGCGACAGCAGCAGGTGGGGAGCGGGGACCCCGGTCTGTGTGTGAGAGCTCCCCTCAACCCCGTGGGGCAGGGACAGCCAGGGTCTCCAGACCCTCCCAGCAGCGACCCCTCCCCCGCGGGCCCGGGAGGCAGGAACAAAGGGAGGGACTGTCCAAGGAGCAGAGCTTCCCGCCGGGTCCGGTCGGGCAGGGCCGCGGGACGCCACGGCGGGATAATGGGCTGCAGGCAGCCTTGGGGCCATCGTGGGCACGGCCTGCGTCCGCCGCCGAGGCGTGGAGCCCTGACGGGACTGAGCGGGCGCTGAGCTAATCGAAGCTGAAAAGGTGGAATCAGCGTGCGTCGCATCCTCTTGCCGCCTTCATCAATCCCGCTAACTGGGTTTGAGCCGCGCTGCACGGACGCGCGGAAGGGAAATTAATATGTAGGACATCTGAAGCCTGACAGGCCGCAGGGCCGCCCCCGGGCGCGGGGCAGGGCCGCCGCGGGGCCCACGCCACCGGCCACACGAACCCGCAGGCCTCCACCCGGAGTGGGGGGCCCCGCCACCCCCATCCACCCTCAATTCAATTGCCAGCCGATGCATATGCAGGCCGGGAGGGGGGAGGCCGACCAAGGCGGTATTTACCCGATAATAAGTTTCACTGGAGTCGTGTGAAAACAATCGCCCGTCACATTTGTCCCTGTCAGATCACATTATCCACAAATGAAGTCCACAAAGTATCAATTCAATTTCAATGAGGCGCTGGCGGCGCGCAGGCTGGGCCGGCGCTGGGGGCCGGGACGCGGCAGAGGTAATCAGGGGCCAGGCCGGCGCGGCGAGACGCTCTCCATTTCACCCCTTTCGTGCACATCTGTTCCTGGGTAATCCCATTCTCCACACCTCCCAGCGCCGGGCGAGGGCGGGCGGGCGGCGGGGCCGGGCCTGAGGTCCTCCCGCACTCCGGCCACTGTCGGCCTGGCCTCTTCTGCCCTCCCGCCCCACAGCTCACAGGGCCGCCGACCCCTTCCAGGGACCGGGGGCACCCCCTCCTCTCTGCAGCCCGTATCTGGCTCCACCCTCCTGGACCGCCCTGGAGGCTGGGGAGGGATGCAGCCCACCAGGGGCCCCCAGTCCCCGCCCCTTCCTGTCCCCCCAATCCCTTCCTGTCCCCCAGCCTGGACATGCCCCCTCTGTCTCGGCGCCTCCCCTCTCCCCCAGCCCCTGCCTCCCCAGAGACCCTTCCAGACCCCTGGACCCAGGGCCCCAACCCAGTCATCTCCTGCCCTCCCCGCCTCTGAGGAGACCGACAGCCCCGCCCCCCAGCCCCAGCCCATTGGGGCTCCCCTGGGCTCAGGGCAGTGGGCGGGCTGGTCAGCCGCCTTGCTCCAAGCGTCCACATGTCAGGTCAGCTGCTGCCCCCACCGCCCGGGCTGCCCTGTGTGTCTGGCAAGGAGGCAGCTCCCCTGTGACCGGCCACACGCCAGGCCTCCAGGCTCGGCTCCCCCTCCGGGCAGTGAAGGCACAGGTCCTTCCTGTGCTGGGCCTGGGCCCCAAACTAGCCCCAGGGGCCTGAGGGCACTGCTAGGGCCTAGGCCTGAGAGGTCAGAGGCTGAGCAGTCAGCGGGCAGGGAGGAGGGGCGGGGACAGGAGGGCAGGGACAGGGGGCGGGGACAGGAGGGCGGGCACAGGAGGGGCGGGGACAGGAGGGGCGGGGACAGCGGGGACAGGAGGGCGGGGACAGGAGGGCGGGGACAGGAGGGCGGGCACAGGAGGGGCGGGGGCGGGGACAGGAGGGGTGGGGGACAGGAGGGGCGGGGACAGGAGGGGCGGGCACAGGAGGGGGAGGGGGGGGGGACAGGAGGGGGGCGGGGACGGGGGCACAGGAGGGGGGGACGGGGACAGGAGGGCGGGGACAGGAGGGCGGGGGGACAGGAGGGGGGGGGGACAGGAGGGGGGCGGGGACAGGAGGGGGGGGGGGGGGCGGGGACAGGAGGGGGGGGGGGACAGGAGGGGCGGGGGGGACAGGAGGGGGGGGGACAGGAGGGGGGGGGAGGGGGCGGGGACAGGAGGGCGGGGACAGGGGGGGGGGGGGGACAGGAGGGCGGGGACAGGAGGGCGGGGGACAGGAGGGGCGGGGGACAGGAGGGGCGGGGACAGGGGGGGGGACAGGAGGGGGGGGGGGGACAGGAGGGCGGGGACAGGGACAGGAGGGGGGGGGGGGCGGGGACAGGAGGGGCGGGGACAGGAGGGGCGGGGACAGGAGGGGCGGGGGACAGGAGGGGGGGGACAGGAGGGGGGACAGGGGGGCGGGGGACAGGAGGGGTGGGGACAGGAGGGGGAGGGGACAGGAGGGGCGGGGACAGGAGGGGTGGGGACAGGAGGGCGGGGACAGGAGGGGGGGGGACAGGAGGGCGGGGGACGGGAGGGGGGCGGGGACAGGAGGGCGGGGACAGGAGGGCGGGGGACAGGAGGGGGGGGACAGGGGGGGGGACAGGAGGGGGGGGGACAGGGGGGGTGGGGACAGGAGGGGGGGGACAGGAGGGGCGGGGACAGGGGGCGGGGGACAGGAGGGGGACAGGGACAGGGGGGGACAGGAGGGGGGGGAGGAGGGGGGGGGACAGGGGGCGGGGACAGGGGGGCGGGGACAGGAGGGCGGGGACAGGGGCGGGGACAGGAGGGGGGGGACAGGGGGGACAGGAGGGGGGGACGGGGACAGGAGGGCGGGGACAGGAGGGCGGGGACAGGAGGGGGGGGGGACAGGACAGGGGTGGGAGGGGGGGGGGACAGGAGGGCGGGGGGGGGGACAGGAGGGCGGGGACAGGAGGGCGGGGACAGGAGGGGGGGACAGGGGGCGGGGACAGGGGGGGGGGGGGGACAGGAGGGGGGGGACAGGAGGGGGGGGGACAGGAGGGCGGGGACAGGGGGCGGGGGACAGGAGGGGCGGGGACAGGAGGGCGGGGGAGGGCGGGGACAGGGGGGGGACAGGGGACAGGGACAGGGCGGGGGACAGGGGGCGGGGACAGGGGGCGGGACACAGGACAGGGGGGAGGGGGGGACAGGAGGGCGGGGACAGGAGGGGCGGGGACAGGAGGGGACGGGGACAGGGGGGGTGGGGACAGGAGGGCGGGGACAGGGGGGGGGACAGGAGGGCGGGGACAGGGGGCGGGGACAGGAGGGCGGGGACAGGGGGGAGGGGCGGGACAGGAGGGCGGGGACAGGAGGGCGGGGGGGGCGGGGGACAGGAGGGCGGGGACAGGGGGTGGGGACAGGAGGGCGGGGACAGGAGGGCGGGGACAGGAGGGCGGGGACAGGAGGGGCGGGGGGACAGGGGGTGGGGGACAGGAGGGGTGGGGACAGGAGGGCGGGGACAGGAGGGTGGGGACAGGGGGCGGGGACTGGAGGGGCGGGGACGGGGGGGCGGGGACAGGAGGGGCGGGGACAGAGGGTGGAGGGGGGCGGGGACAGGAGGGGTGGGGACAGAGGGTGGGGACAGGAGGGCGGGGGACAGGCCCTCATCCTGACCGCAGGGCCTGGGGCAGCTCTGGGCCTGGCCTGTGGGAGGTGAGGCCTGGAGGAGGGGCTGTTCTGGGGCTCCGGACTGGGGGCCGGGCTCTCCCAGGGCAGGAAGAAGGGTAGTGGGGCGCCCGCGTAGCCTCCCAGGGCTCCCTGCACACACAGGCCCCGCCCCCCAGTGCGCTCACACACACACACACACACACCCCCAAGCTAGGGCACTGTGCGTGCCGGCCCTGTGTTCCGGGGCGTGTGCAATGCAGGTGGACAAACCAGGAGCCTGTGTGTACACACATGTGCCCTGTGCCTTTCTTCCCAGCCCTCACAGGCAGCATGCACATGGAACGGCTGCTGTGGGGGGCCTGGGGCCGTGCTGTTGGGGCGAGGACCTTCAGGCTGGCTTCCCGCCTGGAACCGGCCCCTGTCAGCGGGGAGGCTTCATGCTGAGGGTGGAGGCACTGGGCCAGCACCTCAGTGATTTCACCCACGAGGCCCCGCCCGGCCGGCGGGTGCACTGGGCGCAGCGGGCACCGAGGGGGGGCGTGGGGCTCCCGGACATCGCTTTCCCGCATCTCTCCATCGATGGGGCCAGGCCTCCGACAGGGGAGAGAACCTCCGTGTCGTAGTTTCCAACAAACGTCCAACGTCTCTTAGCTGCCATCTTCCCGGCTATGAGTCCATGAGGGGCCGGGGAGGGTCAGGTGCCGCCATCCCCGCCCCCACAGCACCTGCCGCCAGGGCTCCGAGGCGGGGGGTGGGGTGGGGGCTCGCTCGGAGTGCGCACAGGCCTGGGTGCAGCAGCCCCGCCCCATGAGAGTCCCAGGGGCATGGAAGCGTGAGGAATGGGGCGCCATGGCCGTGGTCTGGTGGAGCCTCAGGTGAGCCCCCCAGCATTTATCCCCCAGTGCTGGTCTGTTAGAGCCTGGGGCTGAGTGAGCAGGGTGGTCAGGGCCTGGGGCTCGCTGGCCGGCCCGCTCGGGGGACAGTCTGGGCCGTGGCCCCGTGGCGGCCCCAGCACCCTCTGTCGCCTCCTTTCGGGGTTCTCCTGGGCAGATGTGTCCCAGGCGGGGTGCCCGGGGCTCGGAGAGGCCTGGCGGGCGCTGTCCCTGCCTCACGGCCCCGGCCAGACCGTCACTGGCCTCGCTCTCGTGATATATGAATCCCAGCCGGAGCCTGCTGTGAATGAGGGATCGTAATGGGGTTTAAAGTTATTGCGGGTGAAGCCACAGGAGCACAGAGCGTGGTCTTGGCAGTTTCATTTACGGCTGAAAAATCGCGGCCGCGGGCTCTGCCGAACCCGCGGAGGACAGGCGGGGCGCCCAGGACTCCCGGAGCCGAGCAGAACCGCTGTGGCCCAGTCCTCTTGTCTCTTCCTGCGAATAAAAGCTCGTTTCCTCAACCCAGAGGAGCTCAGCCTGGCCGCGTGGCTCAATGGTGAGCGCCGACCCAGGAGCCAGGAGCCAGGAGCCGGGAGGTCACGGCCGTTCCTGGCCAGACAGTGCCCGGGTTGCGGCTCCATCCCTGCGGGGCCGTGCAGGAGGCAGCAGGCCAGTGATGCCCTCATCGAGGTTTCTCTCTCTCTATCACTCTCCCTTCCTTTCTCCAAAAATCAATAAAAACGTATTTTTAAAAAACAACCCAGAGGAGCTCAGCAGTAAAGGGCCTCGGGCTGGGCGTGGTGTGAGGACGGGCTCTGTGTGCACACGCACCTGTGTGTTCACATGTGTCCATATTGTGCAGACATACAGAGCATAAACACATCCAAACGTACCCACACCCAGACACATGAACATGCTCACGCACAAACACACATGAACACGCATGCGTGTGAGGTCCGAGCCCGCCTGCCGGCTCCTCCGTCCTGCGGGTCTGAGCCGTCCCTGCCCCTGCAGCTGACGCACCGTGTCCGGCCCCCACTGGGCGTCTGTCAGGCCCGCCCTGGCCTGGGCTGCCGGGTCCCTCGTGGCCGAGGCTCCCAGGTGGCGCTCCGGAAGGCCGCCAGACACCTCGGTCCCCACCCCGCCCACGCGCTCAGCAGCGGGCCCTTTACTGAACGCCTGGGACTCCGTGCTGGGGCCTGGCACCCTTTACTGCTGGGCAGGGACCCCTCCCAGCAGGGTGATGGCATGGGTCCAGGTCCAGCCCCACTCCCCACTCAACCTCCCCCAGGTGCTGGGTCCAGGGAAGCGGCTGGGGTGAGGGGGTCCATGGCTCACACCCACAGGCAGCGGTGGCCCCCAGGAGGGGCTGGAGAAGGCTCAGTCCAGGAGGCTTCTCGGAGGAGGTGGCGCAGAGTGGCTCTAGCCCTGGCCTGCAGGCCTGCCCGCCCGCACGGTCCGCGCCCCCAGCCGGGCAGTTGGTGTCACCTGAGGCGGGAACAGGAGCCCCTGTCCTTGATCCCAGTGCCAAGGAGCATGGAGACGGCCCTGGAGGGTCTGGGGCGTCTGCCCACTCGGCTCGCTTCCCTGGTGCAGACGGGGCTGCAGGCGGGCAGGTCCCAGCACCTCTTGGCTGAGGAGTGCCCAGAACTACCTTCCGTGCCAGGCTGGTCCTCGGCCGTCCTGGCTGGGGCACCGGCCGGACACCGGGAACGTGGCGGTGCATCGAATCCAGCTTAGCAACCCAGGCATGCGTGCGGCCTTTAAAGAGAAACTTATCTGTAATTAAAATCATGCACGAGTTTTAGAAAGAGCCTGTTTACAATGGGGAAGAAAGCTGGTTGGGAAAATGAATAGGGTTCCGTGGGGGCCGCGTGTTTAATTCAGAAATAAATCCCCCCACGGGAGGCGCCGCGGGCTGTCTCCGGTGCCCTCAGGCGGGCGGCTGTGTGGAGCTGCGCCGGTGTTGACGACGCCGACCTTATCAAGCCGCCACCGAGGGCGGGGCCAGGCCCGGGCTCCCGAGGGGCTGAAGAATTTGCTGCAAACCCTGCTTCTCCCCTCGCGAGCAATAAATTAGCCGAGTTAAAATCAGGACGCGCCATGTCCACACGGACGCTGCCTGTGAGCAGAGGGCCGGCCTGTGGGCAGCCGGCGGCATCCATCACCAGCCTCGGGGTTCAGGGACAAGAACACATCCCCACGGAAGAGACGCCGCCTGGACGGTGGCCACGAGACCGTGACTGACGCCCGCCGGGCTGGTGTGTGCGCACCGGTGATTTAGGGCTGTGGCGGCTGCCGCCCGTTAATTGGAAGAGCGGCTGATGGGTAATTTGGGGCCACTGCACACAGGGCCGGTCCGTCACCACATCTGCATAATCCACCCCGCTATTCCTCTGGCCACGCTGTACGCTCGGCTGGCTGGAATGGAACTGTTTTCCTGGTATTGATTGCAATTAGGAGCGCAAAAAGAGCCAGAAGATAAGGGGTTCCGGGCAGGAGCGCTCCCCAATTCCTGTCCGTGTCTCTGGGCCTACCAGAGCCCTAGTCCTCTTGTCCCCTTGGGAGGACCCAGCGAGAGCCCACCTCCCACAACCACATCAAAATTACAACCAAAATCAGAACCACCATCGTTCCGAACCGCCCGAAAGCTGGCTGATGGAAGTCCTACAACCAGAGAAGCAAAGAACACACATCGAGACCGGTAGGAGGGCGAGAGGCGCAGGACGGGCTGGTCCAACACCCACGTGTGGCACTTTAAAAAAACATATTTTATTGATTTTTTACAGAGAGGAAGGGAGAGGGATAGAGAGCTAGAAACGTCGATGAGAGAGAAACATCGATCAGCTGCCTCCTGCACACCTCCTACTGGGGATGTGCCCACAACCAAGGTACATGCCCTTGACCGGAATCGAACCTGGGACCCTTCAGTCCGGAGACCAAGACTCTATCCACTGAGCCAGGGGGGTCAGGGCACATGTGGCATTTTTTAATTGGGAGGGAGACCTCTACGGCTTCCTGTGAGAAGCAGGGGGTCCCAGCCGCACACCAGCCCCCCAGCCCAGGGTCCCAGAGCTGGGAAGAGAAGTCCCCATAACTTTGGGCTATAAAAACCAGCGGGGATTGTGGCTGAGTGGCACGGAGGCTACCAGAGTCCCAGGCAGTTCCCCTTAAAGGGCCAGCACACAAACTTACTTGGACTTGCTTCCTCTGGGTTCCAGCGCTGGGGTGGTGGCTTTGGGGAAATCCAGGGTCCTACAGGGAGGAACTGGACTGACATCGGGCAGGAACTCGGGGGCGGCTTTCTCCCCGACAGAGGGGCTTGGAGGGGTCATTGTTCTTGTGCTGAGACTTCCCGCCAGTGCAGAGCTGACTGGCAGCCATATCTGAGTTTCCATCAGCCTGGCTCACACTGTTCGCTCAGCCTGGTGATTCCCTGAGGCCACACCCTGTCCAATTTGCAGCCCCACCCAAGCTGTTTGCAGGTACTTTTCCATATGAATGACCTGTCCTTCAGACTTTGCTAAAATCTCTTAAACAAACAAACAAACAAACAAATTTCTTAAACAAGCAGCAGCTGGAGTCAGTCTGCCCCAAACCTACCAATAAAAGGCCCAGGACCTGGCACTAGCACCAGCCTCCCTTGCTTCACAGCTGGGCCTCGCCTGGGCACTTCCAAGCCCAATACAAATAACAAATAGCAGCCATCCACAGATCTCTCTGTGGCTCTTGCCAGGTGGCCCCAGGCAGTGGCTGACTTTGCACCTCCAGAGCCAGTGCACCTGGAGGACAGCTTCAGACCACACCAGATTACAACTCTGCATCCACAAGCAACACACTCGGGGCAGACTCAGCACCAAAGCTCCACTGAAGCAAGTCCTGCTCCCGAGGGGTGTCTCCTGCACAACAGCTCTCCCACTGTAGTCACAGTTGGTCCTCACAGCCAATTGGCCTGGAGGTCAACTCCTCCCAGTGACACCAACAGCAATCAAGGCTCAACTACAACAAGACTGTGTGCACACAGCCCACAAAGGGGTGCACCTAGAGCTCCCAGCTCAGGTAACTGGGGAGGCTGAGCCACTGGGCCCTATAAGACACCTACTATACAAGGCCACCCTACCAATTCCAGGAGACATAGCAGCTCTACCCAATACATAGAAACAAACACAGGGAAGCAGCCAAAATGCAGAGACAAAGAAACAGGTCACAAATGAAAGAAGTGGAAGCAAGCAGACTACTGGATACAGAGTTCAAACCATGGTTATAAGGCTACTCAAGGATCTTCATGAGACCATCAAGGAACTTAGTGAGACTTTTGAGGATCTTAGTGAGAATGCCAAAGACATGAAAAAGGACTAGTCAGAACTTAAGCATACACTAACTGAAATAAAGAATAATTGACAGGGAGTCAACAGCAGAGTAGAGGATTCTGAGAATCAAATCAATGATTTGGAATATAAGGAAGCAAAAAAATACCCAATTGCCCAACCAGCATGGCTCAGTCTTTGAATGTTGACCTATGACCCAGGAGATCATGGTTCGATTCCCGGTGAGGGCACATGCCCGGATTGCGGGCTCGATCCCCAGTGTGGGGCATGCAGGAGGCAGACAATCAATGATTCTTTCTCATCACTGATGTTTCTATCTCTCCCTCCTTCTTCCTCTCCCCTCCTCCCTGAAATCAATGAAAAATATATTTAAAAACAACAACAAAATACCCAATAAGAAGAGCAAAAAGAAAAAAGAATCCAAAAAATAAAGATAGTGTAAGGGCCTCTGGGACAACTTCAAACATACCAACATTCATATTATGGGGGTGCCAGAAGAAGAGAGAGAGCGTGATATTGACAACCTATTTGAAGAAATAATGACAGAAAACTTCCCACACCTGGTGAAAGAAATAGACTTACAAGTCCAGCAAGTGCAGAGAACCCCAAACAAAAGGAATCCAAAGAGGACCACACCAAGGCACATCATAATTAAAATGCCAAGAGCAAAAGAAAAGAGAGAATCTTACAAGCAGCAAGAGAAAAACAGTTAATTACCTACAAGGGAGCACCCATACGACTGTCAGCTGATTTCTCAACAGAAACTCTGCAGGCCAGACGGGAGTGGCAAGAAATATTCAAAGCGATGAATAGCAAGAACCTACAACCAAGATTACTCTACCCAGCAAAGCTATCATTTAGAATTGAAGGTCAGACGAAGAGGTTCACAGACAAGAAAAAGCTAAAGGAGTTCACCACCACCAAACCAGGATTACATGAAATGCTGAAGGGTATTCTTTAAGAAGAGGAGGAAGAGGAGGAGGAGTGGGAAGGAGAGGATAAAAAATATGACCAATAAAATGGCAATAAATACATATCTATCAACAATTGTATAAAAAAATCAAAATAAATCTAATGAACAAATAAACTGATGAATAAAACAGAACCAGAGGCATGGAAACATGGACAGACTGACGAATCTCGGGGGGAGGGGGAATATGCAGGAAGAGATTAACCAAAAATCTTATATACATATATGCATTACCTATGGACACAGACAATAGGGTGGGGAAGGCCTGGGATGGGGCAGGAACCGGGTGAAGGGGGTCAATGGGGGGGAAGGTGGACATCTGTAATACTCTCAATAATAAAGATTTTTTAAAAATACATGAAGGTTAACAAAAAGGCGCGTGCGACTCCCTCCTTTGAAGGACGGGCAGGGGCGGCTGCCCTCCCAGCCGGTCATAAAAAGCGCCTCACTTCCTCCTGTCTCCGGATCCCGGGTGCCTGCCCGGGACTGGCTGCCACGTGCGTGCAGGGCTCTGGGGCAGCTGGTTCCCAGCCAGCAGGCGGTCAGAGGGCTGCCCCCCCGCGCCCCCCCCCGCCACACACACACTCTCCCGCGACACCAGGGACAGCAGGGCAGGCTGCCAGGCCTGGCCGTGGCACGGTTCCCAGGCAAGCAGGTATGGTTACGGTTTTCAGCCATGAGGTGATGTGCCACCAGGAACAGCAGAGCAGCTTCAGCCTAAACTGCAGACCCGAGGAGGACACTCCTGAGGGCACCCCTACTTCCCGACCCCGGGGGGCTGGTGCGTGCGGCCCTGGCTGCCGTGGAAGCTCGCCTCCGGGCGCGGGCGACCACAGACAGATGGCACTGTCCCTCCCATGTGGGCAAGCCGAGGGCCCTGCCAGGGAGCAGGAGGGCGACGGACCATCAAACTCTGGTGGGAAGGCTCCCAGCCAGACCCTGGCATTGACTCTGCCACGAACAGGCTGCGGCCTTCATTCCTCACGGCCGACCAGGAGGGAGGCCGCACAGCATCCAGTGGGCAGGGCTGCCGGCCGTCCACCCCGGACTCCGGGGCCTGTGGCTGGAAGAGAGGCACCTCTGACTGGGCAGCCACCGATCTGGGTGGGAGATGCCAGGCCTGGGGCACAAGGCTGGCCTGTCTGCTCCAGCCCCTGTGTGCACCCCGGGCTCCCGCACCCTCACACCCCCTGCACCCCACACCCCC
The DNA here is from genome assembly GCA_025583905.1 of Ia io. Taxonomy (NCBI): domain Eukaryota; kingdom Metazoa; phylum Chordata; class Mammalia; order Chiroptera; family Vespertilionidae; genus Ia; species Ia io. Next base: position 635,039 of record JAJQQW010000002.1, on the reverse strand, counting down.
TGCACCCCCGTGCCCCCGTACCCCCACACCCCCTGCACCCCCGGGCCCCCGCACCCCCACACCCCTGCACCCCCGTGCCCCCGCACCCCCACACCCCCTGCACCCCTGCGCCCCCGCACCCCCACACCCCCGGGCCCCCGCACCCCCGCACCCCCTGCACCCCCGTGCCCCCGCACCCCCACACCCCCTGCACCCCCGCGCCCCCGCACCCCCGCGTCCCCTGCACCCCGGTGCCCCCGCACCCCCACACCCCCACACCCCCTGCACCCCTGTGTCCCCGCACCCCCGCACCCCTCCTCCCCCATGTCCCTTCCGAGCCCCCGCACCCCCGCACCCCCTGCACCCCTGCCCCCTCGTACCCCCCCGCACCCCCTGCACCTCCCACACCTCCCATACCAGTCTCCTCCCTGCCCCTGGCAGCAGGACATTACTCACTACGCTGTCCCCTGGTCCACCCTCCTGTCTCCTCACAGAGCACCCCTCCCCGGGTCTCCAAGCCCTGCCCCCGCCTCTGTCTGTGGTTCTGTCTATTCCCCACCCTCAGGCCCGTCAGCCCCTCCTCCAGGGAGCCCACCAGGTGCTCTCCCTCCGCCTCCCCCGCTCAGACAGGGGCAGCCCCCGTGCCTGGCTCCTTATAGGAAGCAGGCGTGAGCCCGACGCTGACCCGCCCACATGGGTCGGGGACGACGGGCAGAGCCTGTCCCTGCAGACACCTGGCCCAAGCTTTGCGGAGGGCTGGCACCGGGGCCCAGGCCAGGGTGTGAGAGGAGCAGGGAGCCCAGGGCACGGAGGTCCTCTCCCAGCTGCTCGCCAGGGCGCCCGGCTGACAGAGGACGGGGGGGGGGGGGCGCGGGGGGGACAGGGGGGCAGTGCTGCCTGGAGCGGAAGAAACCAGCCCCTCCCTCCTTCCTTCCCCTCGCTGTCTGTGACCGGTGGTGGGTGGGGCTCGGGGTCCCCACCTGGGCGAGGTCTGGGGGCCCTGCTTCAGCCTTGTCTCGCTGCCTGTGGGGGCAACGGGGGCGGAGGGGTCACCCAGACAGTGAACCCACCGACGGGGGGTCCGACGTCTCTCTGGGCCCCCGGGCGGGGGGTGGCCGTGGGCTTGGGCAGGGCTCCTGCAGGGGCATGGCGGCTCCTGCGGGGATGCTCAGCAAGGGGTGCATCCGGGGTCGAAGGCCTCACCTGCCGGGCCTGATCCAGGTCCCCCCGGCCACCACGCACGCAGCCTGGTGCCCGATCCGGGTCTGGGTCTTCTCCTGCCCATGCCTGGGGGTGCCTGTGGGGTCATGTGGGTCCCCTGTCGGCAGATGAAGCACGGGGGCGGCGAGGAGGGGAGTGCGGGGGGGGGGGGGGGGGGACGGGCCTGGTGCCGGCCCGTGTTAACTTTTAATTTAAAGTCTCTGGCAAAGCACAATGGGCTTTGGACACACAAATATTAAAAATTAAATTTCCCGAGTTCATTATCTGATAATTAGAACTAAATAACATCTTCACTGAGCGGCCGGCCCACACTGAGCAAGTCAGTTCCATTTAAGATTCCATTAGGCCAGTGCCGGGCGGCACGTAATGGACCATAAAATTTAATTTGGAAATGATCTCGCTGATGGAGCGATAGGCGCACAAAGGCGGCGGCGGCTGGCGGGTGGAGGCAGCGCCGGCCGGGACATATGTCGGGCTTTCTTCTCCTTTCTCGGCCCCGCGGTATTTGAAAGTCAGAGCTGACCAGTGTCGCTCCGGGTAATTACAAAGATCCCCTTATCGGAGCCTATTTGCCGGGGAGGAAGGGAAGGCCGATCGGGTGTCCGCGGCTCATTTGCATGCGCGGTAATCCGCAGTAATCACTGCAGGACTCAGTGCACTTGGGTGACCGCGCTGCCCTCCCCGCCACCTCTCCCCGGCCTCAGCAGCCTGGGTCCACCCGGGGGAAGCCCCGTGGCCACCGGAGGGAGCAGCCGCGGTGGGGAGGGCGCTGCCTCCTGAACTGGATGGAATGCAGGCTGGTCCAGCGCCCCGTGACCAGGGCAGCCACACCCCGTGGGACCCAGGCGTGGGGTGTCTGCGTCCAGCCTTGTCCTCAGGCCCGCGTGCCCCGGAGACTTGCCCACCTCCCCCCGCTGGCCTGGCACCGCGTCACCAAACGTACCTTCCACCGTCGGCCCCTGCAGCCCCAGCCCCAGGCCCCAAAGGACCCAGGCACAGTCTCACCGAAGGTGGACCACGGACGGGGACCCAGGACACGAGACACCAACAGCCCTTTCGTGGGACACAATATGGTGACCCCCCTCCCCCCGTCACACACGGAGCTGGCCCTGGCCCTGTCACCCGCTGTGCCCCCCATGCACTCCTCCTCCTGTCCCAGCATGCTCTGGGAGCCACGGGCAGGGCTGTGGGCAGCACCATGGGCAGGGTGTGGGCAGGGCCTTGGGTGGCGGAGGGAGAGTGTCGTGGAGGCCACTGTACCATCCTGAGGAGGAGCCCCCACCCCGTGGGGTCCAGGGCAGGCCCTGAGCTCACCGGGGATCACTGGGGTCATGGGTCACGAGGCCCAATGGGAACAGCCCTCTGCATTTCCGCCGTCCTGGGCAACGGCTGAGCGGAGGGACCCGGCCTCTCCTGTGGACCCTGCTCAGGCCCCCAGGCACCCCGGCAGGGACGCGGGCTCTCTGGCTGACAGAGGTACCTCCGGGGCTGTGACCTTGGGCTTCTCCTCTCCGCACGGCGGCATGGCCCCCACATGGACACTCTGCTCCCCAGGTGAAATGGGGGTGTCTTTGCAAAAGCCCCTTCCTTGGTTTCTGGGCGGCAGCCCTCTGGGCAGGTCCTGGAGCCACTCCCCCACCTGCCCCATCCCCTCAGCCACTGCCTGCTGTCTTTCTCACACCCATCCCCTCCGCTTGGCTGACCTCTACTGTCTGCTCTCCGTGACCCCAGCCCACCCCCTCCCAACGGCCCTGTGGCCTGAGGGCGCGGGGAAGCAGCCACCACAGACCCGGGTCCAGGGAGCCTGCACCCCTCGCCCTGAGCCGCTCACTCTTCCTCAGCGCCCCGTCCTGGCTCCTGGGGACACGGGAGACGGCGGTGGCGGGAAGTGGCCGCTGAGAATCGTTGAGGCTTCGGTGGCCCAGGCATGCAGGCCAGCAGCGTCAGGCCGAGGGGGCTCCCAGCCTCAGGGACCCCCAGGGCGAGCCCGGTGGTGGTGAGGGAAAGGGGACCGAGGATGCTCCCCACCCCTCGCCCGGCCGCTGTGGCTGAGTGGGCAGAAGGCCCCCACCTGCCAGCCCCAGAAAGCGTCTAAAATTAATTCTTGTTTCCCGGGCAGGCACGGTGACCCCGCGCACCGGGCCTCGGCGGGCTCTCCCAGCAGCCGGCTGCGCGCTTATCTCGCCAGCAGCCTCATTTGTTACCTTGCGCTGAGCACACCCACCCCATTATTCCCGCGGCTCTCGGCAGCCGCCGCCCTCCCATAATGAAAGCCGCATTACGGGGAGGCCGAGTCCTGACCCGGCGGAGATTAGGTGTGTACGCCGTTATTGCTACATGTGTAATTGTATAATTGATTTTAAAATTTACTTCTGTGTCCCCACATCATAAAGTAAGCAGCCCATTAGGGGGAGAAATATAATTAATATATCGCCACCGCTTCTACCCCGGGGAGCAGGGCCCTGGGCAGGGGCCGCCTCTGCACGTCCCCGGGCCTGGCCCACGTCCTGGGTTTGGGGAGAGGTTCTGCACGGGCCTCGCTCTCCTCCCTCCCGGGGCCTCTGCCTGGGTGCTGCCCCCACAACTGTCCTCCATGTAGACCTGGGCGTGAGGGCACCTGGCTGCCCCCGGAGCCAAGGGGGTGGGGAGGGCAGGCACCTGGGCCCTTCCAGCATGAGGGCCCCGAGTGGGGCGGGAGCCACACCTTCCAGGGGCAGGTGGCCCTCTCTGAGGTCACACACCCTGCGGGCAGCCCTGACCTCCAGCCCAGGGCAGGGGCAGCCCCCCAGGCCCTGTGGCCCTGCCTCCCCCGGAATTCCATTCTGGGGGCACCCCCGAGGCCTCCTGCCTGGGTGCTGCCCGAGGGTTGGGGGAGGGGACAGGGGCCCAGGAAGGGGGCTGCTCTGAGCCTGGGGATGGACCCTGGAGGGAGCCTGGCTCAGGGCAGTCGCTGCTCCACGCCCCGCAGACCCGCCTGGGTCTCTGCCGTCACGGCCTTGTCACAGGTGCTCGGACCCCAGGGCTGCCCTCTCACCACCCGCCCTGCCGGGACCCCACCCTCCAGCTCGGGCCTCGGAGCCTTGCCTGGTGCCCAGGTGAGCAGGTGCCAAGGGCTGGACACACGGGAGCTGGAGCTGTGGCCCCGGGTGGAGTGGAAGGTGGCTGTGGGGTGGGGGGCTGGCCTGGCTCCAAGTCAAGGGCCCAACGCTCCCCACAGCACCCTGATTTTATTGTTTTCTATTGAAACAGTTTTACCGGGGAAAAAACTCACATGGCATTTAAAGTGTACAATTCAGCCCGGCCGGTGTGGCTCCATGGTTGAGCGTCGACCTAGGAACCAGGAGGTCACGGTTGGATTTCCGGTCAGGGCACACGCCTGGGTTGCGGGCTCGATCCCCAGAAGGGGGTGTGCAGGAGGCAGCCGACCCATGACTCTCTCCTCATTGGTGCTTCTCTCTCTCTCTCCCTCTCCCTTCCTCTCTGAAATCAATACAAATATATTTAAAAGATAAAGTGACAGTGCAATGTTTTAGTGTCTTCCGTCGGCTCTAGAACCGTTTCCTCACCTGGGAGATCCCCCGATCCCTCCAGCCTCCACCAGGGGTGATGGCGACCCCACACACCCAGAACGCCCCCCAGCCCCCAGCTCCAGGCCCCCCCTCCCTTGTCACAGGGAGCCCACCACCTCCGGGCAGGCGGGCGGGAGGCATCAGATAACCCGGACACCACGCCGTGGAGACACTGACTTTGAGGACCCGCCGCAGCGTCTGGTTAAGACGCATAAACAAAAACTGTAAGAAAGTCGGCCACTTAATCACGGAGACGAAGCGCCGCCGCGAGAGATTGTTCTGCTTAAAAAATGGGGTGGCGACTTGCAAATATGTTCTTAGAAGCAATTTTATTACAAACTGTCCCATCGGGTAGCGCCTGGGAAATGATGGGACGCTCTGCTCATTCCTCAGAGCCAGGCTGCAGTGGGGGTGAGGGGGGCAATTTATTCCCCAGGAGCAGGGACGTGCGGCAGGCGTGCCGAGGGCTCACTGGGCTGGGGCCCTTCCCAGCTCTGGGCCCCACCAGCCCCTCCTCCGGGCTCTGGGCCCCACCAGCCTCTTTTCCCAGCTGCTGCCCAGGAGGGGCCCTGAGGGCAGGGAACTGCTCAGCTGTCTGGAGTCCCAGGCAAGACATGGCACCTGGACTCTGGGGGCCTAAACCGCTCCCTGCCCACCAGCCAGACCTCCGCCCAGCAACTCCCTGGTCCTGGGCAGTGAAAAGAGAAGGGTCATCGCCCACAACCCACAGAGCGTTTCGGAGGGACTCGGCCTGCAGGAAGAGGCAGACACAAGGACCCGGCCCGGCCCAAGGTGCTCCTCTTTGTAAGGCAGGTACCGACCCGAGGCTCACAGGCACCCTGCCTCAATGTCTCCCTGGTTGGAAGCTGCCCTCCCACTCCTCCTTTTCTTAAAAAAATATATTTCTGATGATTTCAGAGAGGAAGGAAGAGGGGTAGGGAGAAACATCAATGATGAGAGAGAATCGTTGACTGGCTGCCTCCTGCGTGCCCCACACTGGGGATCGAGCTCCCAACCCGGGCATGTGCCTTGACCAGGAATCGAACCGTGACCTTCTCTTTCATAGGTTGATGCTCAGCCACTGAGCCACACCAGCTGGGTCCCTCCAACTCCTCCTTCAGCCTCACCATCCCGTGCCTCTGAGATGGCCTGACACCCTCCCGATGCTCACACCCCTTGAGATCTGCCCCTGGGGCTGGACCAGGTGGCAGAGGGTGAGGTTAGGTTACAGGAAAGACTGGTTTCTGCCTTCAGTGCTCACTCACTGGCTCTCTCTGTCTCCCTCCCTTCTCCACCCTCCCTCCTCTCACCACGTGCTCTGGAGGAAGCCAGCTGCCAGGGCCTGTCCTGTCCCCTCAGGCAGCCTCCGGAAAAGTCCACAGTGGACACCTAAGGCAGCCAGGACCCTTGGCCAGCCGGAAGCCTGGGAGAGGCCCTGGAAACAAATCCCTCTCAATCATGCTGAGATGCCACAATCCTGGCTGACAATGTAACTGCGCCTCCTGAGACCCTGAGCCAGAACCACCCAACTAAGCTACCCTCCGATTCCTGCCTCTCAGAAACTGCGTGAAGCAATGCATGTTTGTTGTTCTAGGACACAACCACCACCATCATCACCCTCATCACCACCACTATCAACAACACCATCATCATCACCTCCATCTCCATCATCATCATCAACACCATCATCATCACCTCCATCACCATCATCATCATCAACATCATCATCATCACCACCACCACCCTCATCACCATCACTATCATCAACACCATCATCACCACCACCACCATCATCACCCTCATCACCACCACTATCAACAACACCATCATCATCATCTCCATCACCATCATCATCATCAACACCATCATCATCCCCTCCATCACCATCATCATCATCAACATCATCATCATCACCACCACCACCATCATCACCATTACCATCATCAACACCATCATCACCATCACCATCACCATTACCATCATCAACACCATATCACCATCATCACCATCATCATCATCATCACCATCACCATCTTTGCCATCATCATCTCCATCATTATCTCAATCATCACCATCACCATCACACCTCCATCACCACCTCCATCACCATCACCATCACCACCTCCATCACCATCATTTCTTCCTGGTCCACAGCACTTTTCACATTTGTTTTCTTAATCAGAAGAGCCCAGCGAGAGGACACTTGGGCTCAGGTGGGTGGAGCAAGTTGCTCAGGGCCACCCGCTGACAGCTGGCAAAGACGCAGCTGGAGGCTACGTCAGCCTAACTCCAGCTGCAGCCGAATGCCTCCCGGGGATCAGGACAGCTGTCTGCTGGCCCGTCCTGCCTGGACGGCTCTGCGGCTCACGGCGGAAGGGACCGGCCATGCAGCTGCACTCCGCAGAGAGGCGTGGCGTGGGGAGGGCGGGGTTGGTCGGAGGCTTCCCCGCCGGCGCTGGAGCTCTTGAGCCCTGCTTCCCTGAGATGGCACTCAAGCAGCCCCACTCCTCACCCCACCCCCAGGTCCTGGGAGCCAGGCCCCGAGTCAGCAGTGGCACCCGTGGGAGCCTGACCATCATCCCAGTACCCCAGTGTTCACATGAAGTTGGGTGTCAGGGATGCTGAGGGTGACAGTGCCACCACGGGAGAGAAGGCTGGGGTGGGCCCAGAGGAAGAGCTCCACCAGGGTTCCGTGCTCTGCTCAGCGGACGCCTGTGCCAGCTGCCTGCGCCCTCGGACAGGCCAGCGCAGGCAGCAGGGCCTCCTCAGCCCCCCGCACCGGGCCAGCAGAGGCCGCGCCCGAAGCCCCGGCTCCTAGGGGCCCCCCACGTCCGCCTGACAGCAGCAAGGAGCGAGCCGGCCGCGCGGATGAGCTGAGTGTTTCCGTCCCAGGGGCTGAACCGGGAGCGGCTGTGGGTGAGGGTTGGACCCCGGGGTGGGCCCCAGGGTGGACCCAGGCTGCAAGCAGGGTCTGGAGAGGGGCAGATGGCACTGCCCAGCGGGATTTGATCCACGTGGAGGGCCAGCGACCGAGTGGCAGTTCGGGGGAGAATGCAGAGGTCCCCATCATGGCCCCACACTCCTGGGCACCAACCGCTGGTCCCGGCGCTGGTGGCCTGGGGAGTGGTGGCCACTGAGGCCCCCTCTGCTCAGCAACCCCCCCGGCACTATCCTCAGACCCCGTTGTCTCCTGGGAGATAGTCTGGGATCACGGTATTCCGGTTCCCCGCCGGCCCTGGAGGCCTGACGTCCGGGGAAAGGGACTCACCCCGTGTCCCCTTTAACCAGGCCGTTAATTGATAACACTTAATTAATCTGCCCAGGAGAGAGATCAAACCAGGATCGTGTCCCACAGCGGCCACGGGTATTGACGCTGTTATTCCAATTAACCGCTGGCCAGAGGGCCGCGTGGCGAGGTCTCCCCCAGCCCCCTGGGGTCCGGCATCCGCCGCGTGCCCGCTGACCCGAGGCCCTGCCTGCGGTGGCGCCGGGCCTCCTGCCTGGGCGGCTCCACTCAGGATTCCACGCGTGTGGGGACCTCCAGGCCGATCAGACTGCCCATTAGAGGAGCTGCTTGCTTGCAATTAACTGCTTTATTTAGGGCATTTTTTCCCCTTCAGAGAGCAATTACATTTCTGCAGTCTTCGGAAAAAGCAAATGACCTGGAGCAAGACACCCTATAAATCAGGCTCGGTGGGCGGATCCCGCTCTGGCAGGTGCCTGGCGGGGATGCTGGGGGGAGGGGGGGGCCTGCAGAGACGCCCCCTGAACCTGCCTGGCTCGCTGCCCATCCGGGGGGCGGGGGGAGTCACAGGTCCCGGGACTCTGCCTTGGGAGGGAGGACCCTGTGAGGCCTCGGCACCCGTCTGTTCCCTATCCTGTTTGGAGCAGCAGCATCCAAACACTGTGGCCCACCCTCCCCTCTTCCCTCTGCTCTTCTTCCCTCCTCCGCTCCCCCTCCCCCTCTCTCCTTCCCACCCTCCCTCCCTCACGCCCCCTCCCACTCCCAGCTCTCTGCCTTCTTCCCCTGCCACTGCCACCCCAACTGCTAATGGTCTCCGTGGCGCCCCCTGAGGAGCGTGTTGGCTTAGGGGGGACCTGAGCCCAGCAGAGGTGGGGGGTGGGAAGGCCTCCCCAAGCCCATTTGCAGCGGCTGAGGGAGCCTGGACGCCCCAGGGCCACTCACCTGCTCAGACGTGTTGTATGATCCCCTTCACGTGAATGTCAGAATACCAAGTCCCCAGAGACAGAGGCCGTGGGGGGCTGGGCGGGGGCGGGGGCGGGGGCTGGGGCTGGGGGGGCAGTGCCAGCCGACAGGAGGGCCCCTTCGGGGGAGGAGAGCCGGGCCTGGAACCAGGAGTGTGGTGGTTACACAGCCTGTGAGTGTGCGGGAGCATCACGGAAACGCACGCTTTAAAACGGCGCGTTGTATGTTACATGAATTATATCTCAATTTTTTAAAACAGGGAAAACAAGGTCTCTAACAACTTAATCCTAAGAAGACAAACAACCCAATTAAAAACGGGCAAAGGGTTTGAGCAGACATTTTTTTTTTTTTTTTTTACCAAAGGAGATGCAGAGGTGGCTCCCGGGAAACGCATGGTAACGCCAGGCCGGAGCCTGCACCACCGCGGGGCCAACATTGAGAAGATGGGACGCCGGGTGCCAGCGAGGCGTGCAAATAGCGGCTCAGGACGGCTCCGGGCGCCAGGGACACAGCCAGGGCTGGATGGATGAGGCCCTCCCTGCCAGGCCTCAGTCCCCCCCCTGTGAAACGGGCTCCACGCACCGCCCTGCTCCCGACCAAGGCAGCTGCCACCAGAGGGCTGGGTTCTGCTGGACATCACAGGCTCCCGGGCCCCAGCTGTGCCCCACCTGGGGTCAGAGGGAGACCCTGAGGCCCTAAATGGAGTCCTCCCCCCGCTGTCCTCTCCCCACCCATCTGCCCAGAGCCCACCCCCCAGGTGACAGGGGAAATGGCAGAGGAGGGGCCCTGGCTGTGTCTGGGCAGCTGAAGTCACCCTGCGGCCGGCCCACCGCGCCCCGCGGCCCCGGGAAGGAGAACAGACGCCAGTGTGGAGAATGGGACTGACAGTGCCACGCTGATGGCTTGTGGAGCGCAGGGCGGCCGGGAGGGAAATTTACATTTATATAGAACATTCCGCCGGCCTCAGCGGGCAAGACCCTGCGGGCCAGCCACTGGAGGCACAGCTGGGAGCCTGGCAGGGCCGCGGGCAGAGCCCAGCCACCAGCCCAAGGGGCCGGGACGGGCACATGTCCCCACCAGTCCCCAGGCCCTTCCAGCACCCTGCCCCCGCCTCGGGCCAGCCTCGCCCCACCTGACCCTGACTGCCCAGGGCACCGGCCTCTCGCCGCCTCACCTCCCAGACCCCGGCCCGGGCATGAGGTTCCACCCCGGCCAGCGCGGGACAGGGAAGAGACAGGCCTGGGGAGAAGCTAGACCCTCCCCACCTGGATCCCCACCAGCACCCGGATCCCCACCAGCACCCTGAGCTGGGACTGCAGCCTCCTGGGCGGAGAGAATCGCTGCTGCTTGAGCCCCAGCCTGTGGGGGGCGTGTGGGGTGTGTGGGGGGGTGTGGGGGCGTGTGGGGCGTGTGGGGGGCATTGGGGAATGTGTGGGGGCGTGTGGGGGGGCGTGGGGGCTGAGGGGAGACAGGGCGCCTGGGGGAGCAGGAAGTGACCTTATCTGTTGTGCATCCTCAGGAGGATATTTTCCCGTTGGTTTGCGGAGAGAGTGGGAGGGAGAGGGGAGGGGAGAGAGCGCGAGAGAAAGACATGGGTGTGAGAGAGACGCATGGATTGGTTGCCTCCCGGGCCAGGATCGAACCTGCAACCCGTGGGTGCTCGGCTGAAGCTCTAACCACTGAGCATGCTGGCCAGTGGCGATGTGGCTTTTTCCTGGGAAGACTCAGCCAAAGCCAGCTCAGCGGCCGCGCCTGGCGAGGGCTGAGCACGGGGCCCAGGGCGGCCACCTCCGAGGGAGGCGGAGCGACGCTCAGGAGCGGCTCAGGCAAAGCCGTGGTCCTGGAGGGGCGCGGGGACACGAAGAAAGGCTTCTAGACAGAGAGACCCCACATCACAAAGTCACCCCAACAGGAGGGTGTCTACCCAGGCAGGCTGAGCTCGACATCCGTGTGGGCACGAACGCCCGGCATCACAGGAGGGAGTCAGACATGTGCCAGGCGGCCTCTCGGGCAGGAAGCTGAGGGCGGTCAGTCGGGGGGCACCGGGCCCTCAGCACCTCCTAGGAGGGCCTGGCCGCAGACCAAGCCTCCGGGGTCATGACACATGATCGCAGAGGTCAAGGCTGAGGTCCTCAAGGAGGAAAAGCTCCTACAAGTAAAAAGGACCAAGGATATCGGAACACAGAGCTGTGGCGGGAGCCGGGGAGCCCCACCTGCCAGCCCACCTCAGGCCTTTGCACACACGGCAGCGCCCCTGCCTCCGCCCACAACCAGCCTCCCCTCCTGGCCTCAGGCCCTCCACCTCCTCCCCCGCTCCCCCCGCCCCCAACCCCCAACCCCCCCCCCCCCCCCCGCCTTGGAGGGCCAGACCCGCCCTCACCCGCCTGGGCTGGCTGCTCTCCAGCCCGCACCCCCAGCCTGGCGGGGCCTCCTGGTCCTGGGCACGTCCCCACTAGCCCAGCAGCCCCCCCAGTGACGCCAAGCTGTGAGCTGGCCTGCCCACCTCTGCCCCGAGGTCACCAGTCCTCACAGGCCCACAGGCCCTGCCCCTTCGCTGTTCCAGCCGCCCCAGCGCCCGAGAGTCCCCAGGTCCCAGCTGGCCTGCCCTCTGACCCCAGAGCCCTTGTCCGGCGGGGTCTGTGCTCCCGGGGCACCGGCATCTCCCTGTTTAGGACAGAGCCGTCCGCCCCCTCCTCTGCGGGGCCCTCCTCGACCTCCAGCTGCCCACAGCCCAGAGGCGCCAGCCGCCGCCAGGGCCACTGCGTGCGGCTCATCATGCTCACCCTGAGGCGGCGGCGGGTCCAGCCGGGTCTGTGGGTGGGCGGGCGGGGGGGGCGGGCAGTGGGGTGGGAGGCACTCGCAGGCCAGGCCCAGCAGCTGCCCAGCTCGAAGCCCACCCCGACCACAGCGCTGGCTCAAGGCCTCGGACTGGACCCTGGGCCCGGCCGCTCCCGAGGGAGGCAGGAGCCGGAACTCTCGCCCTGCACAGGGGCACCAGCCCCGCCCCCTCTGCTCCGGTGAGGCCCCTGGGGGCTGTGTTCTGGGGCGGCGCGGCCCCCACAGCTGGGGGAGGTCGGAAGGTGGCCCACCCCGCCAGGCTCCCGGGGACCGTCGCCCAGGCTCTGCCTCAGGATGGGCCACGGGGGCCTTGGCCAGGGAGCTGTGCCACCCTAGAGGCCAGCCCTGCACCCGCGGACGGTCACCGCGTGGGGACACCCTGGCCGCCTTAGTAAGCTCTGCAGGTGTTTTATTTTTCATTTTTTTTATTAATATTTTTATTGATGCCAGAGAGGAAGGGAGAGGGAGAGATAGAAACACCGATGATGAGAAAGGATCATGGATTGGCTGCCTCCTGTACGCCCCGCACTGGGGATCGAGCCCGCCACCCGGGCCTGTGCCCTGACCGGGAATGGAACCGTGACCTCCTGGTTCATAGGTGGACGCTCAACCACGGAGCCACGCCGGCCGGGCTCTGTGGGCATTTTAAACAAAACCCACTTCATGTGATTCTCTGGGCAGAGAGGGGCGTCTCTAGGGGGGTGACCGTCACTGCTCCAGGAAGGCGGGGAGCGCCCCAGAGGGCACGGGGCACACAGTCTCTCCCAGAGAGATTTTCTCGGGCAGCGGAGGAGGCTGTGGCCTCCACTCCCCTGGCCCGGGAGGGAGAGGGTGGCGGGCTGGGGCGGGTCCCGCGGCGTGTCCTCTGGAAGCGGCTGCGCCTGGGTCCTGCCCGCTCCCGGGGCCCAGAATGGAGAAATGGAAGGAGAAGAGGGGTTGTCCTAAAAGATGACGGCAGGACGCGGTCCCACTGCGCCCCTGCCCCCCAGGCCGGTGGGCCCTGATCCGATCCCCTGGATGGACAGACGTGGCCAGAGGCGCCGGGAGAGGAGCGGCCTCCCACGGCCCGCCGATTCCCGTGCGGCCGCAAGGTATCAATCTCCCGCTCCCTCCAAGACAAATGCGGCGTCAGGCCAGCCGCTCGGACCCCCATTCATCAACATTTGGTGTGTATTAAAGCGCACTCACCTCTGATCGCGGAACAAACAGGAAAGGGGCACAGAGCGGCAGCAACAGGCGGGCAGACGCGCAGGGGGTGGCCCGGGCTCCCCTCCCGCTGCCCGCGCCCAGGCCCAGCCTGCAGAGGGCACAGCCCATGCACAGCCCAGCCACCCCCACTCCGCCCCCACCGAAGCACAGGGCAGGGCACTGCGGCACGAGGGGTCTGTGTCCCGCCCTCGCCCTGGAACCTGCCTGGCCGCCCGGTGCCACCTGCTGAGCCCGTTTGGCACTGTCGCCCAGGGTTTAGGGGAATCACCAGCGCCACTCAGAGCAGAGCCAGCCAGGGACCCAGTGCGCCCGCGTTAGGAGGGGGACGTGGGCATGAGTGAAGCTGTGGGCCCTGGGCCTCTGCCCGGTGCTCGCCGGGCAGCCCTTCTGTCAGGAGAAGCGGCCGCTCCAGGGGACGCTGACCCAGGCAGAGCTGCGGCCAAGGCAGCGCGGTGGACAGGCCCCTCCGTCCAGCCCGCACGCTGACCACGTGGTAACGCGGCCGGTGAAGAGGAGATGCAGTGAGCGAGGCCATCGGTGTGGCCAGGAGCCCCAGACACAGCCCACACCTCCCCCATTCACAGATGGAGAGACTGAGGCCTTGGCAGCGACAGCCCTCACCCCCCCTGCTCTGGGTTTGGGGACCCAGGTCCCGGCCCGGGCTCCCCTCGCCCCTCGGGCTCTGCCAGCATCTCTCAGTCCCCTGGGCACTCCCCCTCCCATCCCAGAATAGGCACGGCCCCTGGGCGGAGCCCCGTGGCAGCCCTCGGTGGGGCTGCTGGGAGGCGGGGAGGGGTGTGGGCTCAGGCCACTAAATCAGTCCACGCCTGTCACCGTCGGGGCTGCGGGAGCCGCCCGAGCGGAAATAACAAATGGCTGTCATTGTGGAGCCAAAACCTGTGATTATAATGATCACACCCTCGGTGACCTTGCGTAAACTTTAATCTCTCTCCAGCGGAGCATTTAAATAGCCTTCGCGCGCCAGCGCCACGGCCGCCCGCCCAGCCCCCGCTCCCCGCTCCAGGCTCCTGCTCCCCGCTCCGCTCCGGGGCAGGGATGCCTCCAGACCCCGCCTGCCAGCAAGCGCTGAGCTGTTTGCTGTGACCACCCTGGCCCCCTCTTCACAGAGGCGGCGGGGGGGGGGGGGGGGGGGGACTGGCCCACCCCCAGGCTCTCTGTCCCGGGGCCTGGTCCCTGGAGGTGGAAGCACCTCCTGCCTGAGGGGCATCGGAGGGGCCCCGGGCGAGGGCGAAAGTGCTCCCCGGAGCAGGCTTCAACGCTGGGCTGCGGGCAGGGAGAGGCTCTGCCCTGGAGAGGGCCGGAGGCAGTGAGAGTGCGCAGGGCCACCCAGAGGGGCCGCGGCCGAGGAGGCAGGACAGGGTCCCAACCTGCCGTGGCCTTTCCTCTCCTCAGGAGGTGACAGATGGGGAGCTCTTGCACACACATGTGCACACTCATGAGGGCAAACACGTACAGACATGGACATGTGTGCACACATGCATGCATGTACATGTGTGAACACGTGTGAGTGCAAATATAATGGAATCTGGGCGTGGCACACATGAGCCTGAAATATGTGCACACGTGAGCACAGCCCAACACATGTGAACAGGCATATGTGGGCACACATACGTGTGTACAAACCTCACCCATGTTCATGCACACACATGTGTCCACACATGCACGCCCATGTGTGCACTCGGTCATGCGATTGCACTGAGTCCTTGGGGTAAACCAGGGCGGTGCTCAGTGCTGGGGTGGCTGGCATGGGGCGGGGGAGGAGCCCACGTGTACCCAGTGCTGAGTGACCGGGTGGAAGAGAGGACGGGGGAGGCAGGAAGGTGAGGAGGGCGCCAGGAGGAGCCCCTCTGAGCGGAGAGGCATCAGGAGCGCAGAGCCAGCCAGGACGGGTCTCCGGGGTCAGAGGTCGTGAGGTAGCATGTGGGGGTGGCATGAGGAGGTCGGGGGGCAGGTCTGAGCTGTGACCCCTAGGACAGGGGTGCGTGAGGCCATCAGGGTGGGGGCAGGAAGGGCTGGAGACCACCCTTCAGGAGGGAGCTGGGGGGGGGGCAGGGCCCCCAGGAGCGGCCATCCCTGTCACGAGGCTCCGGGGGTGGGCGGGAGGTGGTTGAGAGGTGGACCCGACTCAGCTCCAACCCCGAGGCCGGCGGCCCGTCCAGCTGGGAGGCGGGGGGCTGCGAGGGGCTGCGAGGACTGGGCCTCGTGGTGACGGGCAGCCCAGGGAGCGGGGCTGATGTAGCTCCGAGGAGGGCGCCGTGCTGGGCCTCCCTACAAAGGGGCCTCAGTCTCCCCATCAGCCTTAGCAGGGGAAGAGCAGCGGAGATGGGAGGGGCCTCGGGATTCCTGGGCTGCTGGGGAGTCCCGCTGCCACCGTGGGGACCGCCCGGTTCCGGGGCCAGGACCTCAATTACCGGCAGGCGGGAAATGTCAGCGGCTCCTCCACCCCGGACGCTGAGTTTGGGCCGAAGCCGCGGCAGCCCCGGCAGGAGTGAGTCTCCCGGAAATCACATAATTGCCGGCTGTCACGCGGTCACCCTTGACAGGGCATCGACACCTCCCAGTGACAGGCAGCCCTCAGCCTGCAGGCCCCCCAGCCCTGAGGGACCCCCTGCAGCGGCAGGAAGTCTGGGGCAGCAGGTTAGTGGGGCTGACACTCCCTCTCCAGAGGGTGGGGACCTGCACACAGGACAGTCCTGGAGCCTCTGAGAAACCA
The DNA here is from genome assembly GCA_025583905.1 of Ia io. Classification (NCBI taxonomy): domain Eukaryota; kingdom Metazoa; phylum Chordata; class Mammalia; order Chiroptera; family Vespertilionidae; genus Ia; species Ia io. Next base: position 619,282 of record JAJQQW010000002.1, on the reverse strand, counting down.
AGGGTGGGGGTGACAGGAGGGAAACCACGGGGCCACTGCCCTCCCCCAGAGCAGATACACCTGTGCCCAGGGCAGGAGTGAGTGAGTGAAAGAGAGATGGGGGGAAGAATGGATGGGTGGATGGATGGATGGATGGGTGATGGATGGATGGATGGTGGATGGAAAGATGGAAGGAAGGATGAATGGGGGTGGGTGAAAGGTAGGAAGGGGTTGAGAGAAATGAACAAATGGAGGATGGATGGATGACGTATGGGTGATGGATGTGTGATGGGTGGATGATGGATGGGGGATGATGGATGGATGGATGGATGGATGGATGGATGGATGGATGGGTGATGGATGGATGGATGGATGGATGATGGATGGGTGATGGATGGATGGATGGATGGAAGGAAGGAAGGATGAATGGGGGGTGAAAGGCAGGAAGGGGGTTGGGAGAAATGAACAAATGGAGGATGGATGGATGACGGATGGGTGATGGATGTGTGATGGGTGGATGATGGATGGGGGATGGATGGATGGATGGATGGATGGATGGATGGATGGATGGAGAGATGGATGGGTGATGGATGGATGGATGGATGGATGGATGGATGGAGAGATGGATGGATGATGGATGGATGAGGGGATGAATAAATGGATGGACGTGGGGGGGGGCACTAGAGAGCGGCTGTCCCAGGGACGCACCTGGGAGCCACACCGAGGGCCCTGGAGCGCGGATTGGGGCTGTGTTCACGCCTTCACAGCCCCTCTTTCCCCTCCCTCCCCCCGCCCCCAGCACCACACAGGTGCACACACACCTGTGCCTCAGCTGCCAGACGGACATGGTCAGGAGGCCATGCAGCAGGGTTGGGAATGGAGGAGGCCCTGACACAATTGTGGGGCCCAAATCATAGGCATGGGGTCAGGAGCACCCAGCTGGTCCAGACCCAGCAAGGGTTGTCCATCCTTCCATCTATCTACCCACCCACTGGTCACCTGCCCCCCTTACCCACCAAGTACTCAGCATCCATCTATTCCTCCTCCTTTCATCTGTTCAAGCAGCTCCATCCATCCCACCCTTCATTAGCCCATCGCTTTCATACGCCCATCCATCCACCCATTCATCCCCACCCCATCCATCTCTGCATGTCTACATATCCATCTACCGGCCACCGTAAATTCATCAACCTACCCATGCGGCAGCTGCCCGCTCCGTGTGACAGCCGGGTGCCCAGGAACTGGTGCAGCCACCTGTGTGCAGGTGGGAGCAGGCATGCAGGTGGTTGTAGAGGTGGGGGTGTAACAGGGAAGTTCCCTCTTAGGTTACCCTCGTTTCTCCGTGAATGAGGAGGTAGGAGCAGCAGCTGAGATTGAGGAGTGTTGGCAGTTTAAGGAGAGAAGAGAATGGGGGCAAAGTGTTCCTGAAGCCAGAGTTTTGACTGAGAACGAGAGCGGGAGTAGGTTTTCTGGGCTTGAAGCTGTGGTCATACATGTATCCATTCAAGCGGTCAGCATGGCTGTGCTTGTGCAGTGATGCTCAGCTGCTCAAATGCATCCTCACATTCATCCATTCATCCATCCCCCATCCATCCATCCATCCATCATTCATCCATCATCCACCCATCATCCATCCATCTACACCCATCCATCCATTCCATCCATCATCCATCATCATTCATCCATCATCCACCCATCATCCATTCATCTACACCCATCCATCCATCCATCATCCATCCATCCATCATCCATCCATTCATCCATCACTCATCCATCATCCATCCATTCATCTACCACCCGTCCATTCATCCATCCATCATCCATCCATCATCAATCCATCCATCATCCATCCATCATCCATCCATCCATCACCCATCCATCCATCCATCCATCCATCCATCCATTCATCCATCCATTCATTCATCCATCCATCCCACTCATCATCCATCCATCAATCCATCCATCACCCATCCATCATCCATCCATTCATCCATCCCTCCCCCATTCATCATCCATCCATCCATCCATCACCCATCCATCCATCCATCCCTCCATTTATCCATCCATCCCCCATTCATCCATCCATCCATCCATCCATCCATCCATCCCCCATTCATCCATCCATCCATCCACCCCCCACTCATCCATCCATCCAACACCCATCCATCCATTCATCCATCCATCATCCATCTATCCATCCATCCATCCATTCATCCACCCCTTTTAACCATCCATCTATCTATCCATCCATCATCCATCCCATTTGAGCATCCATCCATCCATTCCCCTTTTCTATCCCTCTCATCCATTCCCTTTATCCACCACCCACCTATCTATCCATCCATCCTCCATCTACTATCATTTCATCCATCATCCATCCTTTCATCTATCCATCCACCCATCCACCTTCCCATTCATTCACCCTTTTGTCATCCATCCATCCATCATCTATCCCCCCATTCACCCTTCCCTCCACCTAGCCTCCTTCCACCCAATCACAGATGCCTCATGAACCCTCGGTTCCAGGGGACAGTGTGAGGAACAGGACAAGGTTCTTGCCCTCAAAGAGGATGGAAGTCCAGGGTGAGCAGAGGAAACCAGCAAGTAAGCATGGAGGGCGATGCTCGGTCCCTGTGGTGGCTGGAGGACTGAGCTCCCGCCCTTCCTCTGCCACGCCCTGGACCGCCCAGCTCAGAAGTGGAGTCCAGGCAGCCACGCGCCAGGCAGCGAGGGCCTCTCCCTTCTTCCCACTCACTTCCCTCCAGACCAGGCATGGCCCCAAGCACATTGTCTTCTAATCCACAGAGAAGAGCGACAACATGCAAACCGTCCATGTCTGTGACGTGAGGGAGGGCAGGCGGGGCTGGTGCCCGGGAGTCCTCCCAGCAACCACGCTGAGGCAGCCACGCTGAGACCAGCCACGCTGAGGCCAGCCACGCTGAGACCAGCCACGCTGAGGCCAGCCACGCTGAGGCCAGCCACACTGAGACCAGCCACGCTGAGGCCAGCCACGCTGAGACCAGCCACGCAGAGACCAGCCATGCTGAGGCAGCCACGCTGAGGCCAGCCACGCTGAGGCCAGCCACGCTGAGGCCAGCCACGCTGAGACCAGCCACGCTGAGGCCAGCCACGCTGAGACCAGCCACGCTGAGACCAGCCATGCTGAGGCAGCCACGCTGAGACCAGCCACGCTGAGGCAGTGGGGGTCAAGCCCACAGCCTGGGCCTGTGCTCTGACTTGGAATTAAACATTGACCTCCTGGTTCACAGGTCAACATTCAACCAGTGAGTCGTGGTGGCTGGGCCGGGCTGGGCCTTCCTTCAGGGGCCTCATCCCAGGGTGTTGGGTGGGAGACCAGGGCCAGGCACAGGCAGCTCTCAGCACACAAATGGGGACAGCGTGCGGCTCAGCCAGCCGGTGCGCCTCGGGGGGCAGAGGTGGCACTGGGCGAGGGCTCTGCCTGGAAGCTGGCAGTGAACCCGGCAGGTGGGTAATGAGGGCACGCTTGCCCGGAGCCTGCCCGCCTCCCACCTGCCTGCCTCCCTCCTGCCCGCCTCTCTCCTGCCCGCCTCCCTCCTGCCCGCCTCCCTCCTGCCCGCCTCCCTCCTGCCCGCCTCCCTCCTGCCCGCCTCCCACCTGCCCGCCTCCCACCTGCCCGCCTCGCTCCTGCCCGCCTCCCACCTGCCCGCCTCCCACCTGCCCGCCTCCCACCTGCCCGCCTCCCACCTGCCCGCCTCGCTCCTGCCCTCCTCCCTCCTGCCCACGGAAGGTGGTCCCGGCAGGTAACCCCGGCGTCACGCTCACCCGCTCAGGTGCGTGAGAAGGGCCAGGATCAGGCCGCGGGCGGCACCAGGGCACATTCCCGGCTGCGCAGGGTGGCGGTGGCACCACGCCCTGGCAGGCCCACAGGAACGCTGGCACCCGGGACCACTGGCCCCACGGTCCGCCTCGCCCTGCAGTGACCTTGAGACGCAGACGCCGCTGCTCAGCGAGAATGAGCTCCACATAAATTTCACGCTCTTCACAGCCACGCTTGTCGCCGCAGCCCTCGGCCCGCCAGGCGCCCGCCCCGGCCCGCGCAGCAGCCCAAACCGAGAAACTTCCATCACGCCCGGCTCTTCTCAGAAACAGCCCGTGTCCCCATCTTATCAGGCTCGTTACTCATGTGTCTCCTCTCCTGTGATGAAGCGGCCTCAAACCCACCGCGGCCCCCCCAGCAGCGGGCGGGACCGGGGGGGGGTGCCCCGGAGGCTGCCGGGCTCCCTGACCACAGGGGAGAGGTGTCCGCACATCAGCCCCCCACCTGCGTACGGCACCGCCAGGGCCAGGGAGACTGAGAACCTGTCACACAGGGACCACACCCCAACACCACAGTCGGGGACCCGAGGTGCCTTGTCAGACGCCAGGGGCAGAGGAAAGCGGTGGTCAGAGGTGGGGGGACACGAGGGGGCTGAGCCTCCATCCCTGGGTCCCTCCACACCAACCACACCTCCGAGCATGGAGGGAGGGAAGCGGGGAGCCACGTGTGTCATGGAAAAGCCCTGACCCGGCCCGCCAGGCCTCAGCACTGTGCACCCCCATGTACACCCACACACAGACAGCACACACAGCACACACACATGTATACACACCACACACACATAACACATGCACTACATACATACACACCCCACACTACACACCCCACATACATACACACACATGCATACCACACACTACATACATACACACATATACACACCACACACATACTACACACACACCACGTACATAGACACATACACACACCACACACATACACACATACACCACACACACACAGCACACACAGCATATACATACACACATATACACACCACACACACCACATACATACACACATATACACTACACACACCACATACACACATATACACACCACACACATACTACACATACACCACATACAGACACATACACCACACGCCACACACACATACACACACACCACATACACAGACACATACACGCACCACACACATATCACACACCACACACATACACACCAAACACACACACAAACCACACACACATACACCACACACACATACACCACACACATACCATACACGCCACACATACATACACACCAAACACACAATACCACACACACACCACACACACACATACACACACCACACACATACACACACCACACACATAGACATACCACACATACACACACCAAACACACAGCACACACACACACACCACACACACACCACACAGACATCACATAGACACACACACAGCACACACACAGACATCACATAGACACAGACACAGCACACACACACAGCACACACACACAGCACACACACACAGCACACACACAGCACACAGACACAGCACACAGACATCACATACACATACACAGACACACACACACCGCACACACACAGCACACAGACATCACATAGACACACAGAGAGGCACACACAGCACACACACACAGCACACACACAGCACGCACACACAGCACACACACACAGCACACAGACACACACACGGCACACACACACAGCACACACACATAGCACGCACACACACACACACAATACACACACACACACACACACACACACACACACAGCCCATCTGGAAGAAAGCAGCCCAGGATTCTGGGTCCCGTGGCCTCTGCTATGGAGCCTCCTGGGGGTCCCTGCCCGCACCCCAGGCCTGCTCCCAGCAGGTGCTTCCCAGGACCCAGGACCCAGCCCCACAGGCTCCCAGGGTGGCCCTCAGGCCCGCCCTCCCTGCACCCTGTGTGCCCGCCTCCAGGGGTGGCAGGGATGTGACGAGGCAGAGCAACGGGCCCCGGGGAGTCTGTGCTGCCGGGGTTGGGCCCGAGTGCCAGGCGCCCCACTCCCACCAGCGTGTCCAAGCCCACACGCCTCGCTGCCGCCCCCCCCATCCCCCCGCCGTGGCCTGCAGCGGGCTCTGTGCCCATTCCACAGGTGTGCACACGGAGCCCGGAGGATGAGCCTGCACTTCCCGGGGGTCTTCTCAGCTCCCAGGCCCTCCAATAGCCCGGTCCACCTTGGCCGTGAGGGCCTGGGACCCCCCCTGTCGTGGCTGGACACTGGACCCCGCCGGGCCCCAGCCGCCCTGCCAGACGGGGAGAACCCAGAGCTGGGCCCAGGCCCCCACCCCCTGTCCCCCTGGGAGGCGGCCGCCTGCCGGCCCTCACAGCCTCCCCTTGGCCCCAGGCCTGGCTCAGCCGTGGACCCGCCCAGGCTCCCAGGGGGCGTCAGAGGCATGCTGAGCTGGGGTCTCGCTCAGCAGGACCTGTGGTGCCCCGCCCCAGAGACACCCCGACCCTCAGCCCCCTGAGAGACACCCCGGCTGTGCCCTGGGACTGTGAGCCCTGGGCCGGCCGTGGTCGGAGGATGTGGGTACTCGCCCGAGGCCTGAGCAGAGAAGCCTGGGGGAGGGGCCCTGGCTCCCCTGCTGCTCCCCAGAAGCCCCAGGACAGCAGGTGCCTCACCCACATAGGATCCCCCATTTGTCAGGCGGCACCCTCCCGTCCCCCGGACCCAGGGCACTGGTCTCCGGACAGATGCCTCCATCCCGCCTGCCCTCGGCCCCTCCACCCACAGAGAGGGTGAGCAGCACCCACACGGAGGCGAAGGCGGGGCCCCGGGGCCGCTCCCTCGCGTGGCTGTGCCCGGGGTGGGGGGTCCACAGAGCACCCAGCGCCTGGTGACGTGCGTGACATGGTCCCGGGCACCCTGCTGCTGGACACTGAGGCGCCCCGCCCTGCCTGCTGCCGCCCCCCCGGAAGCGGCCCTGCCTCTCAGAACCCCTCGAGGGGCAGAGCACATGCTCCCTGCATCCCGGCCACACGAACCGCCTGGCCGGTCGGTGAAGCATGATGGAGCCAGGACACCTGGGAGTGTGGGAGGACCCGGTGGGGGAGAGAAGAAGAGGAAGTTCAGGGGACTTTCCCCAGATTCCTGTGTGGCCAGCACAGCCCCCCCCCCACCCCCCCCGCCCCCCCCCACCCCCCGCTCCCACTGGCCAGGCCAATCGCGGTCCAGCTCTTGGGAGAAGGGGCGGGGCCTTGAGCCAGCGGCTAGCCCGGCCCAGAGACGGAGGGCACCATCAAGGCTCCTGGTACTGCAAGGATCCACCGCACAGAGCAGCAACGGGAGCTGGCTCAACAGCCAACGGGGCCCGGACGGCTGCTTCAGGCAAGGTTTGATCCAGCAGCTCAGAGGGGATCGGCAAAGAGCAGGTGTCCTCTGCCCTTCGGGCCGACTCCAGAGGCCTTTCTGAGGGGCAGCGGTGAGGCGGGGCTCGAACCCGGGTGCTGGGTGGCTAGGGCCCAATATGGGCCCTGCGGGAGCAGAGGAGTGGGAAGAGGGGGGTTCGGTCTGGGTTGTGCATCTGGGGTCCCAGGAGGAACTGTGTCCCTCGGCCAATCCTCTGGGAGGGCAGGGACTGGAGTGGCAGCAATGAGGCTGGGCTCTGCAGGTCCCTGGGCCTCACGGAGCCGCAGTTTCCCATCAGTGAGGAAACCCCCTCGCAGGCGCTAAGACAAAGGACAGGTACCAGCTCCCTGGACGGTCAAGGGTCTGGGTGAGCCGGGAGGGAGGTCATGGCGTCCTAGCGTCCAGCCGCACGTGGGCTGGCGGCCTTCTGGGCGGAAAGGCTTGGTCTGGATGCCTCCATTTCACAGGCCCAGGACCCTGAGGCCGCCCTGCTCCAGCATCTGCCTGGAGGGTGTAGCCTCATGCAGGGGGAGGGGCCAGAGCAACCCCTTCAAAAGGCCCTGGGAAGCCCCTCTGAGAGCCCAGGGCAGGGTCCCCCCTGCTCCCCACCCAGCACTTGCAGGAAGCAGCCCTGGACCCCATCACATCCATCCACAACCCACTGGGGACGCAGCCCCGGCAGCCACGGGACGGCAGCTGGCTCTACCCTGCGTGGCCACCTGGGCCCCAGTCCAGGCCTGCCCTGCCCATCAAGGGAGGGCCCTCGCTCCCTGCTTGCCGCTGGCGGGAACCCCCACGGCTCCCCGACGCCGGCCCCCACCTGTCCGGCCCCGACCTGTCCGTGAGCAGCCGCGCCACCCAGGCCCCGGCTCAGGAACTCGCGTGCCGGTCGTGCATTCATTACCATCTCCAACTCGAGAAGCCGCCCGGCGCGGCGTTAGGGACAGGCCTGCGAGAGCCTGAGTGGCGGGCGCCCATACCCAGGCCCCGCGGGGGGAGATAATTATTTCTGCAGGTCCACGGCACCCGACCGGGGTCCGGACCCGGAGGACCCCACGCCGCCTCCCTGCCCCCCCCCCACCCCCTCCAGGTTAGTGGGCATCTGCCCGAGAGGAGTGGGCGGGGCTGGCGCGCCGAGTGGCCTCAGGACCATCCACGCCCTGAGGCTGCTCGGCAATCCTTTTCTCCCCCAATTGCCCACCACAGCCTACATTACAAATACATAAATCATAATGTTTCAACAAAAGCAAAATTTAATTTTCTCCTTTCAGCCCTTATCGGGGCCGGGAGGTATATGGCAGGCGGCGCGGGCTCATTCATTACCCCCGCTGAATGGGTAATGGCAGCCCCGCGATTGCAGCAGCTTTGTTAGCTCTGAATGTGCGCGGCCGCGGCCAATCTCCGCATCTGTAATAGATACACAGGACTCTATTATTCCTTGCCAGAGCAAAATTAAATAGTTGCGCGCGCGGTGGGGGCCGGGCTCCCGGGAGGTAGGAGGAAGACCCAGGAGGAGGCCGCTCGCCGCCGCCGCCCACTGGGGGCCTCGAAGGACAGCCGGGTGGGGCCGGGCCGGCGCCGCTGGGTTCCTGGGCCCTCCCGCCTCCCGCCTCCCGCCTCCCGCCTCCCGCCTCCCGCCTCCCGCCGTGGGTGGGCCGGCGGGCCCAGGGCGCTGCCCTCCGGAGGCAGACAGAGCCAGGGCAGTTTGGGCTGCACCGTCGGGACCCCCCACCTCCTGGCCTGGCGCCTGCCCACACCCACCCGGTGCGATGAGCCCATTTCACAGGCACAGGACTCTGAGTTAGGAGCCCTGCCCGCTGGGGTTGGGGTGTGGCGGGCGCATGGAAGCCCCTCTGGGTCCTGGGGCTTGGACCCCGGGTCAGTGTGACGTGGGGGGGGGGGCTCATGGCAGCTGCAGAGGGGCCTCTCATGCCCCCACCCGCGTTTGGCCCCCACCACGCAGCCTGCAGACACGCCCGCCCTCCAGGGGCCTGTCCCAGCACTAACGTGCCCCCATGGGCTCCCCTGGCAGCTGAGTCGGGGGTCAGAGATGCACTCGATGGAACCTTCGCCCCTTTCCGGGCGAGCAGGGCGGGGACCCTGGCCCCGTGGGTTCCCTGCAGAGAGACTGAGGCCAGCACTTCGCCCAGCGCCCAGGATGGCCATCCGTCCTGGCCTGGCCTGGGGTCCAGGGCTCCCCCGGGAATCCAGCAGCCGGCTGCTTCCTCCAAGTGCTGGGTGGGGAGCAGGGGGACCCTGCCCTGGGCTCTCCGAGGGGCTTCCCAGGGCCTTTCTGAAGGGGTTGCTCTGGCCCCTCGCCCTGCGTGCAGGCCACACCCTCCAGGCAGACACTGGAGCAGGGGGGCCTCAGGGAAGCCCCTCTGTCCTACAGTCCTCATGCCCCGTTACCCCCAGGGATGCCACCCTGTGTGGGTGAGCCTGCGGGAGGAGAGGTGCAGGCTGGGAGAGGGGTGCAGGCTGGGAGAGGGGTGCAGGCTGGGAGAGGGGTACAGGCTGGGAGAGGGGTGCAGGCTGGGGGAGGGGAGCAGGTTGGGAGGGGTGCAGGCTGGGAGAGGGGTGCAGGCCGGGAGAGGGGTACAGGCCGGGAGAGCGGTACAGGCCGGGAGAGGTGCAGGCCAGGAGAGGGGTGCAGGCTGGGAGGGGAGCAGGTTGGGAGGGGTGCAGGCTGGGAGAGGGGTACAGGCTGGGGGAGGGGAGCAGGTTGGGAGGGGTGCAGGCTGGGAGAGGGGTGCAGGCCGGGAGGGGTACAGGCCGGGAGAGGTGCGGGCTGGGAGGGGTGCAGGCTGGGAGGGGTGCTGGCTGGGAGGGGTACAGGCCGGGAGGGGTGCTGGCTGGGAGGGGTGCAGGCTGGGAGGGGTGCTGCAGGCTGGGAGGGGTGCTGGCTGCTGGCTGGGAGGGGTACAGGCCGGGAGGGGTGCTGGCTGGGAGGGGTGCTGGCTGGGAGAGGGGTGCAGGCTGGAGGCAGCCCGTCAGGCAGGAGCTGGGGGGGAGGGTGCTTGCCCATGCTGGGGGTACTTCCTGCCATGTCTGCACGGGGGACCTGCAGGGGCTCTGACCCCGTGGGGAGAATGTGAAAACTGGCTGCAGCACCCCCTTTTCTTGGTGTTGACTCCTAAGGGGAGGGGAGGGGAGAGTGGACGGAGCCACACCGACCAGGCCAGGGCCACGCCCATTTCCCTGTGACTTTCCCGAAGAGTCTTCCTCCCGCGGCCAAGGCTGAGGACGGTGCCCAGCTGGTGCCACCATGGACGCCTGCGCACAGCCCGCGGCCGGGAATGGGCATCCGGCTCAGACCACAGAGGAGGCCCCGGCCGTGTAGGCTTGGGGGTGAAATCTGAGGCGCCTCGGTTTCTCTCTGTCACGTCATCAAATCTCCCCACTTTGTCCCTCAGACTCCAGAGCCCATTTATGAAGTTTCTGGTCACATTTGGCTTTTAACCCTCAGTCTGGCTTAGCCTGTCAATCACAAACTCAACTTCTGGTTGGTCCCCGCCGCCCGCCCGCCTGCGGGCAGACTGACTCGGTTCTCCTCCCCTGGCTCCCTCGCCCAGCAAGTCCTTACTGAGCACCTACTGTGTGCCGGGCTCTGCACTGAACACCTACTGTGTGCGGGGCTCTGCACTGAGCACCTACTGTGCGCCGGGCTCTGCACTGAGCACCTACTGTACGCCGGGCTCTGCACTGAGCACCTACTGTGCGCCGGGCTCTGCACTGAGCACCTACTGTACGCCGGGCTCTGCACTGAACACCTACTGTGTGCGGGGCTCTGCACTGAGCACCTACTGTGCGCCGGGCTCTGCACTGAGCACCTACTGTGCGCCGGGCTCTGCACTGAGCACCTACTGTACGCCGGGCTCTGCACTGAGCACCTACTGTGCGCCGGGCTCTGCACTGAGCACCTACTGTGCTCCAGGCTCTGCACTGAGCACCTACTGTGCGCGGGGCTCTGCACTGAGCACCTACTGTGCGCCGGGCTCTGCACTGAGCACCTACTGTGCGCCGGGCTCTGCACTGAGCACCTACTATGTGTTGGGCTCTGCACTGGGCACTGAGGGTGCAGCAGGAGGCAGAGGTGAGCACCCACATCCTCAGGGACAGAGAGGACAGACATGGGGGAGAAATGAGGGCAGTGACGACTGCTGGGGGCAGAGCCGGGTGAGGGCGGAGTGGCGGGGAGTGGCGGGCACCCACCTGCAGGTGAGGCAGGGACAGCGTTCCCAGCAGAGGGAACAGCCAGTGCAAAGGCCTGCAGCCAGTGCTGCCTGCTTGATCAGAACAGTGCACAGGTGGGAGGGCCTGGCAGGGGCGAGGGGCCGAGGCCCGAGGGACAGCACGCACAGGATCCGAAGGACACGGAGGGCTTTGACTTACCTACCCAGAGGTTTGAGGGCGGGGGAAGCCCCTCAGTGAGCTGGGAGGAGGGGGGAAGAGGAGGGGACCCGGCCTGGGAGGGGCAGCCGGTGGGGGTGTGGCGGGCTTGGGATTTATAGGTATTAAATCCTCACCTGCAGATACGTTTTTATTGATTTGAGAGAGAGAAAGTGAGAGAGAGAGAGGGAGAGAGAAGCATTGATGTGGGAGAGAAGCAGCGATTGGTTGCTTCCTGTACACACCCTGACCGGGGAGCGAACCCGCAACCTTGGTGTCTCAGGACGGGGCTCTAACCAACTGAGCTACCCAGCCAGGGCTAAAATATTTTTAACTGAACGAAAATAAAGATACAACATGTCAAAAAATATTTGATATGCAGTTAAAGCTAAGAGGGAAATGTACAGCACCAGTGTCTGTTCTGAAAAACAGCAACAAAGACCCTAAATCAATGCCTCAACGTCCACCTAAGGAAGCTAGGGAGCAAGAAGACAAAACCCCAGATAAACAGGGGAAGGAGAAGTGGACGTCAGAGAGGAAATCACTGAATCAGAAACAGAGGACCCACGGAGAAGGCCCACAGAACCCAGAGCTGGCTCTTGGAGAAGATCCATCCATTGGCAGGCGGCCAATCAGACCTAGAGAGAGAGGACACGCGTGGGGATTTCCAGAGTGGGAAAGGTGACGTCACTGTGGACTGCACACAGGATGACACGGAAGGCTGTGGGCAGTTCATGCCAACGAGGTGAGCAACTTCGGTAAAATGGACAAATTTCTCAAGAGACGCAACTCTCAGAGCTCGCTCCAGCAGAAACAGGACATCTGCGGAGTCCTGGGCTATGAAGACGGATTCTGTAGTCGACAACCTTCTCAGAATGAAAACCCCAAGCCCCAAACAGGCCCTAAGGAAGAAATAACGCCGATTCTACACACACTCAGAAAACTGCCGAGAAGGACATATTTCTGTGAGACGGTCATCACCTCCGGACCCCAGCACCAGGCCGATGTCCGTTACGAACGTAGACGCAAAAACCTCCACATTTAGCAAACAGAAACCAGCACTGTTTCAAAAGGGTCTATCTAAGGAAGGCAAGGTTGGTTTAACCTCTGAAAATAAAAATGAAAAAGTAACTTGCCATAGCGACAGCCTAAAAGTGAAAGCCCCTATGACTATTTCCATGGCGACAGAAAAAGGCATTTGACAAAGTCCACCATCACTTCTGATGAAACCCTCCGGGAACTGCGGGTAGAAAGGAACTCCCGACCCTCAGCAGCTCTGAGTGGTCCCACAGACACCCCGTAGGGGTGACAGCTGAATGCTTTCCCCCAAGATCAGGACACAGGCAGGGCGGTCTGGTCCAAAGCCTCCTGCTCTGCGTTGTCCTGGGCGCCCAGCCAGGGCAGGGGGCACAAGCGGCAACCTCCGGGCCGGGAGGACCGGCGATGCGGTTCCCGCAGCGTGAGGTCTGCAGGGACAGCCCTCGGGGACCCGCCTGCCGGCCAACAGGACCGATCCTGGAGCGAGTTCAGCAGGGCTGCAGGGGACGAACATCAGGATATGAAAACCAATCGTCCTTCTGTACACTAGCAACCGGCAGCTGGAAAGGAAACATTTTACACAGACTTTGCAATGCCACAAAACATGTGAACTACACGGGGACAAATCGGACGCAACATGTGCAAGACCCGAAGACTGAAAAACGCCGGACACTGCGGAGAGAGGTTAAAGGAGGCCAGTCCGGCCGGCGTGGCTCAGGGGCTGAGCATCTCCATGAACTAGGAAGTCGCGGTTCAATTCCTGGTCAGGGCACGTGACCGGGAGGGGGTGTGCAGGAGGCAGCCGATCGAGGATTCTCTCTCACCATTGATGTTTCTGTCTCTCTCTCTCTCTCCCTCTCCCTCCTTCTGAAAAAGGGCCCAGCAGCTGAGGCCAGGCACAGAGCAGAACTCCCGAGTAGCTGGGACGGTGCTGAGGAGCAATGGAGCAGGTGGGAAGGAAGGACAGGCACCCACTTAGCTGCCCCACCCCACGGGGACCTGTGGGGCGTGGGCCCTCCCCTCTTCGGGCCCCCATGCCCCGTGTCGCCCTACAGATGCCCTCGGCCCGTGCCCTTCGCTCCACCCACCTGGCCTGTGCCCTCTCGGCAGTGCTGGGGGGATCCCTCCCCCCACTGAAGATGGAGGGGAGGTGGAGGGGACTGGCTTGTCCTGGGATGGGAGGCAGGCTGCCAGAATGCAGGAGGCCCCTCACTGCGGCCCAGCAGGCCCTGGGAACGCAGGCCCCCGCAGGCCCCTCACTGCAGCCCTGCAGGCCCCCTCCACCCTCCTCCCTCACTGCGGCCCCGCAGGCCCTGGAAATGCAGGCCCTGGGAACCGGCTAGGGAGAGTCCTGGGGTCCTGGGGGTGGCCCTGCGGGGAAAGCAGCCACCCCACTGCACCCCTCCCTTTCCTCTGGGAGACCTAGGGGATGGCACCCGTGGCTTAAATTCACACTATAGTGTAAAGGGCTACCCGAGCCTTCCCATGACGTCCTGCGGGGAGGGGCAGTCAGAGGAGGAAGTGCCCCAGAGGAAGGCAAGTGGCAGTAAAGGGGGGGGAAGGCAGTGCAAAGACCTCACACGCCCCCTCCACGGCCTGGCTGCCCCCCAGCTGGGGATGGGCCCTCAGAGCTGGGCTCTCGGGCAGGGAGTGCAGAGACTTCCTAGTAAATTAAAGGAGGGGATTTGGGGGAGCAGAGGCCAGCCCCTTGAGCCCTGGTGGCTGCGCTTGGCACAGAAGGGAGGGAGGGAGGAGGGGCCCACAGGTCTCCCAGCCAATCGGCCCAGCAGGCTCTCAGGCTCATCTCTGCTGCCCGCCCACCCTCCCATGAGGACAATCCCGGGCCGAGGCATTAATGAGCTTCCGGTGAGCACTGTGCGCCCCAAGCTGGCACCCTCCCTGCAGGGCTGCCGACCTCACCCACCGGGCGCCAGGCTGGCGCTCAGCCCCCTCATCGGCTCCCAGCCCCAGCGCCGGCCTGCGTGCTGCTCTGACCTGCCGTGTGCCCTGCCCTCTGACCCCTCACCATCTCCTCCAGGTCCTGCCTCTGCAGTGAACCCCACAGATAGATGCAGACGGCAGGCACTCCCGGGGGGCCCCGCTGAAGCTGAAGGGCCATGGAGCTCACGCCACCACCAGCAAAGGGAACAGCCTGAACATGGTGGTGTGCACAGAGGCTGCCGTGGGCAGGGCCAGCCTGGCTGAAGGGCAGGGAATAGGGGGCCCTGGGTCAAGGGCGTGGGGGCTGATGACCCAGATCCCGGGGACCCTGGCGAGCTGAGGCTGGGACCTTGTCTGGGGGCCCAGGAGCCGCTGGAGGGTCCTGACCGGGGCGATGATTCAGATCCCCTTTGGGGTGTCTGTGTCAGGGCTGAGGTGGGAGGGGACGGGGTGCGGATGAGCTGATTCTAGGAGGACTGGAGGCAGAAGGACGGGGGGCAGGAGCAGCCTGGGTCAGGCACCCCGAGGAGAAGGCCCGGAGGGGCCGCGCTCAGTGTTGGGGGTGCGTTTGGGGTGTCCAGAGCCCACAGGCAGAGGCACTGAGTGGGGTCTCAGCCAGGGATCAGGCCACGCTCGCCCCCGGGCGGCTGGCAGAGGAGAGGGCACCTGTGCCCCAGGGGTGGCAGTCCCCGAGCCCGGGGGGCCTCGAGGGCATCCTGAACACCCTGTCCTCCTGGGCGGGGCTGGCAGCCACTGGATGAGGCTGCGGTCCCGGTTCTGGCAGCAAATGTGGGGCCCGGCCCAGAGCAGGGTCAGGTTGGACTCGCTGGGGCGGGGGACCTGGGGGGGGTCCACTCGCCGGGCTCCCGGGGGGCCTGGGAGGCGGTGTAGGAGGCGGCTGGGCTGGGAAGACCGGGCAGGAGCGGGCGCTGGGCGTGCGGGGAGGCAGCCTGGCGCCGCGTTTTAATTTGTGACTAATTTGTTGCACAATGAGGTTGCAATTTCCTAATTGTGATTGCCATTTTAATTTTACTCATGGCTGTGCAACCAACAGGGTGTAGTCTAGTAATTAAAATTAATTGTGGCTTCACCTGCATATTTCTATTAGCTGTTAAATTCAGTCTGAAGTCAATGACTCTGTCCCCGGAAGATGCCGGAGCCCTGCCTGCCACACTCCCCACCGGCCGGACCCTGCCGGCCAGAGGGCATATTGTTTAGTGCATTAGCCACAAGCTACTAGGTTCCCAAACGATGTGGCGAGCGAGAATAACTTCGGGAAACCCAAATGGGCTTTCCTCACCAAATTAACCCCGCGAGTGACTCCCTCCACGCGTGCCGGACACCAGGTTCCCACGTGGGGGCCTGGGGCCTGGGGGGGGGGGTCCCGTCTGAATTCCAGGTGCCAGGCCTGGAACCAGGTGTCTGACCGCAGGTCCCCTTCCCAGCAGCCTCCAGGGTCCCTGGGAAAGCACCCCCTCTGGGCCGGGTGAGGGTGACCCCAGGAGGCCTGGAGACCGCCCCCCCACCCCGGTTGGACCCCCATAGCATTCAGCTCAGCCAATCAGATGCTCCCTCCTGGGGCCCCAAACCCATGTCTGTCTCCCACGGTGGCAGGCACAGCGGGCAGGGCAGCCCACAGGACAGGCCCATCCACGCCCACCCGCGGCCACCGCCTAAGTGACCAGAAATCCCACTGACCCGGATCCAGTCCCGTCTGCAGAGGGGCAAGCGGAGGCCGGGGCTTGCTCAGTGCCCGGCCCCCCTCCCCCACCCGCCTGTGGGCAGGGCCGTGGTGACAGAGTTGAAGGCTTCCATCTGACTGAGCTGGGGGGGGGGGGGCGGGGGCCTTGCTGTCGCCTCTTCCCAGAGGCCACGCCCCTGTGTCCAGGGAGGTCGGCTCTGGGCTGTCCTTCCTCTTCTTTGAGGAGAACGTGGATCCTGATTGGGCAGGCGAGACGGACACTTGGCACCTCTCGGAGAGTCTGGGAATAGCAGCATCTCCACGCCCCACCCATCCCCCCTCCACCCTCCACCCACCCTCCTCCACCTGCCCACCCATCCCTCCCTCCATCCATCTACCCATCCACCCTGCACCCACCCTCCTCCCCCGCACCCTCCTCCCTCCTGCCACAACCTCTCCTGTCCTTGCCCCCGGACACCCTCTCCTCCCCCAGGGAGCCCTCCCTGGGCGCTCGGGCAGGTGGGTGCCCACAGTGCCAGGCCCGGAGCCCGTGAGCAGGAGCCCGGCACCCGATCGCCCGCCCAGGTGGGAACCCAGTCTCTCCCTCCGTCCGCCCAGGACGCAGCCCCGCGGCCCCTGCCCGGGAGGCTGTGTTCTCTCCTCTGCGGCCCCTTCAGCTCCACACGTGCTGCCCACTGCCCGCCCCACACCCCACGGCCCCACCCAGACACCTGCCCTCCGTGCGCCTGTGCTCGGGCCACAAGCCAGGGGCCTCCTGAGCCCCCCTCACCCTCTGCCCCCTCCATGGCGGCGCCCGGGCCCTCCGTCCACACCCCTGCCTGCCCAGCTCCTGCTTGGTCGGCTGAGGCCCCCCTGCCACCCACCCCCCCATCACCTCTGGCCTGAAGCCAGAGGGATCCCAGCAAAGGCCAGCCCCACCCACCTCCCAGCTCCCTGCCCACCCACCGACTTCGGTCCAGCATCTCCCCACCCCACCCAGGCACGCACTCCGGTCGGTCCCTTCTCCTGGGCCCATGCTCCGGTCAGGGGGGACCCAGAGACACAGAGTCCTCACCAGAGTCCTCGATGAGCACCTACTGGGTGCCCACCCTGTGCTGGGAGCGGGGCCTGGGGGCAGGGATGGCTGGCTGCAGCCTTGGGCGCTGCAGAGAGTGGGGGGCGGGGGTCATGGGAGGGGGGGCGGCCTCCTGTCCATGAAGGAGGAGGAGCCAGGAAGCTGGGGACTGGAGACCGGGCGGGAGGCTAACAGGGGGGTCTGGGTGGGCAGGTGCCAGGACCGCCCCCCCCGCCCCAGAGGCCGGGGTAGGAGGAGGCGCGGAGGGGACAGCGAGTGGCGGGCCTGCCTTGGGGCGGCCGCATCCTCATAGGCGCTGACCGGAGAGGTGTGAGCGGCAGGCCCTCCGGCTTCCGTCGGACAGGGTGGGGGTCAGGGGCAGCTCGGGGTCAACAGGCCGCTGACCAGAGCAGCTCAGAGACACCCTGGGGTGGAGCCGGGAGGGGCCGCTGCCCACAAACCCGGGTGGGAGGCGGTGGACAGGGTCCAAGGCTCCATGGCTGGGACCACGGGGGGGTGATGCCAGGAGCCAGCGGGCGCCCCAGGAGTGCAGGTGCTCAGGGCTGGGGGGCAGGGACGTCCTCGACAGGGGACGTAGGCGTCCGGAGTTCAAGTAGTGTCCAGGGCTGAGGAGGGGGTGCAGGCCACAGGGCCCCGGGACCACCCCAGACACCCCGACATCTGGAGGAGGTGCCTTAGACTCTGGGGCAGAGGAGGACAGCGCACCCCTGGGGGGCGGGGGACACGGGACAGGAGCGGGCCGCTGACACCCGCCAGGCCCGATAACGGCCGGGCGCCGCTGCCCCGGGAGCGCATTAATCTTGCCCAAATTAAAAGCTGCGGCGGGCGTTTAAGATTGAGGCCGCCACGGTTCAGCGCCGGGTGACCGCCAATTTTGATAAAAGTGTTTTAAGAGCCGGGAGACGGAGATAAATTGCCTGTGCGCGCCCCCGCCGGGGGACGGCACGCGGACACCCGTCGCCCTCGCCAGTGACATCACCCGGCAGGACCCTGCTGGGGCCCCTCACACCCCCCCGCTGGGGGGCCAGCAGCCCTGCATCCCGACCAGCTGGTGACGGGGAAGGAAGCCCGGCCGTCACCTCCGCCTGAGCACCGTGAGCCTGTGCCCGTGGCCGGCGGGTCTCCCACCCCAGGCCCAGGCCCGGGAAGGGGCGGCTGGCTCAGCCCAGGGCCAGCCCCAGCCCCACAGCCATCGCCGCAGCCTCTGGTCTGGGCAGTGGGCTGGGTGCTGGTCATGTGGCGGCAGAGGCCTGGGGGGCCTGGCAGGTCCCTGGGAAACCTGGGGGAGGCTTTGCCTGGAGACCCCACTTCTCCTCCAACTTGGCTGAGCCCTTGGCTCAAGGTCAGGGTCAGAGCCCTCCTCCAGGGAGCCATCCTCACGGCTCCCCTGCCCCCATCACCCATGGGACCCCCAGTGCCGTCCATCACTGCCCCTCTCTGCTGCACCTGTCTTCGGGGCGGAGCCTGGCCCCTTCCCGTGTCCTCCCTCCCCCTCCCCCATCCTCTACCAACCACAGCCTTGGTCCTGGCCAGTCCCTCACCTCACTCCCCTGCTTCAGGTGTAGGAGGGGCCTGGGGGCAGGTGGGATGTGGCCCCGCCAATCTCTGGAAGGAGGCAGCCCTGGCATGGAGCCTGGTCTGAGAAGCTCTCCTGGTGGGCTTCCTGGAGGAGGAGGCTGGGAGGGACCAGGGCCAGGCAGAGTGTCCTGAGTGGGAGGGACTGGCAGGGACCAGGGCCAGGCAGGGAGTCCTGAGTGGGGCTGGAGAGGGGAGAGGGGAGAGGGGAAAGGGGAGAGGGGGGAGGGGAGAGGGGAGAAGGGAGAGGGGGGAAGGGGAGAGGAGAGAGGGGGGAGGGGATGGCACCGGCTCGGGATGGGCAGGCCCAGGACAGGCTGGGGACTTGGGCAGCTCTTGGCAGCCCCCAGGGAGCCGTCCTGGCTCCCTCAGCCGGATGAGTGTTGGTGGCTTCCGCCTTTTCTCACAAAGTTCCAGCCCGCGAGAAGCACACAGCCTGTGGCCGGCATCGCCCGCCGCCTCCTCCCCGGAGCAGCCGTGAAATTGATATTTAAAACTAATTGTACGGTGCCCTCCGGGCAGCAGGACCGGGATGCGGGCCGCAGCCTCGCTCATCCCATCTCGCCGTGGGCTCTGTCCGTGACCCCAGCTGGGAGACTGGGGGGCCGAGGACACGGGCTTATCTCGGGCAGCCAGCGGCAGCCCACCCCCACCTGCTGGCTGCGGCCCCTCCCCCCGCTGCCCGCCGGCCACTGTGCTGCCCCTTCCCCAGAGCACGGCCCTCGATCTCATAACATCCAATTACTGACCCGCTGCTGTCTGGGGCTCGGATCCAATCGCTCAGCCGCGGCGAGCAGCCCCAAACAGGTCAATCTCAGCCGGTTAGACACGGTGTCCGACGCCAGGCGGCACGCAGCCCGCCCCCCCGCCCCCGGAGCCAGAGGGAGCGTGCCCAGCGGGGTCGCGGCGGCTGCCAGCCTCAGTGGTCTGGCTGTGGCTGTGGAGCGAGCCTGGCGGGCATGCACACAGGGGCAGCGGCCGCTAGACAGGCCGCCAGAGACAGACCAGCAGGCTCCTGGCCGCTCTGCAGCCCCGGACGGTCCCTCGGAGACCCTGTCGCTGGGCCCCAGGGCGGGGGTCGCCTGCCCTGACCATGTCCACCTGCCCTGACCATGTCCACCTGCCCTGACCATGTCGCTGCAGATAGAGTCAGGGAGGGAGGTGGTACTCCCGCTGTCCCTGCCGCTGTGGCACCTGTCCTGGGGCGGAGCCTGGCCGCTCCCCGTGTCCCCTCCGTGGGTGGGCCCTGGATCTAGGGACAGTGTTGTCCCAGGAAGGAGAGAGGAGACACTCACAGGGGACGGGGCACACTGGCAGAACCCCAGGGCCTGCGGCCAGCACAGCAGCTGGAGGAGGCAGGAGGGTCCTCCCTCAGGGCTGTCGAGGGACCACGGAGTCAATGAGTGCCGTGGGCTGGTGCGGTGCCTGGCCCCCGCCCCCCGCCCCCCAGCCTCCCACTCCTCCCGCAGCCTCCCGCTCCTCCCGCAGCCTCCGCTCACACCCCTGCCTCCTGCACAGCCTCTGTCCATCGGATCCATCCAGAACCCTCAGTCCCAACCAGGTCGCCCATAGCGCTGTCCCGTGACCCTGCGCCATCGGTCTGCGGGGCTCCGGTGCCCTCCCAGCCTCCTGCTCGGTCCCCGGGACCAGGGGCGCCTCCCCATCCCCTCGCACAGTCACCCCCACTGTGGAGAGGACACGGGCAGAGCCGGAAGTCACAGGCAGACCCAGGTCACGCTGAGCCTCATGCCAGCGGCTGTGCCTGGGGAGACACTCGCACGGCTGCGGTGACCGATAACCTACCACCCGAGGAGAGCGTGGAAGGGCGTGTGTGACAACTGCCCCCGTCAGCCGGTGTGAACAGGGAGCAGGACAACCGGACATCCGGCCCGGAATGTCACAGCCCGGGAGTGCTGTATCAGGTGAGGAGAGTGAGGGCGGCTCTCAGCACAGCCACAAGCCCCGGCAGCCCCCCGGGGCCCCCCAGGGTCTTACACCCTCAGCCTGTAGTGGAGATGCCACCGACTCACGTGGCCTGCTCTCCCCCTGCAGCTGGGCCCCAATGTAGGTCACTCACTGCCCTCCCGCCGCGGCACTGACGTGCATCCAGACAGTGAGCGGCTCGGCTCCTATCTGATCAGCAGCCTCTTCACTCATCTGCACCACCAGGCTATTAAAACCCCATGTCCCAGTTAACTGGATGGCATCAAAGCAGGCATTATTCTCATCACCACACCCATCACTGTCACCCATTCCATCCATCATCACCACCATTACCATCACCTTTATCACCATTACCATTATCATCACCACCATAATTATTGTTATCATCATCCCCATCATCACCAACACCATCATCACCTCCTCACCATCATCATCACCATTATCACCATCATCATCACCTCATCACCACCATCATCACCTCATCACCACCATCATCATCACCATCAACACCATCATCACCTCCTCACCATCATCACCATCAACACCATCATCACCTCCTCACCATCATCACCATCAACACCATCATCACCTTCTCATATCATCACCATCCTCATCACATCACCACCATCATCACCATCAACACCATCATCACCTCCACACCATCATCATCACCATCATCACCACCATCATCACCATCATCACCTCATCATCAGCATCATCACCACCATCATCACCACCATCATCACCACCATCATCACCTCATCATCACCATCATCATCACCATCCCCACCATCATCACCACCATCATCATCTCATCATCACCACCATCATCACCTCATCATTACCATCATCACCACCATCACCACCATCACCATCATCATCACCATCACCACCATCACCACCATCACCATCATCATCTCATCATCACCACCATCATCACCTCATCATTACCATCATCACCATCATCACCACCATCACCATCATCATCATCACCATCAACACTATCATCACCTTCTCACATTATCACCTTCCTCATCACCATTATCACCTCATCATCATCATCATCACCATCAATACCATCATCATCATCAACACCATCATTACCTCCTCACCATCATCACCACCATCATCATCACCTCATCATCACCATCATCACCTCCTCACCATCATCATCACCATCATCATCACCTCATCACCACCATCATCATCACCATCATCACCATCATCATCAACCTCATCATCACCATCATCACCTCCTCACCATCATCATCACCACCATCATCATCACCTCATCAACACCATCATCATCACCTCATCAACACCATCATCATCACCTCATCACCACCATCATCATCACCATCATCACCATCATCATCACCTCACCATCACCATCATCACCTCCTCACCATCATCATCACCACCATCATCATCATCACCTCATCACCACCATCACCACCATCATCATCACCATCAACACTATCATCACCTTCTCACATTATCACCTTCCTCATCACCATCATCACCTCATCATCATCATCATCACCATCAATACCATCATCACCATCAACATCATCATCACCTCCTCATCATCACCATCACCACCACCATCATCATCATCACCATTGTTGTTGCCATCAACTCCTTCATTATCTCCTTCATCATCTTTACTGTCACCACCATCATTGCCAACATCATCAGGGTCACCACTATCATCCAGAATCAATTTCCAGTTGCCAAGTCAATGGCTAAAGGCATCGGTGACTCGTTCAAGGCCACTCAACCAGTTTGTAGAAGAGCAGGGACTCCAACTGAAACACTGTCCAGCCCGGCTTTCTCCCAGCCCCGGAGAAACGCGCCCAAGTAGCCACAGCTGCCGGTCCGCCTCCCTCCCGGAGACTCGCGGACTCGGGCTCCGGAACCTGCTCACTCCCTCGGCCGTGCCCCGTCGGTGTGAGACGAGAGGCTCCTTCTCCGTGATACCCAATAAATAACCGGGATTTAATTGAATTAATATCGACAGCATGTAATTGCTCCTCGCTGCTAAGCCTGCCTAGGAGGGGCGGCGAGGGGGCGGAGCAGGGAGGTTATTGCTTTAAAAAAAATGCCCTCAGCCCCAAGCAGCATCTTGGCCGTATTATTATAGGAATAATGAGGGCGGCTGATTTGATCTCTCCTTCCACAATGGAGGAGCATGGCCGCTCCATAAACAGCCCAGTCCTTTGTCCCTGTGGGCTGTTTGTGGTAATTAAAATCAATAGGGTCTTCCTCGCAGCCTCTTTAGCTGCTCAGCACCAGGGCGCGCTGCCCGAGTCGGACCAGCAAACACGCTCGCCCTGCGCTGTCCGTGCCCTTCCCCTGAGCCCGCTGCAGAGGTGGGGGAGGGTGGCAGGTGGGCTCCGGGAGCACAGCCCCAAGCCAACCAGGAGGGGCCCCCGTGGGGGCTGCCCTGGGCTCGGGGTCTGTGCTGAGGGTCGAGGGCTCTCCCGGCTCTGGTCTGGGGCCTGACTCCCCTCACGCTACCTGACTGCTCTGGGCCCTCACTCCCCTCCTGGCACCTGCACAGGGTCGCCTCACACCTGAGCCTTTCCCGGCGGCCCAGGGCGGCCACGCCACGTCTCTCAGCAGCAAGGCCCTCGCTCAGCCCCTCGGGGACAGGCGCCCCATGGCCTCCGCACGGGCCCAGTCCGGGGCCTGGGAGCCGCGGGCATGGGCCAGCCGGGTTCTCACCACGGGCAGGTCTGGGCGCTGCGCGTGGAGCAGCCGGTCTGTGCAGAGCAAGGGCTGGCACGGCGGCGCAGGGTGAGCCCTGGGCACGGCGCCCTCGGGGAGGCCCGGGAGGCCCAGGGGGGGTGTGGAGACTGAGCGTGACGTGAGCGGAGGGCGGACGGGAGCCTGCAGGTGGGGGTTATGGAGGGAAGTTTCTCCAGGCGCCGGGAGGCCAGGAGAGGCAGCTGTGTGCGCTGGGCCTGAGCTCAAACGGGCCATGGATACACACACACAAGGACACACATGCACACGGATATACATGCACATGGAGACCCGTGTGCACAACCACCTATGCACACACGTGCACTCGCGCCCACACCCGTGCACACGCCCTCACACAGCGCTCACTGGCTGGGAGCCTCGGCCTCCGCTAACCCACGCTCCCCGGCTTGAGGCTGAGGGACAATCACCTGGAGCGAGCGGCCTCCGCGGCTCCCCCTCCCTCCCTCCCTCAGCGCTGCCCTGGCAGTCGGGGCAGAGGGAGGTGCCGCGCTGGGCTCAGGCGGCAGGAGAATGCCTGTGGCTCCTGTGGCCAACGTTAGAGGTCAGCGCATCAGGGAACAGCCCTCCCCAGGCTGGCTGGAGCACTCGGCTGTTCGGACAAGGGAAGGAGACCTTGGCGGGGAGCCTGGCACCACAGCCCCTTTCCACTGTCGGGGTCGAGGAGGGTGTGGACAGGCAAGGTGGACGGGGGCCGGGCGGGCTCAGGCTGCCTGTGGCCTGGGCAGTGCTGACTCCGCTCCACCATGCCCCCTCCCCCCTCCCCCCTCCCCCCCACGACCCCCCCCCACCCCCCCCACGACCCCCCCACCCCCCCCCACCCCCGACCCTGGGAAGCCTTCAGGTGAGGCTGGCTCCGGCCCGTGCTCACGCTGCCCAGCTCCCTGTGCGGCTCCTCGCCTGCTCGGGCCTCGCCCCCCGGCACAGCTCCTGTAGGGGGGACTCAGACACACGGCGCCCACGTGCGGCCCTGGCAGGAAAGCCCCTCTCAGCTGGGTGGGGGGCCCTGGCGGGCAGTGGCTGCTGGGAACACCCAGAAAGGACCTCACCCAGGCCCCCCAACTTCCTCCAATGTCCCTGCCCTTCCCCCATCTCTCTGCCTGGCTCTCCCTACACCAGGGAGGACTGTGAGCCCCTCGTGCCGGGGGGCAGGTGGTCAGCCAGGCGGCCTCCCGCCACCCTCCCACCACGGCGGTGAGTGGCTGCTGGTCCCACGGCCCAGCCCAGCCCTGCCCGCACTGCGGCCTGTGGTCACTGGGCTGTGGGTGGGGTGTCCTCGGGGACAACTGGGGTGTGCAGGAAGGAGATGGGGCGAGAGGGAGCGGCCAGGGGGACCCGCAGGCTAGGGCTCATCCAGGGCCACCTCAGGCCCTGCCCCCTGCCCCCTGCCCCCCTGCCTCCCGGAAGGCGCCTGGCTGAGTCCCTCCCCCATCGCGGGGCGGATGGGGCCTGAGCTCCCCTTGGCCCCTGAGACACTGGGCGCCCAGGTCACAGGGAAGATGGCCTCATGCAGAGTCTCAGCTGCTGGTCACCCCGCCCAGACAGGGGAGAGGGGGCACTGCTCCCCGCTTGAGCGCCCCAAGGGTCAGGACCCCCATCCAGAGCTGTTCCTGCCCCGCCCTAAGCTGGGACGTGGGACGGGGTGCGCGTGGGGGAGTCCTGGGCCCCCAGGGCTACTGCGGGCTCCACAGGCAAGTGGGAGGGCGGGACAGGCCTGCGGGCCCCACCCCGGGAGGAGCCCACCCATCAGCCGGGGGGGGGGGGCTGAGCCTGAGGACCCCGTGACCCTGGCTGGGCCCCCAGGCCCCGGGGGGCGTGGAGGCTGTTGGGAGCCAGACCCTCCCCAGGAGCCGCACTGGCACAGCCCTGTGTGTGGCTGCCCGAGCCCAGGGAAGAGCTTCTTTCCCTCTGAAAGGCGTTTCGGGGGTGGTCCTCTGTGGCCCCTTATTAATAAAGGGAACCTGCATCCAGCTGCCTTGTGGGGGCAGCGCTACGCAGCCGGAGGTCCCCTCCCGCTGGCCAGCAGGTGGCCCCGCGGGACCGTGATCTACGATCTGACCTACTGCGAGGTCAGATCCACGCAGCTGACCTCGGAGCACCTGTCTGCACCCCCACAACAGCACCCCGAAGAGGGGGCGCCCATTTCTCTCCAGCTCTGGGGTACCTATGCCCACGGGGCCTCTGCCTCCCCCCAGATCCCACGTCTCCTCCGCCTGCGCAGAGCCGGGAATCCCACCAGGTGACACCAGCACCTCCAGGCTGCGGCCAGCTGGGGGCTGGGGAGGGGGCAGGGGGCTGGGAGGGGACGCCCGCAAGAGGCCAGGTGGGGGGAAGCCACGGCCCCACGGCAGCGCCTGCCTCCAGGGGCACAGCCAGAGAGGGGTGAGGGGCCCGGAGCCCACCCGTCACAGTGAAGCTCCCCTGCGGTTCCGGAAACTTCCTCTGGCAAAGCCCGTCCCACTGGAACCCAGGCCCCCCGCCTCAGCCGCTCTGCAAAGCCTGCTGAGCACACCGAGGGCCGAGGCCGCAGCCCTCCCTCCTGAAACAGGCCGTCGGCGG
This sequence comes from Ia io, assembly GCA_025583905.1. Classification (NCBI taxonomy): domain Eukaryota; kingdom Metazoa; phylum Chordata; class Mammalia; order Chiroptera; family Vespertilionidae; genus Ia; species Ia io. The sequence goes on along the minus strand of JAJQQW010000002.1, from coordinate 593,061 downwards.
GGAGAGAAGGAGCACACGGCAGAGCGGGCAGTCCCCCCGCGCCCCCGCACATGGGAGAGCGGGCAGCTCCTCCCCCCCAGCCCCCCCCCCCCGCACATGGGAGAGCGGGCAGCTCCTCCCCACCCCACCCCCCAACCCCACCCCCCCGGCACACGGGAGAGCGGGCATCTTCTCCCCCCCACCCCCCCGCACACGGGAGAACGGGCAGCTCCCCGGCACACGGGCGGCTCCCACGGGAGGTGCGGGTGGTGACCAAGCCCCGGGAGCTGCCTCAGACTGCCCTCTGCAAAAGCTGGGCGCTGGGCACACGGAGGCCTTGGCTCAGGGCCCAGCCTGTGGCCAGAGGAGAGCGGGGGCTTGGGGGGCCCAGCTGCCTCTGTCTCCTCTCAGCACATTGACCCCTGGCAGGCAACACCAGGGCCTCCAGCAGAGGGAGGAGACTCGAGGACTACCTGCCCCCTCCCTCTGCCAGCCTGTGCCTCGTGCCAGGTGCTGGGCCAGGTGGCCACACATGTGCTGCTGCCTCTGAGGCCCGCCTTCCCTGCCTCTCAGGCCTGTCAGTCAACTCCCAGCATCCTTCAGCCACTGCTCCTCCGGCTGGACCGGACCCCTCGTCCCCACGCGCCCCTTGCTGGAGGCTCAGTGCTTTCTGTCCTCCTGGCATGTGTGTGGGGCCTCACACCTCCGCCAGGGAGGGTCCCCCGGCAGGAGGCTCCCCAGATAGGAGGGTCCCCAGATAGGAGGCTCGCCAAGCAGGAGGGTCCCCAAGCAGGAGGGTCCCCAGGCAAGAGGCTCCCCAGATAGGAGGCTCCCCAGATAGGAGGCTCCCCAAGCAGGAGGGTCCCCAGACAGGAGGGTCCCCAGGCAGGAGGCTCCCCAGATAGGAGGGTCCCCCAGGCAGGAGGGTCCCCAGGCAGGAGGCTCCCCAGGCAGGAAGGTCTCCCCAGGCAGGAGGGTCCCCAGATAGGAGGGTCCCCAGGCAGGAGGGTCCCCAGGCAGGAGGGTCCCCAAGCAGGAGGCTCCCCAGGCAGAAAGGTCGCCCCAGGCAAATGGGTCCTGCACATCGGAGGTCCCCAGAGTCCCTGGGGCCCAGTCCTGCCATTGCGTGTGAAGCTGGGGACCCAAGGCAGGCCAGGGTGTGGCCTCCCACGGGACAGATGTTCTTGTTCCCAACCCACCCTGGGGCACGGGCGGGGCAGCGTGGGGGCGGGGCCGCCACCCGAGATGGTCTGGAGCCCCGTGGGCACACACCGGAGCCGCCCCCCCACCCCGTGCGAGGAGCAGGTGAGGAGCAGCGGCTCCTGGGGAACAAGGTGGAGACGGGTGGGCCGGCGAGGGGAGGGGCTGCCTCAGAACCTAACCCGGCGGCCAGGGTGGGCGGGAGGGAGGGGGCCAGAGGCAAGTCTGGGGGCAGCGTGGAGTGCGCGGCGGGATCAGGGCAGGGCCCCTGCGGGGTTCAGGCGGGCCGGCGAGGGGAGGGGCCGCCTCACGCTGTATCCCTGACAGCGTCCATCTCTCCAAATTGATGTCTGATGCCCACAGTGACCGGGAAGGGAGACGCGGCGGTAACTCTCGGGAAGTGGAAAACAATATTATCGCCACAAATATGATCACTGGCCGCCAGGTTAACTCTCCGGAGCAGTGAATTATGTGACCCGGCACTCCTATAATTCTTGGGAGCTTTATGGAGTCAGGAGAGGCCGGGCGCTGACAAGCACTTAACAGCCAGAACCGGCCCCCACGGCTTGCGGGCACTTGATTTAGCCGCCGCGGGCACGGGCTGCTCCCTCCGCCTGGGGAGCGAGATGATGGGCAGGGGCTTCTGGGATCACAGCCTTCCCTTGTCGCCGCCGGTTGTCACTCTCGGGGCGGAAACACGCGTGACCCACGGGAGCAGCAAAGCCGAGGGGTGTCCTCAGGCCGCGGGCGCTGGGGCCTCCGTGGGCACCTGCCCTTCGGACAGGAGGGTGGAGAACGGCGTGGGGCTTGCCCAGCGGCTGCACACCCTCTGGGCGGAGGGCGCTGGGGGCTCCGCTGGCTCGGCCCAGCCCAGAGAGGGTCACAGCCGAAGGCCTGAGCCCAGGCGGAGAGGCGGCTCGGAGCCCCGCCCCTTCTCAGGTGCCTCTGAGCCGGCCTGGCCCAGGAGGGGGCGAGGGGCCGGGAGGAGGGTCAGTGTGGGAACTGCCTGGAGGCGAACTCCTGATTGCACCCTGTTCCCCGCCCTGGCCAGGCTCTGGGCACAGGGGCCCCGAGGCCACGGCAGGGGGCGGGGGTGGGGAGTGCGTGGGGTTAGGGACCTAGAGGGATCCTGGCTGGGCTGCCAGGGTCCGGGCCTGGAGGGGGTGCCCTCGGTGGTCTGGCTCTGGCCGCGAGAAGGACCCGGCCACTCCTCAGGGAGCCGCACCGCAGCGTGCGCCCCTGCTCGAGGGCCTGGCAGGCACCTCCCACCGAGGGGGCTCTGTCTGGGTGCCAGCGCTCGCCCCCGGCGTCCTGGGCATCCCGACCTCGCTGGTCTCGGGGAATTTGCTGGAAGTGCGGGCCAAGGTCTCTCCAGGTCCCATGACACCAAAAGGGGTGTCCCTCTGTCCTGGGTCCTAACCAGCCACCCACAGGGGGCGGGGGCGGGGGGGATCTGACCCTTCCTGACCCTCCGGGAGGCTGTGGTGGGCGTCGGGGACCAGCCTGGGTGCCCTGCAGTCGTGGGGCTCACGGCCAGGCTGGAGGCCGGGACGGGCAGCAGCTGGGGGCCTGTCTCCCACCGAGCGGGACCGACCACACAAATGTCATGTAATTTACATGACAAAGTGGCGCCATTATTGGGAGCTGACAGGATGCCGGCTGGGGCAATTTCCGAAAATTATTTAAACAATGTAATGAGTTAAATGTCAGCGCTGGCTAATTATGTTTATGCTAATTGTTAATTAGCCCCATAATGGAGACAGTCTTAATTAACAATAGTTCTTCGTGCGGGAGGCGGCTCACCGTGGGTGACGCGCTCGCAGTCCCTCTCCAAAGCCCGGGGTCAGCTCCCTCGGCCCAGCCCCGGCAGGGCCCTGCCAGCCGGCCCAGGAGCGGGAGGCCCCCCAACCCCAACCTGCAGGAGACGGGGCCGCTTCCCCCGGGGCCTGTGGTCTGTCCACTCGGGGCGGCCAGGGGCCGACCCTCCGTCCCCCTCCCCCCACCACCTCCAGAGCATAAGTGGATCTGGGGTCTCCTGCCCAGCTGGGGTGCAGCTGCTGGGGCGGCTGGGTGGGGTGGTGTGGGTGCCGTGGCTGCTGGGGGTCCCGCATGAGCCCCCCGGGGGCCGGAGAATGAGAACCCCAGCCCTGCCAGGCCCGTGGATGGGCCAGGCCCTCCATCCTCCCTCCCTCGGCCCTGGGACCTTTCCTCTAAAAGGTCCTTTCCTCTAAAACCTCCTGCCCCCCTCCTTTCCTCTAAACCGGCTCTGCAGGCTCTGCAGTGGGGAGGGTCTTCCCCGTGGGCGTTGCCCCCGAGGAGCTCCTGTGGCTGCAGATCTGGGCCCCGGGCGGTCCGAGAGCAGGGTCTCCGCGCACCCAGGGCTGGCACTGGTCCAAGGACCTGGGGCGGCACCCTGGGGAGGGACAAGCTGGAGCCCGGTGTGACCACACATGTCTTGTGACCTGCTCTCAACCTGCCCCGACCCGGGGGTGCTGGCCGCGGGAGAGGCCAGCCCCTCACGCCTCCCTCACCCTGCTGGCCAGGAGCAGTACCAGCTCCCACCACACGTGACCACCTGGCCTCTGACTCCCCAATCACCTACCCTGGGGCCCCACAGGCTCAAGCCCCTGGCTCCGAGTCCAGCGGGTGGACAGGCACTGGGGCTGCCCTCGGCCAGAGCTCCCGCCCCCGCTGTGCACATGACCAGGGTGGCCCCGAGGGGAGGCCGGACCAGCCCACGTGGCGGAGGAGTATCAGGCATGAAACGAAGTGCGTGTCACAGCATGGAGTCACAGAGAGGGAACGTGCAGAAGAAATACTTGAAGAAATAGTGGCCGCCCGGCCGGCGTGGCTCAGTGGTTGAGCATCGGCCTAGGAACCAGGAGGTCACGGTTGAACCCGGGTCAGGGCACACGCCCGGGATGTGGGCT